>OU452232.1:19526544-19698201 GCA_911728455.2 Marthasterias glacialis | reverse complement strand
CCTTATGCACATGACGTCAATTGAGTTGACCCCTTGCACGCACGTCACACGCGCCGACTGTGCCACGCTCACCATTTTGGTGGTCAATAGGTTTACGTGTAAACGCCGCGTTGCCTATCAAACGCGCACTTCTCTGAATAACACAGTAACATTGCCCACCAACAAAATGGCGCAACCAAGATTATTGTGATGATGACGTCAGGTGAATTGGGTCAATAGGTCAAAAGGAGGCTGTTCATTGGCCAATCACGTGCGCCGTGCGAACAAATCTACGCGTTTCCATTAACTCATCAAAAGATTACCTCTAAGATGGCGGCTGGATGACGTCAATGCATAAGGTATATTGAGAGAGATGCAACGACTTCATTATAGAGGCCATTTTCGGTTCAAAAAACTCAAGTGTGTACACAGGGTGCCAGACTGTAGTAGCCTGCACCTTGCGTTGTGCTATACATATGTATACCTTTCTTTTGTTAACAAACATTGACCACCATTTTGTATGGGAGGCCTCGAGTATCACAAAATGTATAAACGGGCTAGACAAAAAGTTGCCCTATTTAAGAAAAAATATAAGCTTGCTTAATGAAGTGTAGTTTACTATTTTTTGGATGGCAAATTTGTATTTATCATTAAAAGGGTATAAGTCTGATAGCATTATTGTTTAAATGATAGTCTAATGTATTTTTTGCAGTGAAGGCCGCCCATACTTTTGCCTAAAAACTCGAGGCTGTGGCGTTGCAAAAGAAAGGTCTATACATTTGGACCGAAAATGGCGTCCAGCGACCACGTGACCAAAGAAAACTGGTCCCTCCATGCATGGAGCTATAGCTCCATGCTCCATGTCGCAACTCTCTCAATACACAGCTCTGACCACACAACCTCAAGCCTAGCCTGGCTTTATCCCCTCAGCTCATTTTAATTTTGTTTCATTTAACGTGAAGAATAGAGGGTACAATATCTTCAACTTGATTTAGGGTCTGCGTTGAAATACCAAATATTCCATGATAAAAACTCTGAATTGTGAGAGGATGTACGTCGGGATCATTCAAGTTCATGTTCAAAAAATTTTGATACAATTTTTGTGGCTTTGCATGTTGGGATTAATTCCTTGTAACTCTTGGGGTCTCACTACGGAAGCGTATTGCCGCCACGTGAATAAAAACAAATCTCACTCTTATCGTGTACATACACGACAAATGCAAACTTAGATAAGTTACTTATCATGTACGCACAAGATAAGTCCAAACTTATCGTGTACGTACGCGATAAGTCTAAACTTTAATGTGTACGTACATGATAACTTATCGTGTACGCACACGATAAGAGTGGGATGTTTTATGCACATGGCCGCAATACACTTCCGTATCTCACAACCATACCCCACAATTAGAATAACAAGCAATATTGAAATAACTTGTTTCAAGTTACGTCGATCGAACATCCATGAATTTTGATGAAAGGCTGAAATTTGCATTTTTGTTTTATCTCTTTGGTCTTCTTCAATCCCTTCGGTGTTTTTAAGTTTTCCCTTTTATTCATTGCTGGGGTGCTGTGTGGCATATACTTTTTTTATAATAAAATTGATTAGTTTTATGTTTCATTTATTGATGAAGTCTTAAGCTTTTGCTGTTTTCCATTTTTTTTTTTACTGATTTAATAGATTGTTGATTTATACCGATTTTAGGTTGGACGCAATCTATAAACTTTTGTCTTGACCTGGGCATTTTAGGCCTATATTGAAAATTATGTAAATACATGTCCAACGATTTAAAATTAAAATAAATAAATTAAGGTTTTTCAGGATAGTTGTACGATACCAAATTTTGCAAGAAAAACATGTAGTCGTTTGAACGTGTTGCTGATTGCTTTACTTTAGAAAGCTCAAAAGAATCTCACATCAAGAAACACGACTCGCTTCTTTTCACATAGCTTTTTTTTATTTTGTGATTTCAGATTTAGGCACTATTATTCAAAACCATACGAGTTTCTAATCCAGGCTTAGTTTTGTTGAAATGCGTTGGTCGTGAATCCATGCGTTCCGCATCTTGGAAACAATGAGTCGCTGTACACAGTGGTGTAACTAGGGGGGGGGGGCACGCGGGGTGGGGGCGGCACGTGCCCCCATTTGATGTCTATTCCCCCGGGTGTTCCCATTTGGAATCTAGACTTTTGTGATTAAAATCACCCGAGTGTTACATTTTGTAAGCTTTTAGGTAGTAATGTCAATGTTTTAAACTATTTGTTCTTTTTACACGCAGTGTATTTCTTTTTACCCCCAGTGTGAGATCATCTTAAAACAAATAGTAAACGGCATAACAAGAGCGTTGAAAAGGTGCTTGTTTTGGAAAAGTGAACATCTCTAACTGGCCAGAAGTGCCCACCTAGAAAAAAATGGTGCACCCCCTTGTGCCCCCCTAAAATTTTACCCTAGTTTCACCAGTGGCTGTACACGTAAGGTCTTATGGCAGTCATTCCCTTGTCCACACACTAAGTAAATTTATCTGTCATTATTTTTGATATGATATCAAAATTAAAGTCATATATTAGTGAGTGCAAATTATGATTAACTGCAAATTATGATTAACTGCATACTCTGGTCCATAGTAATTGTAAACCACTGCTTCTCCGAGTTGTTCATCGAAGTATTTACTTTAAATCTGTGAAAAAAAAGAAGAAAAAAGAAACGGGGAAAATATATAAAACAACTATATAAATGATGGATGTTATTTATTTCATCTGCTGACGTCATACACCAAAGCAAGAGGTCCTTCTTACTGTCAATTTAAGATTGACGTTGTATGAACAACGCGGTGTAGCCAGGATGTACAATTTAAGTGTGGTCTTTACTGTTTTCTACTAACATTTTTGAAATGTATTTCCAAGTATTTAGTGAACTATTGGTTTCCAGGTTGTTTGGTATAAATTAATGGATGGCACTGATCAATCATTGCTCAGACCAGACCGATAACCATACGCTATGGCCAAAGAAAATAAGCTGACTGAGGTTGGATCATGAGTTACAGAAAAACAAAGACTAATCTTCAAGTCTAATCTTCCAGGTGTCTGTGAATGACGTAATGTGTACTTACATTTCCGGTGTACAGCAGCTTGTTCGGACTTCCCTTCGGGTCAATAACTCTACCGGGCGACGAGTCTGACAACATTCTAGTTTTGATCTGCTGTGGTGAATCGCTTCCGTATTTGCTTAGATAAAGGGCTGCAACTCCTAAATCGTAAACAATTGTAAAAAAAGTCAACAATGAGCGTTTTACGTTTGTAAAGTCATTTTTTGTTTCCTCTATATTGACCCAATTCACGTGACGTCATCATCACAATAATCTTGGTTGCGCCATTTTGCAAGTCAATTTCTCCGTGTGTTGAAGAGTGTAGGACGCATTTTAGGCGACGCGTCGTTTACACGCCGCGTGTGACGTGCGTGCAAGGGTCAGCTCGTCCATGGTGTTTACACCACCGCAGGCTGTGATGTGTCAGCTGCATGCTGATTGGTACATATGCACAGCTGACGCGCTATTGTCGTGTCGCGCATGCGTGGGGTTGCCATAGCTGTGGCGGTGTAAAACACCATAAACGAGCCACGCTCGGATTGGTGTATACAGTGATTATCACACATCATAGAACAAAAATGATGTACCAATCTTCTACTATAGTTTGCATTACAGCCTCAGCTCAACATTGGTAAACTGAGTGTAAATTCTTCCATTCTTTGCACAAAAAAGATAAAAACCAACATGTAATAACTGTCAAAATGCCAGCTCATTTCGTTGTTCCATTTGCAAGAAAACGGTAAAAATACATTCAACATTTTTGTACACATTCCTACAGGCAGAGTTTTCGTCTCAAAGAGACGAAAACTAATTTTGGATATTATTTAATGTATTATTTAAAAACGATAATACTTCAGGCAGAAATATTTAAAGGAAAGTTTTCTACCATCACTATCTTGATACCATGTATTTATGTAAATCTGTGAACATTTTTGTTTTTCCTCTCGCCAATGTTGAGCTGGGGCTTTAAACTAATAAACAGCCGAACTCGACAAAAATTTCATCAATTTTGATGGTCACCTTTTTGCCAAGCCTATTTCTAGTACCTTTTAATAACGCTGTATAGATCAGAATTCCATTTTCGAATGCAACATGAGTTTATTGTTCGAAACTTATTTCTATTCAGGCCATGATGGGCTCCTAGTTTTTCCAGTAAAATCTACTGAAATGTAAAGCATTAAATGCAAACAGACGAGTGATTGTGTACCTGTTACGTGGGGGCAAGCCATGGACGTTCCGGACAACGTAGAAGTACCGTAGTTGGTGTTGTATTTGGCGCTTAAGATGTTTACGCCGGGGGCAAAGATGTCGACACAAGAACCGAAGTTGGAGAAGTAAGCTCGTGTGTCGCTGCTATCCGTTGCCCCGGTGGTGATTGTCTGTGGAATCATCCCAAAAAAAGAGCAAGAGTTTAAAGACACAACAAACGCAAGCGTGATTTGAAAGGGAGACTTTTGAGACGATAGCGGGCGTCCCACAGACCGGTCCTTTTCCATTGTTTTCATCGCTGAGAACAATGGAAAAGGACCGGTATGTGGTACGCCCGCTATCGTCTTAAAAATCTCCCATTGCAACAGGGTACTAGGCACTGGCCTTTCCTCCATTTTCCCCACCCTTTCAACACAGAATGCGTGAAACAATGGCGTGTAGTGGCCGAGCGGATAAGAACACCGGACTCATAGCTCTGGTGTTTCTGATCAGCAGAGTGTGGGTTCGAGTCCCGGTCGTGACACTTGTGTCCTTAAGCAAGACACTTAACTATTATTGCTTCGTCCTTCGGATGGGCAGTAAAGCCGTTGGTCCTGTTCGTTGTGTAATGCGCGTAAAACAACCCAGTGACACTTATCGCAAAGAGAAGGGGATCGCCCCGGTAAATTCTGGTTTGATCGGCTGCAGATTGCGCCACAGCACCTTGTAAACCGTTACACGATGCTTTGTAAAGGAACAGGGCTGGATTTCACAAAGAGCTAAGATTGATCTTAACTGTGAATCACTCTTAATTGCTAAGCAAAGTGTGATGTCACAATATAAATTACTATAGTAATACTGACAACTCAACTTAAGATGAATCTTAGTGCTTTGTGAAATCGACCCCAGGTCTTATACCTCAAAACGTAACTCCGCATACCTTGCAAGAAAAAATACTGAGCGCTGTGAGACGCCCATAGGTTGTGCTAAAGCGCTATATAAAAACTGCGTATTATTATTATTATAATTATAAGAACAAATAGACGTAAGTTTTATGACATCATACAAACGGGATGACCGTAATTGAAATAGTTATTTGATGTATTGAAAGTTAAATCAAGTAAAATAGATCAATATGAACATAAAACCCAATAAATAGAGCTTCATCATTATAATTTGTTTTTATTAGAACTTCCGGTTTTGAAAGGAAGTGAAATCAAATCAGGTCACCGACAAATACAAAGAACTTCAACCGTCAAATAGTCACATAAAATGCAAAGATTCAAATCGTAACTGTTCTTAATTATTTCATCACTCTTTGTGGAAGGTGGCTAATGACAATCAAGTATAGCAGACCTGCAGTAGATTTGGTGACGGGGTATAGGTCTTTAGATCTATAGGTCTTTAGGCGTTACGACACGAAATTCAACAGCAAACTCACGTTTACGAGGTTTTGTGGCGAGAAGCTGCATGCGTCGTAGTCGTCATTACCAGCAGCAATGGACACTACATAGCCGTTATCCCATAGTTTCGTCGTAGCGGCGTCAATGGATGTAGAGTAACCAAATCGGAGTGACATCGAAACCACTCCCTTGGGATGCTGATTATGGGCGATGATCTGATCACAACCTGCGGAGAAAACCTTCAGTTTTTTTTATGGAAGCAATAAAATACTAAAATACTTTGTGTAGGACAATGGTACAGAACTGTTATACAAATATTATTCGATAATGGGAGACTTTTGGATAGTCCTTTTCACAGTTGTCACAGTAGTACGCATGCTCAGGTCTACAAGCGCAACTTACTGAGCAAAGTGTGCGCATGCTCTGAACTGTCTAAAAGGCCCGTTGTGTCTGCTGCCGCCAGCGTCTTAAAAGTCTCCCATTATGTCTTTACTCAAGTACAATGAGAAATATTTGGATTTGAATAAGATTAGTACTTGCTCGAATAAAAAAAAAACAAAGAATCGATTACAAAAACTTACCGGTCACGAAATCTGAGACGGGACACCCGCCCCAAGAGTTGCACACCTTCACGCTTTGAATGGTGGATTGTCGGGCTATGCCGTAGGTCTTGCCGCTCGCAGTTCCGGAGCAGTGGGTGCCGTGGCCGTTGTCGTCCCAACCTCCCCACAGATCATGAGCGCGGTTCCCGCTGAACTCGTCGTGATTCAAGGTAGCGCCGGTGTCCACCACGTACACATTGACACCTTGGCCCTGGTCTGTTAAGTACGAAAGCCCAATCGTGCCACAGAAATAAATAAAATCACTGGAAAATAATCCGTTATAACGAATTAATAATCCGTTATAACGAATTAATAATCCGTAATAACGAATTAATAATCCGTAATAACGAATTAATAATCCGTTATAACGAATTAGTAATCCGTTATAACGAATTAAATAATCCGTAATAACGAATTAATAATCCGTAATAACGAATTAATAATCCGTTATAACGAATTAATAATCCGTAATAACGAATTAATAATCCATTATAACGAATTAGTAATCCGTAATAACGAATTAATAATCCGTTATAACGAAGTAAATAATCCGTAATAACGAATTAATAATCCGTTATAACGAATTAATAATCCGTAATAACGAATTAATAATCCATTATAACGAATTAGTAATCCGTAATAACGAATTAATAATCCGTTATAACGAAGTAAATAATCCGTAATAACGAATTAATAATCCGTTATAACGAATTAATAATCCGTAATAACGAATTAATAATCCGTTATAACGAATTAATAATCCGTAATAACGAATTAATTAATTAATTCGTTATAACGGATTATTAATTCGTTATTACGGATTATTTAATTCGTTATAACGGATTATTAATTCGTTATAACGGATTATTTTCCAGTGATTTTATTTATTTCTGTGGCACGATTGGGCTTTCGTAGTTAAGCGTATTAATCGTAAAAAAATAATGGGGGACTTGAAGTACATACCATGTTATTTAACACCATGTGATTATATCTACTTTGCTCTATTGACCCCTTGCACGCACGTCACACGCGCCGACTGTGCCACGCTCATCATTTTCGGTGGTCAATGCGTTTACGGGTAAACACCACGTTGCCTAAAATACGCACTTCTCTGAAGAACACACAGTATTAAAACATTGCCCACCAAAATGGTGCAACCAAGATTATTGTGATGATAACGTCAGGTGAATTGGGTCAAGATAGTAGATTGTTTCGACTAGCCTGCTCTAGTCATGACTAGAGCATGACTAGTCGAAACGTTGAGCCCAATAAACTCACTCCGCGGCAGTGAAGTTATCTGAGAACTCCCCCAATCCGCTAAGCGAAAGTATAGTAGCAGTCTGGGCAGATTTCATGCCTCCCCAGCTAGTACTTTATTAAGCAGGACAGTTCTTTTCATAACTAAGTTGTCCCCCCGAATTCCGAAATCTACTCAGTGGCAGTAGAATAGTAATAGGACAAGTTCTCACAAGAACAATCTACTGCATAAAGCAAGGTAGATATAATCACATGGTGTTACCGCAAACCAAATATACACTGATACCTCACCATGCAATGACTTAGGCCCTTTTCGAATCCACGGCTTCGGCTTTGGATTCGGCTTTAGGCTCCGTCCTGTCGTCTGAAGCCCTGAGCGCGTCCGCAAAGCACTCACAATTGTCAAAACAACCGCGGGGCCAAGCTAGCCTGCGCCGAATCCTGAGCCAAAGCCGTGGATTCGAAAAGGGCTTTAGAACCTATATACTACCGTGTTGTTTCCATTGTTTATGTAGTTCTCTGAGCATGAGCACATTTATAAAAAGGAAAATTGTGTACGTACACGATACGTTCAACCTTATCGTGTACGTACATAATAAGTTTGGACTTATCGTGTACGTACACGATAATTATCGTGTACGCACAGGGTAAGAGTGTCCACCATTCCTCAAAAAGGCTAACGTGTTGCACTGTCAAGTGCAATCAACACTAGTCCGAGTGGTACGTACAGTTGTCGTTATATTTGAATGTTTGGTCGAGCGGTAAATCACGCTGGTCGATTCGATCGATTCCCCAGGTAGCTCCATTCTGTTGGCCTGCAATTTGACCGAGGCTGTCCTGCTCGATGTACTCAACGGCGTCCAGGGAACGGACCTGCAAGAAGAGGGAAAAGTACGTCATTTTAACTATTAACTACTATTTTTTCATACATAGCTGACAGTTTTCACTACCTTGACACTATTTGAATAATTTCTCTTGAGGGTTGGTATGACCTTTTGGCCTATTTAGTGTGTATCATTTTAAACAACTTTTTTTTTGTCTTTCTTTCTTTCTTGATGAGAACTATCCCGTGTTGTCTTGAAGCAAGGGAAATTGCCATATTTAGGTACATCTTTCATTCTTTGAATCAATTGACCTTTCTTTTGCAATGTCATAGCCCGAGTTGTTGCCAACCAAGATGGAGAAACTACGGGGAGCCATCAATGCAAAGCAAAAGACAGGTAGTCACAGTTTGCAAAACTGTTACACAAATATTCACAAACTGTTTAGAATTTGTTAGAAAAGTTTGCAAAAATGTTGAATTTGGTCACAACGTCTGTCAACAAGACTTGAATGTTTTGCTACATTTGGCCGTCCATACCAACCAGCGCAGTTTGTTTATCAACAATAGAAAGGTCTTTAGCCTAATTCATTTTACCACATGTTAAATTTTATTTTATTATTTTTTTCTAAGTAATAACCACAAGGGAAACTGACTTGTTTTTAATTACATTTGTCTAGATTGTCAGTATCCTTACATGGTATAAAGATAATGATTGTACACAACTTTCCCTGAAATATTTCTGCCCGAAGCGTTATCGTGTTTTAATAATAAATGAAATAAGATCCAAATTAGTTTTCGTCTCAGTGAGATGAAAAACTCTGCCTTTTGAGAATGCGTACCAAAATGCTGAATGCATTTTTACCGTTTTCTCGCAAAAGAAACAACTAAATGAGCTGACATTTTCACAGGTTGGTTTTATTAAAAAACAAATCTTGATTTGTGCAAAGAATTGCATTTACAATCAATTTACCAATGTTTAGCTGAGGCAATAAGCCTTAGCATCAGCATCAGTGTGGCTATCTTCAATATAACTTACATAATTGACAAGATGTGGTGGAATGGTGAGCGTGAGGGCGGGCATGACCAGACGGATCTTATTCACTTTACCCATCGGGGTCCGCATCTTCATGAAGTAACTCTCCAACTCGTCCGCCACTTGATCCACATTGGATGCATCCTGCAATGAACGACAATATAGTCCCGTGTAAAATCAAACCAAATTCTTAAATTATGTCGGACACAAATCTGATGTTTTTACGGTGATTTACCGGGTAGTCTGGATCAAAATTAATAGGTTACCGTAAACTGTTGACGTAAATCAACCGTAAATATTGCACAACATTTAACGATTTTTCAAACGAGGCATTTATGACGTTTGGCAGTTTACTGTTTTCTGCTCGGCTAAGTTTTTCTGTGCTGAGGAAAATTACAGAAGAAATTGTATGCAGAGTAAAACTGTAAGAAAAGTAAAGCAAACGACAATGTTTAGCTGAATTTAATTCTGCCCATAATTAAACCGTGTGTCAGTTCTTGCTGAACTTACAAATAAAAACTCTTATCCATCGCACAACTTGTTACAGTCTCTTTTTGCGAAACTAAAGTGCTTTCAAATGGATGGTTTGAAATCAACATTTTAGATTGTACATATTTTGTATATAGTTACTACTGTTTGTGTAAAGCACGTGGCAAGAGTCTTATACTTTGCTAGACTGTACCTTCAGTCGAACAATGAATCTGCTGGGTAAACCGCGCTCTTTGGCCATGTAGAGTGGAGCCAGGCCGCCTTGAGCGAAGGCTACGCACAGACACAACAGAAGCAGCTTCATCGTTGATATTTGACACTACCACCTAGAGAAAAAAAACCAGGGAAACAAGTGGTTTCTCACCTTAGGAACTGCAAGCATTTTTATACCATTTGCTGTGTTGGAAGTTCACACGCGCAGCTGTTCTTTTCTGATAAAAAACGATAATTAATAACGACCTTATCAATGTGAATACCACGTAATCTGTCAAAAAGAAATTGGGTTTATTCTGTTGATGTTTCTATTATCTAAATTTATTAAAGCTTTAAAAAGTGATTACGAAGCGCTCCGACATCTCTAGCTATCAAAGTCAAACAAGCTATGACCGGAGCAAGTCTCTTTTTATCTAGCTGTAAAATAATGAATAACAAATGACGGACATCTATCGTGTGTTTAACTTCCAAGATGGAATTCACTTTTGACAAATGAAGCTTTTGTGTTGGACGTGTCTGTAGCAATGATGTGTACAAGGCTTTGAATCGATCTTCTCAGCTCAAAACTCAACTTTTAATGGACCTTTCCTATGAAATATGCTAATTGCATTCACGCATGCGTACAGACCCTGTTGGTTGGCAAACGCCATTGAAATGTGCACAAAGCAGACGCACAAAGCGCGTACGCGTCACGCGCCCATCAGTCCCATGAAAAAGGGCGCACTGTTCCCAAAATTTTGCCAACCAAAATGTAAGTGCGCACGCGCGTTGTCCAATTTACATATTTCATGGGAAAGGTCTATTGACACTCTCTCTTTTTAAGGAAATGAGCGTTTGGTGGCGCTCTATTAAGTTGTGAACCCCGCCATATCTAACGCCCCTCGTGCTTGGTAGTATCTTTGCACGGCACCCGATAGCTGGGCGCGATGTTTGCGAATGAAAATATTGCAAGTTTATGTAATTGTTTGCAGGGAGCACTCAGTGGTCATCATCTTTTAGCATGGGCTTGGTAACGGTAGTTTAAGACGGTACGCAATGTTGTTTTTGTCTTAATGAAATTTTGAGCGAGGGGCATGCAGAAGGTCTCGAGTGGGGGTCGGAGCGGCTCCTGCCCCCCTTTCCCCCGCCGCCCCCGCCTCTCCCCTCCAACGCCTCCAACGCCATGTTACGAAGCATGATTTGGGGAGTTTGCATGGCCGGAATACATCATTGTACATTGTACTTGCCAATGATTCATGCGTGCCAAAATCACATGTAGCTATTTCGATATTTGAATACAATTGCGATGTCCAAAGTGACACGTTTTTTCTTTGTTGGAAATGAGGGTACTGATGGAATTAGTTAATTTATTAAATTTGTTTATTTTCTTTATTTCTGTATTCCTAAATTCTATATTTGTTTACTTCTTGATGTCTTTGTTTCTGTTTATCTTTAGATCTTGGTTCCTTTGTTTCGTTGTTTCTTTATTTCTGTATGTCCGTTTTCCCCTCTGTTTTATTGTACCTTTATGATTTTCTTTATCTCTTAAAATATTTGTGTATATCTCATAGAGCAATATATATAGCTCTATGGTATTTCTGCAAGCTCATTTCTGTTTTTCTATTTCAGTGTCTCTGCGGAAGGAGTATTGCGCAATCATATGCAATCTCGTTTTGGGTACACTCCGATTTGAGGTGGTGACTTCTTTTACAGAAATAATAGAAAAACTATTTATACCGTTGAAATGCTCACACTCTATGAAACATACAATATTGGTTTTATGAGTTCTTTTAATTGTTAAGCGTGGTTAGTTTTATATAAAATGCACAAAAATATTAGTGGACTATTTTCAAAGTTGGTGGCGTTTACCCATGCCCCCCACCCCCACCCCCACCCCGAATCAGCAGATCGGTCTGAGCTTGACGAAGCACAATGTGTTATGACTATGACGTTATTATTTCGCAACAAGGCAATTAGCTTTGTTGCGGGTCAGAGGTCAGCCCTTGGTACTTACCTTGTTCATCCGATGCCACGTCCCACCCATATAGTTATATATAAGATCTAGAGGGCGCACAA
Source organism: Marthasterias glacialis (assembly GCA_911728455.2). Classification (NCBI taxonomy): domain Eukaryota; kingdom Metazoa; phylum Echinodermata; class Asteroidea; order Forcipulatida; family Asteriidae; genus Marthasterias; species Marthasterias glacialis. The sequence continues at coordinate 19,686,073 of OU452232.1, read as the reverse complement.
ACCATGCGAGACGGCCAAACAAGGAGCATTTTTGTCCATTGAGAAAATGGCGCGGACCATTCATTTACACTGGTTACTCATCCGTTCACACAGCAGCCATTTTCTAAGTGGACATTTGTATGCAATTTGCCCATAGGGATTTTCGCCCATGGTGAGTCAGTGGAGTTCCGTGCGTGGCATAGCGGGTGCGCCCTCTAGTTCTTATAATATAACTCTATGGTCCCACCATAGTCCCACGATGCCAAAAACGATCTTGTGTGGAAGCATGATATCTCACACCACGGCAGTTAGGGTGAAAGAGAATTATTGTTACAACTTTTGTTCGAAGAAACATGCGAATGGTAAAAACAGTGATGTTTTTGTTAATTATTGCCATGACCTTGCCGTTGCATTCAAAGATGATACAGGCATAGAATGCTATTTGGGCCTATGTTTGGCTTCCCAAGTTCAATGAGAAACTTCGGAACGCTATAGGTGGCAGCAGATTTACCAGTAGGCCTACATTTCCATTTCCGGAGTTCTGAACATGCGCAATTTTCTGAGAACAATCGGATTTACCCGGTAAGTCTGCTGCCACCTAGTGTCCTCAAAAGTCTCCCATTCAGACAATTAGCAAGAGTCATCTGAGACATTGACACGCCCCTGTATACGTTTATGTTTTAGGCAAAAATACATACATAAAATTTACGTTAACCGACTTCTTCGTTCCCCCTACACACAAGAACGTGAAAATAAAAGCAAATAGAGGCAAACAAAAGCAAATTCAAAAATGTTAAAAGGGATAACTTATTTTTGTAAAACGCCTCTGAAATGTCCTAGATTGCACGAGGGAGCAACTCGAGCTTACATTTCCCGGACCACACCTTAACAAGCTTACTTAACCTTCAAACATCATACACAGTTAGATCATTAGTAAATAAATCGTTGTAGTGACGTCATCATGACATCAATTACATTAAATCAAAATTTATTATTGAAACAAACATACATGACCCTGAACTATTTACAGAAGCGATTTTTACAATCTATACATGACCCCCAAGACGACATGACCCCAAGTTGACCTTGACTTCTGGTTGAAATCGGAAGTTGAACTGAAAAATATTCCCGGGCTTCGTTTTAAGGTGCGTAGACAGTATGACCTAGATTTTGTCTCCGTGTGTATGAAATAACTGTTGACCCCCTGGCCTTCCAATTATAACACCCATGAAGTCATCGTCCTCAACAGCACTCTCTCATTACAAGTTTTAAAACGTACTAAGTTTCTGAAAACTTGTTGCAAACTGAAATTTCAATATTCATGTTCATATCTACAACTTTCTTTAACTTTATTATTCAAAGCAAAAAAAATTCCCATGTTATAAGTTATGTTTTACTCGTGTTTTATATTTTTACATATGATAATGTCATAATAGGCCAACCCTCATTCGCTACAAACAAATACGTATGAGCACAAACAATGCACTTGTTATGTAAACTTCTTTTACGCAAGAATTTTTCCAGCTCGTCTTGCATCAAACACTTTTTAACAATGTTAAAATCAATTCATTCACTATGCTGTAACTCATTATGATTATATGTGGTTTTTTTTAAACATAATTTCACTGTGAACAATGCTGAAAAGAAATAAGATTGAGAAAGAAATGTCAAATACATTAGCATTAGTCCTTCTACCACATGTTTGGTATTTTGGTATTCAACAAAAATTTAAAAATTAAAAAGTTCTCTTGATGAACTAAAAAGGTCTAACTGCAAATCCATAGTCCAGTTTTGTTAAACAGGGTAGTAAAGTTATAAACACAGCCAACGGGCGGCGTGATGCAAAGGAAAATGGCCACTCTCTTTTTATTTTCTACAATCCGAAACGTTTGTGTTTACTTCTGTATTATATTTTTTCTTTATTTTTGTTCCCCAATTAGACATTTCTTTGCAGCGTTGTACACAATGTGCAACTGTTTGCTCTAATTTGATTATACTGTTGAAGTAAATATTGAACTAGAGAGATTATACCATAACATTTTTGGAACATAGAGGTCATTTTTTTCTACAGGATAGAATCGTTTCTTTGTACTCCTGGAGAGTGTGGTCAATATCTGTTCAAAATAAACTGCAACCACGTGATAAAACAAAACCTGAACAATAAAATTTTATATTTTATGCAGCATAAAGGCTACGTTTACTTTACAGTGAGTGCAGTCATAACAAATGCTAAAAAGTATGTGTACATAGATGCCTACATACCGCTATATATTTTGCTAAAAAATAGCGTCTGTTCAAGCTGCGAATTATGTTCTAATTAGTGAACCGAATAAGCCACCTCAAAAGTCAAGTGAGCCCAGTGATGTTAACTCCAAGATTATGGAATAAAATTTCATCTTTTATGCAGCGTGAAGGCTATCGTTTTCAAAATACGACGTCATCTCATTTGATATGCAGAATTGGTTGGCGCCTTGTCCTTCGATGTTACGTAGTGCTGTGACTGCTTCCTGTTTTGCTTCTTCATCTGCATTTGAAAAAAATCAATATGAAACAAAATATAAATATTTGTCTCGTAATACTAACAGGTTTTCCAGGTTAATTTTCGGCAAATAAGTGGCCAATTGTGAATGTCGCTTTGTTCTATTTCGCGCGAAACTGAAGATCCTCAATTCAATTTCACTTAAAGTTAACAGCTATTCAGTTTCATGTAATGTGTAAGCATGATTGCTCTTTTTGCACAGAAGCGTATTGCCGCCACGTGAATGAAAAAAAAATCTCACTCTTACCGCGTGTACGTTCACGATAAGTTATCATGTACGTCCAAACTTATCGTGTACGTACACGATAAGTTTGGACGTATCGTGTACGTACACAATAACTTATCAAGTACGTACATGTACATGATAAGAGTGCGATTTTTTTTATTCACGTGGCAATGTACGCTTCCGTACTTTTGCGGTCATGCGATTAAAAAAGATAACAATTCAACTTCAAAGTCCACTCGAACAGCATTCAAGTTCGCACCAGCTTTCGCAAATCTCTAGTTGTTTGTGCCTATACTCTGCTAAAAAAATTGAAGACTGATTCTGCATGGCTATAAAGAACGCTTTATTAGTTTAACTGAATATAATACAATGCATTCCAAAGCCTCCTCGTTGTGAAAGTGAAATTGAATGACGGTTTTAAATGAAGAGGCAACATCGCTTTAATACAACTGCATGAAAGTGAAATAGATTGCTTCTTTCCCAAAAATGACCGGGAAAACCTGTAACATATAGTCCATTGATATAAATTTCAATTTGCCTTACACCGATGTGTGATAAGCACTGCCCCTCGTCACCGGGCGTGCTCGGCGGTTTAGTGGTTAAGACATCTGGACACAAATTGTCCATTGAAATTATTATCTTTTGAAATGTTGAAACGTGAGAGAAAATTCGGCACAATATATTTATTATCTGAAAAGTGACATTAGACATAAACTTGTTATCATCAAATGCATTATGCTCTGCTTTATGAACAATAGACCTATACATTAAGCCCCGCCCCCTAAACATATAGACCAATCACAGCATTGGCTACATCACCACTGTACACGTTGGCAGCACAATGTGCGTCTCTTCAAGGCCACACCGAACGACATGAACGCGCGCGCTATAAGTATGCGCACACAATGTTTACATTTTTTAATAGGATTTTATCGTGTCGGACTTTTGTCGGACTTTCGGTGGCGTAGCCAAGGCTGGGATAGGTTAACACGTATGGACATGTAATGGATCGGTCTATTGCATCAAGCCTTACTGTACTCACTTTCCAAGTGTCGTTTTATCATGGCTTCAAACCAGTCTTCAAAATTCATCCTGACGACTTTAAATGCCCCAGGGGTGGTGTCCTCGTCATCCAAAGTGAAGGCCACTGGCTCAGCCTCAAACACACCGCCGTAGAAAGCTGAGACGTGGACAGTGAACATAGTTTCTCCATCAACAATCGGGAACTGGACATCCCAATTCTCCCGTCTCGTTGGAGATACTTTCATCCTACCCCAGATCTTACTTTGGATGAAATCTTCTAGGCATTCAGTGATCAGATCTTGGTCTCTCTTGCTGACTTTTCCATCAACTACCTTGAAGATGTTGTTGCTATCATTAACAATGATGACGCCACCACTGGAGTTTGCCAAAGCACTGATAAGATTTGATAAAACTGTTTCAAATACTTTTGTTATTTCTTCCCGCTCAATGGATGCGTCTTCACTTTGGCATTTATCTCTGTCAATAAAAAATTTCTTTTGGAAAATCTGTAACTGTGCCTTTGCAGTTGGTTTTAAGTCATGATAAAGTGGATCTGCGGAGTTGGAGTGGGCGGGGTTTGATGCTAAATCTAATTGCTGCAACATCATTGGTCGAGTTGGGCTTTCTGATCGTTCATTGCGTATCAGAATAGCCAGAGCCTCATCAAAATTCCTGACAACACGCGTGACGTCGCCGGCAGCTGACACCACGTGAAGTTTGTACTCCAAGGTTATTGGTCGAACGGAAGGCGTCACGTGACAGTACAAGTATTCTTTGTCTTGTGATTGGCTGCAGAACTCAAAAATATCCCAATCACCAGGTATGAGTTTTAAGGCTTCTTGATCAATAATTTTCTTCCATTGGTCAAGGTGTTTCGCCGTAACCTTTTCATACCGCCCACTCTTTTTCTTGTACCCCAAGTGTTGTACGTTCTTCATTCTGATGATCCCACGTCTTTGGTAATTTGAGATAGCAGTTATTCTTTTCAAGATATCTTCCTTTTCTTGTCTTAATTGTTCTTTCTTTTTCATGATATGTACGTCGATGGTAACTTCAAGCAGTTTGGTCTCAGCTCCCAGTCTGTCCGCCATGATGGTTTGATGTAATCTCTACACAACCAATAAACACTGCAGTACCATACTATGGACACTGACCTTCTCGATCATCAATCAACCAAAATTAAAAGTCAATACTGTCTACCCGGTGTCAGAATTTGTATAGTCGGCAAAGCATTCTTACGGAAACATCATACCAACTTGTGGGAGCCAGTTGCAGCTACTAACCACGCCAGAAACACCTGGGCCAATCCCTTCCCTTAGCGATAAGTGTTTATATTTTCTTTTACGTGCGTTGATAGATATTGATAAAACACACGGGGCCTAAAGTTTTACATACTATCCGAAGGATGAAGCAATAATGGTTCAGTGTTATGGTATCAGAATCACTGGTAGTCGTGTGCTATTGATGAAACTGGCGATTATATATAACTCTATGCGATTACCACACTAACCAGTCACGACACATTCAGCTGATGATTCAGATCAGATCACAGAACATCAACAACATTTCTCTGTGAATGTATACTCATAATATAACCTTCTGCGGTATCGACTTAACGAGAGGTCAGATGCCGGGGAGCAAGTATGTCTGTATACTCGGAGAACAGCGCAGGTGACACACGGATGCAGACAGCAGACCCGTGGACGGAGCAAAACCAGGCTGGTTCCTGATTCCGTTGAGGCGAATCTTTGCAATGTGGAGTCGTGTCACCATCCCATGAACAACGATGTCGCAATAGCATGACCCTACTGCATGCTCAGTGGAACGCATCCAGACAGACATTATGGTAGCATTGTTGTGAATATTTATTATGTTTATTTGTAGCGATGTATGTGTTGAGTACAAAGGTTAGGCCTACTATACATGTTGTAGAAACTGCTCCAGAAAGTATGTGTGCGGTTGAGCCGAATTTCATTGCACAGTTTCAATAACAATCAACTCTACGTTTAGCTGGAAATACCCTTCGAATTTACTGCAGCGCCATTTTGTGCGAAGCATTCGATCTGCGTATGTAATTCCAGGTAGGCCTATAGAACTATGTGTTTTATTGACTGAATACATATTTCATAAGTTGATTTACAATACAGTTACTTTACAATCAAAGGTATAGGCCTATAGTAGGTGCGTGTCCATGAGGCGATATGCCGTTTATGGATTTACAAGAATCTTTCCCGGAAAAGAGTATTTTCCATTAAAGACTGACTGGCTATGGGATACCGGTACGTGGGCATAAAATAACACACCGTGAGTACATCATGAGGAAAATCAATGTCAATGATTGAAAACGTTATAATAGTGAATTGCTTTTCAAGCAGCCAACAAAAGCAGTGGCTTTAAAGCCCAAGCTCAACATTAAAAGAAAAACATAAGTGTTCACACATCTATATATCTTACATGGTATAAAGATAATGATGGTACAAACATTTCCTTGAAATATTTCTGCCTGAAGTGTTATCGTTTCAAAGTAGTAAAGGAAATAAGATCCAAAATGAAATTTTCATCTCATGTAAGACCAAAACTCTGCCTAAGAATGCGTTAAAAAAATGCTCCTTGCATTTGTACCGTTTTCTCGCAAATGAAGCAACGAAATCAGCTGAAAATTTCACAGGTTGGTTTGAATACATAATGTCTTGATTTTTGCAAAGAATGGAAGAATTTACAGACACATTACTATTGTTGATCTGTGGCTTTACAGTTTTGGACGTTTCCAAAGAACCAAAACATTGAAACTGTTGGAGTCGGTGCCTGCTGTAAGTCCAGGCTCTGTGGCTCTTTTGTAAACATTGTGACGTCACAGGTCGCAAGCTCTATAGTTGCGTCAACACCATTGGTCGGAGATACCCGCCGTGGTAAAGTAACACAAAAAGGGCATTCAGGTTGGCTCAGTGGTTTCTGTCCCTACCTCTCTGTGGACCCCGGTTCGAATCCCGGACCGGAGCCTTGCATGTGGATTGGGTTTTCAGTCCCTACCTGATTGCATGGGTTTCCCCTATTTGGGGTTTTCCTCCCACATCTAAAACTGACAGTTCTTCAACATCTTCTCTACACAGGTATCTTCAGGCCTACAGGTCACAGTGCTAGTCACTTTTGAGGGTACATTGGTTTCATTACTAGACAGATATATATATTTTTTTTTAATGAAACATTGTCTGGATATGATAATGGAGGAATAAAATGGATTATTCTTCCATGTTATGACCGTGTGTACGTAACTTGCTGTAATTACTGGAAAAGGGCAACCGTTTCAGACACTCTTAATTAAGATGCTTTAGTTTTGGTAATGAATAATCAACTCCTCTGCCCAAAGAAGAGATCGAGAACCCTCCTGTTAATCGAACCAGACGATTTCTTGTTTTTGATATGAACTCAGGATTACTCCCATCGTACCCGTTTTTATTTCAGAACGAGGTCTTTACGGAACCCGGAAATCTTCAACGCAGGAAAACTTTTTTTAAAACCTAACGGGTGTGGCGAGTGGTGTCTACGTCACGGCGTTTTCTTCGAACTGAACATCGTTTAAGGAAATAATAATTTTAAACATCTAAATCAGTCAATGGTTGCATAGCCTGTCACCAATCACCCACTCACCACGCACCAGTCAACCACAAGATGTTTTATTTCAGTTTCGATTTGTGATTATTCGGGCTGAGTATTACCCCAAAAAAAACACAAGATGGCTGCCGGTGGTGAATATGCTCCCAGTGAATCTAGTCATTTCACTATGGATATCCACATCATGCTTTCCGAAGCAAAACCGAATGGTAACGAAGCACTGATGAAAACGGAGAGGGAGGGGTTGATGCGCGCTGCGTGCGCCGCCTTCAACTCTGAACAACGAGAAATTCTGAAGCTGAGAAATGTTAACAGAGGTGTGGCAAAGAAAAACATTGATAAGTGGAGGGAAGGCACGTGGAAAGAACTCATCAAGAAACTCAAACCTTCTCATTGGGAGAAGTGTCTTGATTTCAGTTGCCCCTCCTCAGATGTAGACTATTTGTATTGTTATACCAAACCAACCTTACAACCGACCACTGTGAGCTACAACCTCAGGCTACCAACAGATACCAGTACAGAACTCGTCGATGGATATCACCAGGTGATGGCAATCTTGTTGAGGGAGGACGGAGGTGCTGCCACCGGTCGCCCGTACTTTGATTTCGATGAACACTTACCTCGAGCCGAAGGCCCGGAACTGCCGGAAGTGGCATCGACAACTGCTGATGATGCACGATGTCATGTCCCAGGACTCCTACAACTCAAATTGGGTGATATCTTCTGCAGAGAGTCTAAGACAGTCCAGTTTAAGAAGTTGAACGACGGAAGGGCGTTGGCTACAAATATTGAAAACCACGTGTCAAAGTACATGGGTGCGTTTGCGAACCATGAAGGAGGTTGGGTCATTGTGGGTATTGAAGACACACATTGTAAGGTGATAGGTCAAGTGATTCCTAACTCAACAAAGTCCGACATTATCAATTTTCTTGACAATTGTGCGAAGCGGAAGATATGGGGGAGCAGGCAAGAGGTTCCTTCTCGTGGAAGACACTGGGACGTCTACTTTCATCCATTGGATGAAAGCATGTATCTTGTCGAGGTTCGAGTCAATCCATTCTACGGTGGGGTGTTCCAGAAAAAGCCTGAATCTTATGTCTTCGAGGTCAATGAAGATGGAGAAAAGGTGGTTGCGGAAATGACGTTTGGAGTTTGGATCGAGGCCATGATGAGGGAGAAATTAGCAGGTGCGTGGACAATAATTGAAAGGTACAGGATTTCAGGGGGCACTAACTAGGATTAACTAAACGGGGGCACGTGCCCCCCACCCCCACCCCACCCCCCCCCCCCAACCGATGTCCATGCCCCCCGGGCGCCCACATTTGAAATCTGGACTTTTGAGATTTAAAATTACCAAAATAAAATGTTACATTTTATAAGGTTTTGGGGTAGTAATGTCAATGTTTTTAAAACTTCTTTTTTATTTATATACACACATAATGTTTTTTTTACCTACATGTCAGATTATTTTGTAAAAAAATAGTAAACGGCATAATAAGTGTGCTGAAAGGGGCATATTTAGGAAAAAACAAAGTCCCGGAAACTACAGTTTTAATCAATGGCCAAAATGTCCCCCTAGAAAAAATGGTGCACCCTCTTGTGCCCCCTAAATTTTACCCTAGTTACGCCGCTGCTTTCGATCTCTGGCTGTGCTCCGTGGTCATAAATACGGGTCGATGTGGCTGGCTGCCGAACGGGCGCCTTTGCTTGCCTGCGGCTCGACCTCGTTGTAGCCGCGTCCTTTGCAATTCAGCTTCTCAGCTGCGAGTAAGGATGATTAGCCTGCCAAGATTATTTAGTAATATCGAGGGAAGTAGTTTCAAAGTTCATACAAGTTCATCACAAAAAATAGTTCCGTCTGAAAATCAAAGTTGACAAAATAGCATTTAAGACCTCCAAATCAGCATTGCTTATATCGATTGCCGGTTATAGCCGCAATCAGAACGAGGCTTTTTTTCATCTTCTTCAAAATGATAACTCCATCGCCTTCTCTCCTTTATTATTATAACCCACACTGGTAGCTGTTTTCTTTTTTCAGAGAAACGATGCAGTCTTGAGATGCAACAGAAGTTCGAGAAGCTGAGCACGTATGTGTCTGGTGGCTGCCAAGTGTTTGCTCTGAAAAACTCACACAGAGACATTCAGGAAAGAATGTTTACAAGTAAGGATGAGTCAACAAATTTCTGCATTGTGTAGTTTCATTTAATAATAATAATAATAACAGTAATGAGCATTTATAGCGCGCCAAAATCTGTCAAAATTAGACACTCTTTGGTGAATATAAGACCAAACCGGGCATTAAAGACAGGGGACTATAACTTTAGGAACAAGTGGGATTTTAAGAGAATCTTAAACTCTGTCTGTAATTGTGTCAGTCAGTTTGATTTGGAAAGGGAGGGCGTTCCAGGTGCCGAGTGTGAAAATGCGCGGTCCCCCCAGGAGTGACGTGAGCGCGGAATATCTACAAAAAAACAAAAACAAGCAAGCTAACATACCAAAACCTTACGCATATTCCTGGAAAATGCACAGAATACATCTTCCATGCAAATTGTTTGTACATGGCTGATGTACGTGAGACAATGACGGGATCCCGACCAAAATTCATTTTTAGTTGCCAATTGACTACCACTTATGATTGGTGATTTTGTTCGCGCAATACCTTAAAAGAAAGCTATAGTAACGTTCTCGAAGCTATAAAAATAGCTACGTAAAATTTAAATCAAAATTTTGTAGTCAAATCAGCCAAAACTCGGACCTAGCGTCTTTAATTAAACATTGTCAGTTGTTATTTGTGTTTTTGCCCATACACCGATGTGTGTTAAGCACTCGGTACTTTCCCGAGTCCTGTAAAAAAAAATCACAGGCATATTCCTCGGGTGGGATTCGAACCCACGACCCCCGCCATTCTAGAGCAGATGTCTTACCAACTAGACTACCGAGATTGCCAGGTAGCTAGAGGCAGTTCGAATCCTGTTTAGCAGCGGGTACCGCGACCATTATAATAGAATGTTAATGTCTGTTGGATTTTTCCAGTAAAGAAAGGTCTACACGTTTGGCCAGAGACTTACAATAGTCTTGTGCATCACACAGTTGCTTCATCTCTCCAAAACATCATCCAAGCTTTGAAGGACAGATTTAAGACAACTAAGGGAGTTTGTGTTGTCTCTCAGTGTATACTGGCTGACATAGGAATTCAACGACCTAAAACGGCTGCAGGTGTTAAGTGTGATATTTTGGTGTTCACTGAAACTGATGCTCCATGTATAATAAGCTTAGGATCTTCGGATGATGGTGAGAGATATTGTAGGAGAGCCGCAGCAGAACTTGAAGAACTTCTTACTAAGCACAGTGGAGAAGGTCGGTTCTTTATCAAGAGTTGCTGGTGTGATCTAGCAAAAGATCAAGACATCATTCCAGGCATTCTTGAGAGTCTCATCTGTCACATTCCTGCGGACAAACCAGCAAGCTACCACCAGATGCATCTCCGGAAACTACAAGCTCTAGTCAGTGGCCTTGTCATCGCCATAGCAGCATTCACACCTGAGACTTACTTATACATGAATGACTTGATGGGAGTCCAGGTAATGAACCTCCTGACTCCATCGCAACTCTTAGCTTTGAAGACGTGTCAAGAGGTCCCCTATGTCTGCATCCAGGGATACCCAGGGACTGGGAAGACGGTGGTTGGCATTGAGAGAGCAAAGCAACTACGTCTGGATGGAGCTGAGGTTCAGGAGGTCTTGTATATCCCATCAAATGTAGAAATGGCAAGATATGTGAGGTAAGTGACCCCTCCCATAGCCCCAGTAGGACCTGTCTTCTGAACAACCTGCCTACAGGACACCAAAAAAGGAGAAAACTTGAATATCTCTGTGGCCATTCTTACATTGTAGTGCGTTCGGAAAAGTTTCCATATCCGACTGCCACTTTCTAAGGGATTTTTTGATTTTTTATTTTGATGTTGGCTTTAATTTCCCTTTTTTAAATATTCCTCTCCAGGTATTAGTAGATAAAACGCTAATTATTGAACTTTTAAAAGGAAAAATCAAGCGGACATTTCAGCGCGCGGCCGGATCTTTCGCGCAATCATGCCCAAAGGTCTGGGGCCTTTTTGATGGATGTGAATCTGTATTCATTATTGCGTGATGCAGGCAGGGAGCGCAACAAATGTAGTGACATACTAAGGAAGTGATACTTGTGAGCAATTTTACCAAGATTTGTAGGCTGATCACAGGCAACAAAAAATGGAACATACAAAAAGAGACATTATTAAATCAGAAAGTTTGAAAATCTTGATAAATCACTTCTTTTCCAGATGGCAAAGACGATCCAGATGAAAAAGATGATCATTAAAAAATCTCCCCCCCCCCAAAAAAAAAAAAACAATAATAATATAAATAAAAAAAGTAAAAATGAAACTCTAATTAAAAGGGGTAAAACAATTTAACATTTACTCCATTTACTGATTTCATATCCACACGTTTTTTTTATTATGACTCAAAAATAACTTTATTTGAAGAACTATTATGTTACTGACAATATCTAACAAAGGGATTGTACAATTTTACAACTTAAAAAGGTACATTTAAATCCTTTATTTCAATATTTGTAATTAAGCATTATTTAAAACTAAGCATTATTTATAAATAACCATTTTATAAATAATGCATTATTATAAACAACGCTTATTTATAAATAACTATTTTTTACATTGTAACCATTATTTATAAATACTCAATATCTTTAAATAATCACTTTTTGTATAAAACCATTATTTATAAATAATAATTAATGGTGTTCCATATGATTATTTTGATGTTTTCTGTCGCATTTATATTTATAAAAATGCAACGGAAAAAATAAAAATGCATCAGAACAATACCATCTAACCATTATTTATAAATAACCGTTTTATAACCTAACTCTAATTCTGACCCACACCCTAACAATTTTTATTTTGATATGTTATTGTTTTATCCCTTGACATTAATAAATGGAATGATATAAGTAAAAAAAAAACCTAACCTAACCCTAACCCTAAAACCCTAACCCTAACCCTATCCCTAACAATTTTTATATTTATATCGTGTTACCGCTTTATCCCTTGAATTAAATAAATGAAGTGAAATTAGTAAAAAAATATATATATATATATGAAAAAAAAATAAACTAACCCAAACCCGAAAACCCAACCCTAACCCTAATAACCATAACCCTAAAACCCTAACCCTAACCCTAAAAATGAAGGCCAATCGTGTCATTGAAGTGCGCTTCCTATTCCTAAAAAATACTAACCCTAACCCTAAAACCCTAACCCTAAAACCCTAACCCTAACCCTAACCCTAAAGCCCAAACCCTAACCCCAAGAATGATGGGCCCAATCGGTCATGAAAGCGCGCTTCCTATTCGTCTAACCCGGAGACCCCTGCTAACCAATCAGGTCACGAAAAGAGGAGCGCGCAACCTAGCCGTCTTGACCATTGGTTGCACACAAAATAGTATAGCCAATAAGAAGACGCAAAACGAGGAGCTCGCTGCACAATATTATAATTAACTCTGGGCCGTGGAGGAGGGCCACCAGTAAGAAATCACGAATTATGAGCCGTGGGAAGTGGGTCACTGGCAGAACGAAAAGGAGGGTAAGACTAGAGAGCGAGCGCCGGTGGAGGGCGGTCGTAAATTGTTTTTAAACTCTTGTTGATTATTGCCGCAGCATATCATGCTGTCACTTTTGAAACGAAGATTGTTTACACAGTATGAGTTGGGGTCCTTGCTCTGTGACCATGAAAACGTTTTCATCCCTTTAGAATTGTTCAAACTTCCTGTTCCTAGCTGGATACATTCTTCAACCCTTCTAGATAGGTAAGGATCAAAGTTTACTTAAATTCCATGGATATGAAGTGGCAGCCGGATACGGCATTTTATGGTAAAAATGCATTCAGCAATTTTGTACGCATTCCTATAGGCAGAGTTTTCGTCTCACTGAGATGACTAATTTTGGATCTTATTTCTTTTATTATTTATAAACGATAACACTTTAGGCAGAATTATTTCAATGAAAGTGTTCTACCATCATTATTTTTAGACCATGTAAGGTATATGTAAATCTGTGAACATTTATGATGTTTTTCTTCTTACCAATGTTGAGCTGATGAGGCTTTAAAAAATGCTTGCAAAAAAGCCAGAATATAGAGATCTTTCCAAATTTTAGACAAACTCATTAAGCAAATCTGAGCTTAAATGAAATCCAAGTCCTGTCCAAAATAATGACTGCTGATTAATTAATTTATTTATTAATTTAATTTATATTGCCCTCTCTCCAGAACCAGCCTGTTCGAGGGTGCATTATATCGAAATTCCAGTTAAAACTTACAAAAGAAGAAAAAAGACCTAACACCTGAAAGGACAGAAAAATACATCAAAATACTGCAAAAAGGACACATACAAGTTTAATCAGTAAACCCACCATGCAGACAATATAAGTGTATGAAACCACTATTTTACCTTTGATTTTGCTGCTTTTATCCTGCCTTCCTCTAGAGACTTGACATTTCCAAAGAACTCATCGATGCATGGGAGTAAAATTTGTCTCTCTGAGGCATTTAAGGAAGTTGTATGGATGCTCAAAGATGGGAAAATGCCTGTGACAGTCAAATACATCATCTTGGATGACACACAAAACCTACTCAGCAGGAGAAATGTTCCAGCAACAAACTTGGAGGAAGATATTAAGAATCTCACCCCAGATATGACGCGCTTGGCCGTGAGGAAGACAGAACCTTTAGGAGCATTGAGACTTGAGAACTATCGAGTTGACTGGATGAGATGCCTGTGCATCTGGCTTTGTGCAAAGCCAGAGTCTAAGATGGTGGTCATATGTGATGAATCACAGAGTCTTGAAAGACAACATTACTACAACACAATACGAGAGTTCATCATGGAATCCAATGGTTTAACAGAGACGTTGAATGTCGTGATAAGAAACTCGGCAGAAATTACGGAGTTCTTTCAGCATTTCGTCTCGACACAGTGCTATGGTCAACTCCCAACAACAGCACATGACTTCAAGGGTGAGCCACCTCTTATCAGACCAACTTTGTTATCAACAGAATCAATGCAGAAGACCATCAAGAAGTTCATCTCAATGGGATATAGTCCAGGTGAGATCTCCCTTATTCGACACGATAAAGACAGTGACAAAACGGCGCTGGACAGCTGCATGATAACACCCCTGCAAAGTGAGTGCATGACTCTGTACCGTGACATAAACCAACAGTTGATGGAGAAAGGTGTGGGAGACAATGGCGTACCTCATCCACAAGTCTTGCACGTTGTACTGTTCTTTTGCCTTCTCACAAAAGAATTACTTGTAAGACAGGAAGATGGTGATCAAGATGCTGCATTTAAGATCAGCCTCAAATCATCTTGCTTTGCAGGAGATCACGCAGTTACTCCACCCGTCTTCCTGCAACATCTTCTTTGCGACAGCAGTAGATATGTTGCCCCAGTCAGAGATGCTGTGGCGTGTCTTTTCGAACAGAAATGGCAGTATCTCTGTGCGGTATACAAGTCGTTTATACTCGAAGATGGTCCTGTCTTGACTGAGGAGGATGTCTTGGAGGAGAGAAAAGTTTCCCTTCTTGGTTACGGGTCACAGAAGCCAACGAATCTCCAGAAACTGTATGCAATTTCAGAGTTTCTTTTAGGGCCTGTCACCGTTCCAGAACACATTTTCCGCATCATCGATGTCCAGCATGCCGGTTTGTACAGGCTGATCATTTTTCATATTCTCCCAAATGTTCACGCCATACATGGCACCCATGAAGTACCCGCACGTGGCCAATGTATACGTATTGAGAGTATAGAAAGTTTTGCAGGGCGGGAGAATCAAGTGGTGATTGGCATATTGCCAAATGAAGATACACTGAAGAGATACAGGTATGCAAGTTATATCGCAGCATTGGTATCTAGGGCCAGAACCAAGTGTGAAATTCTCAGTTTTGACGCTTTGTTGTTCCTAACCGAGATGAATTCAGATAAGCACAAATTGATGAAAACATACTTTGTGCATGATTAAACCCACAGCAATTCGACAAAACCCTGCCTCTGGTTTTGACCTAATTTAGATGGATTTAGAACTGCACACCCAAAACCAACCATGCTTAGCATCACACCAGGCATACCAATCTATCAGAGTCTGAAATCCTTCCGTGGGTTTGCCTGAGTTTGATGGATTCAGTACTGCACAGCCAAACCGACAATGCTTAGCAAGAGGCCAGGCAAACCAATCTTATCAGAGTCTAAAAATGTTCAATGGGTTTGCCTGAGTTTGATAGATTCAGTACTGCACAGCCAAACCAACCATGCTAAGCATGAGGCCAGGCATACCAATCTTATCAGAGTCTAAAATCCTTCCGTGGGTTTGCCTGAGTTTGATGGATTCAGAACTGCACAGCCAAACCAACCATGCTAAGCATGAGGCCAGGCAAACCAATCTTATCAGAGTCTAAAATCCTGCCCTGGGTTTGCCTGAGTTTGATGGATTCAGAACTGCACAGCCAAATAATCCATGCAAGTAAACCCAATTGTACCAAAACAATTTGGTGCAGACAGAGTAACCATTATGCTAGAGCATTTTAGGTACCACACAGTCTGCCCCAAATTAACAAACCTAGGCTGGCATTGGGTATGGGATTCTTCTGTTTTTGCAGGCAGACTGGTATTATGTGAAAAACCCCACGGCTTGTGTACTCTGGGCCATAGAGCAAGGACCAGAGTGTGGAGTTAGTCTCCACACGAGTCTTCTGTGAAATTTTGTAGAAAGAGTCACCAGGAGACTTTGGAACGTGAGGTGGCAGCAGACTTACCAGGTAAACTTCCATTATTTGCATAGTTCTGAGCATGCGCACATATCCAAGAACAATGGATTTACCTGGTAAGTCTGCTGCCATCTAGTGTTCTCAAAAGTTTCCCACTGAGCTGGAGAGTATATAGATAGAAATTGGGTTTATTTAATGTTTGTTTAATACAATGTGCAGGGGCGGATCAGGGGGGGGGGGCATGAGGGGTGCACGCCCCCCCCCCCCATTGTTCCTTCCAAAAAACAAGAATCAAGATATCATCCCACCCACTTCCAATGAGAAATAAACTTTCGACATTATACTACAATGTTCACTTTAATGTCAAACAATAAGAGGCGAGTAAAAAAACGATACACGCTTGCAGTCGCCACAACTTTCCTTCAATCATCATTTGCTGCTTGATTGGAAAATTCCCACCCCCCCCCCCCCCATTTGGGAAATCCTGGATCCGCCCCTGATGTGTGATCCATATAATTTATCAGTTTTGGGGTGAACTAAGAAAAAATTAACCAGAACGGGATTTGAACCTGCGACCTACGGATTGCCGTGCTTGGGCTCTACCAACTGAGCTATATCTAGCCTTAATGTTGGCAGGTTCCCTATTTACTTAATATATTTGTTCTGGGGTGCCATTTAGAAGCCATTCACACCCAAAGTATAAGATACAACCACATAGCTATAAATATACACACCTCTACTGATATAATCTGGGAAGCAGTCATACGGGGATCACCTTGCAATTTTTCTTACTCAAAATACAGTTGGACTCATGATTTATCATTTTAAAATGTTTACTTCCATATTTTATTTGTATGGACTTTGAATCCTCATCCATTCTTTATCACAATTGGTTTCCTCGCGGGAAATTGACACGTTTTAGACCCAAGCATTTGTGGTGGTTGTTCTTCAAACAATCTCACTGGGGAAAAAAAGAAAATTGTTGGCTTGTGCAACAAGCAAAAACATTTTCATCACCGCTATATCTGAAGAGGTACAAGTTGTGATCTTTGGAAAATCCCCACAATAACAAAAATACTGCTGGTTAATATTCTTCAAATTATATAAGAATGTAAATGGTTCAAGTCAATAATTTGTGTACAGATGGACACAAACTCCCAACAGTAGTTTTGTTGATAATTTCAGTGACGATAATTGGCACTTTGATAAAAGTAAGATTTTGTTTTAAGTACAAGTGCTGACCTATGCTCATAAGGTTTATAGGCTTCTATAGATTTTCAGGCTTTTTAATGCAATAACTTTGCTGATTTTTCTGAGGGTAAAAAAAAACCAGAAATTACATTAAAGAGATAATCAAGCCTGGTGTATTGTCCCTGTAATAAAGGAACGGCACAGCTTTGGGCATGTTGGGTAAAAAACAAAGATTCTAGGTATTAATTAAAATTATCTTAATCTTGTAATTCCAAAGCTCAATAAATGTAAAAATGCTTCCATTACCAGTCACTCCATCTGAAACTATTTTGCATAAACTTCTCCATTTTGAGATCTAACCCAACTATGCCATATCCTGAAGAATCTATCTCCTGCATCGGTGTAACAAGACATTATCATGTTGGGGGGGGGGGGCAAGCGGAGAAAATACAAGAGTTTTTTTCGGGGGGGGGGGGGGGGGCCTATTTAATCAGTAGGGTGACCAGAGGGGGTGGAGGCCTGAGCCCCCTCATTCCCCACGATTGAGATCAAAAAATCGCCCCCTCCCCTCCCCCATGAAATGAAATGTCTGGTTACGCCACTGTATTGAATGTATGGAACCATTCATTTTTGCATTTTTTTCGACCTCATTGGAAGAGGCAAGAGGGGATGGGGCAAGAGGGGAGGGAGCAAGAGGGGAGGGAGCAAGAGGGGACGGGCAAGAGGGAAGGGGCAAGAGGGGAGGGAGCAAGAGGGGAGGGAGCAAGAGGGGACGGGCAAGAGGGGAGGGAGCAAGAGGGGACGGGCAAGAGGGGAGGGGCAAGAGGGGAGGGGGCAAGAGGGGAGGGAGCAAGAGGGGAGGGGCAAGAGGGGAGGGGCAAGAGGGGAGGGAGCAAGAGGGGAGGGACAAGAGGGGAGGGACAAGAGGGGAGGGGGCAAGAGGGGAGGGAGCAAGAGGGGAGGGGCAAGAGGGGAGGGGCAAGAGGGGAGGGAGCAAGAGGGGAGGGGCAAGAGGGGAGGGAGCAAGAGGGGAGGGAGCAAGAGGGGAGGGAGCAAGAGGGGAGGGAGCAAGAGGGGAGGGAGCAAGAGGGGAGGGGCAAGAGGGGAGGGAGCAAGAGGGGAGGGAGCAAGAGGGGAGGGGCAAGAGGGGAGGGGAAAGAGGGGAGGGGCAAGAGGGAAGGGGGAGGGTTCTGAGCAGGGGAGCTTTATATCACTTCTATGGATGAACTCTTCTAAACACCAATGCTGTACGTGCTTCCCCTTATGTCATGATTGGTCAAAATTCCGACGACAAAAAAATGCACCATACCTTAGTTCAAAAGAATGGCATACTTATTTGTTTATTAATTACTTTATGACATGGGTGACACAAAGTCTGCTTATAATATAATAAAATTATTTAACATTTTTATACATAAAAATTAGGCTTCCAGATATATTTCTGTACAGTGGGAAATGGTAACGATACATGCAAGTACCAAAGGAACAGTTTGGCTTTACTTAAAAAAGAATAATAAAAGCAAATAAAAATAAATTTAACAAATGAGCAAATATTCTCGAGAATGGAAACCGACGGCTCTGTATTTAGCACTGGATTGCATTTCACATGTGAAAATTTTCCAAGCACAGTAACAAAAATTGCTTTTTAGAAACAAGTCACCATATAACCAGCTGCAAAGCCATGTAATGGGTACCAGTTAAAACTGGTCCCCTGCTTATTTTCACTTGCACTTGTTAATCAGTAACAACTGGTACCCATATACCATGCCCGATATGTGGCAGAGGGAGCCCCCCCCCCAAATAATGTTCCCATACTCTAACACACTCTACCCTCTTGTACAGAAGTACCCTACCCCCCTTACCGCTGAAATCCTCAAAAGAATTCCTGAGATTCCAAGAACACATTGAAGACACAATACAGGGGGGAAGGGGCCCACCCTGCCACATATCGAGCACCAAATTGGTATCCACCTCCAAAGCTGTGTAAACCACATCAGCCTGGTGCCCTACTATTAACCACTTGCACTGGCGTCAAACACAGCTACTGCCTGCCCATGGGCGGCCATTTTGGAACTTACACTTCATGTAAAGATATGGTGCGCGTCTAAATGCACGTGCGTCGCCTAAAATGCCCACTGCCCGGTAGCACACGGGGAATCTGACTGCCAAAATGGTGCAACCAAAATTTCTTCTAAGTGATGACATCAGGTGAATGGGGTCAATATAAGAAATAGTAGATAGATCGCTAGCAATAATGACAGTATTTCAGGTTGACAATATTGGAATTTTCAGTTAAGAAATTTGTCGGTTATTTTTCCAGTCACTAATAACCATGTAAGATACCTATGATGCTTCAGAATAACAATAATTATTAGTTCTTATATAGCGCTTTATATCACACCTCAAAGTGCTCAGGGTTCTCTTCCTGCAAGTTATGCAGAGTTAAGTTTTTAAGTATGAGACCTGGGGTGGATTTCAAAAAACTAGTCCTAAATTAGGACTAGTCTTAACTTATGACAAGTCCTATAAGTTAGGACTAGTTACTCATCCTTACTCGAGATAAGACTAGTCCTAGCGCTTTGTGAAATCCACCCGTTCCTTTACATAGCACCATGTAACGGTTTATAAGGTGCTGTGGCGCAATCTGCAGCCGATCAAACCAGGAACACCAGGGCGAACCCCTTCTCTTTGCGAAGTGCACTGGGTTCTTTTACGTGCATTACACAACACATGGGATCTACGGCTTTACGAATTGAGCGCAACTGACAAAATAATAAACATATCTTGAATTCAAAATAGCTTTTGACATTCCTGACCGACAGCTGACATATACAATGTTTTAGAGAAAATTGTAGTTGTTTTACCAGAAATATGACATGGGACATCAAAAAGTGATGCACAAGTAGTTCAATTAATTGCTAAAATACAGTTGCTTTAGGTTTAGTAAAGAAGCAACAATTTTCACAATTTGAAAAGTGTTTTCCATTAAAGCTCAAGGTTTTCATGAAACCTTGAGGTAAAATTCCTCCCTCTAAATTAATTCGCTAAAAGAAAAATACACAGACTGACAAGTTGATGTTTTATGCTTTAATTACTTCCGTTATTAATGATTAATTTAAGCATAAAGTGATTATTTATGTAAATGTAAATTAATGGCCTATTCTTGGAGTACGATATTCGAGACGACATACAAATACTTAGATATTTTTAATATTTACAAAATAGCTGTGGGGCAGTGGCGTAGCCAGCATTTGTTTTGCAGGGGGGCAAAGAGGGGGAGGGGCACAGATATTTGTAAAAGGGGCAATTTCACAGTGTCCAGAGGCTGACAGGGGGAAGCAGGGGCCTCCCTCTGCCCCCGCCCCTCCCCCTGGCTACGCCACTGCTGTAGGGTAAGTCCATGGTAACACATTTGGAGTGAAATTTTATGACTTGATTTGTTACAATGATATTTTTAATAATTACTCCCACCTTAAAGGCACTATACATGATTGGTAAGGATCAAAAACATCATTGTTTAGTTTCAGTCTGAAAGCTTACTGTGTATGAAGTCCATACCAGAACCAATTTTTCTGTGAAATATTTCCCTCTGAAATGCTGTTATATTCAGTAAAACTGTAGGCCTATCTGAAAACCTTAAGTATAAAAAAAAAAAAAAAAAAGCGACAGCTGATTTCGGTTGTAAAAACTGAAATTAAGGACAATGTATTCACATGCTGAAAAATGTACACGGTGTTTCACTATTTTCTCCTGATTCAGAAGACAGATTGAGCCCAAATTTTCACAGTTTTTTTTTCATGTGTATATTGAATCAGACAAAGTAAGAAAACTGCACTATCAGCTTCACCAATCCTGTACAGTGCCTTTAAATTCTCAAGTCCTTTAAAATCTCCCTCAAGTTCCGTTACCTAGGCTTAATGTAACGGAAGTAACCATGGAATTGCTCAGTAGCGTTACTAAAGTAACAATCACTATGAAGCTGGCTGCCTAGTAACAATTCGTCAGATTGATAATTTGTGTGAAATGGGAGACTTCTGAGGACACTAGGTGGCAGCAAACTTACCAGGTATATCCATTGTTCTTGAAAATGTGCGCATGCTCACAACTACGTAACAATAACAATTTACCTGGTAAGTCTGCTGCCACCTATCGTTCCAGAGTCTCCCATTGTACGCCATGTGTTAAGCTCCACACATTGGTGTACTTTTAACCTTACTTTGGTGTCTTGTATGTCATAAGTGGAGATCTACATATGGGTGCACTATACTGTACTTGGTGTTGCCAATGTGAACTACAGACTAAAAACCAATGAAGTCAACATTCACCCTTACTCCCCAGCAGTTTTTGCTGGAAACCATACCAAATCCGCCAAAATCAATCAACTGAGAGACAGTAAGTATGCAACAGTACTGAATCAATCATAATCAACCAATGCTTTTTTGCTGAAGTACTGAATCAACCAGAATCAATCACTAATATTTGGAGTATTTTGACTGGTTTGGTACAGTAGGCTTCCAATTCGACCAACTCTACAGAAACCAACCAATTGTTTTAAATTGCTGAAAGACCAACTCAATCAAAATCAACCAATGTTTCAATCTGGTAGTGTACTGAATCAATCGGAATCAAGCATATTCAGCCGATTGATTTTGATGGACTTGGGACAGTTAGGGTTTTAGGGTTTTATGCATCCACCACCATCTTTGAGGTTTTTTGACCTCGGCCTGTTCCTGTACTAAATGCTCATAGTGACGTCATATGCATCAGGTCTACTCACAGAATAAAGTGGTGATGGGGTCTTAAACAGCCGTTTAGAACCGGGCAAATTATTGTTCCCCCCCCCCAATTAATAAACATCTTCTGTTAAAAACATAAAACAAATATCAAGCAAGAAACCTCAAGGGAAACCGACTGGGTAAATGTTTACTTCAATTTTGTGGTGGAAAAAAAAAACCTTGACTGGAGCAGGATTTGAACCTGCAACCATCGGCTAAACGTACCGACGCTCTAGCAACTGAGCTATCCAGCCCTAATGTTGCCAGTTTCCCTGTATTGTCAATATCTTTGTTTGGGGGGTGCCAGTCAGAAGCCATTCAACAGGTAACTGCCGTGTAGCCAGGGGTCACACCCAAAAACGTAAAACAAATAAGCGAATCGGTAAAAACTTTGCTGGGCCCGTTTTGTATATTTTAAATTCTTGTTTCATGGATCCTGTTTCACGAAAGATCCAACTGTGTGCCAGTCTCGATGGTTGTACCAGTGCATATTTTGATAAAATTCTACATGTAGTTCCCAGCAGTTTAGTTTTTAAATTCAGCATTCTGGTATGTACTGATTGTGCTAAGCATAATTAACACCTGCGTAAGCAGAGAGCAGAATGCGTGTTGGCAAACCTGTCTTACGTAGCTCCAGCTATGTCTATTTCAGCCGTTCACTACCGAGTAATATGATCATGTGACCCCCTTCATCACCTTTTGACCAATTGGATCGTTTAAACTGTCTTGGATTCCTAATTGCTATGAATATTCATTAACAAACAATGATCAAGTGCTTTGTTTTCTTACAGATTAAAAAGGGATGATACAAAGTACATCATAGGTTCAGCAAGAGTTCTTTCTTACCCGTGAATTTTTTTTTGAACTAGGTGCTCATGTTTTTCAAGAAACTACATCTTTGTTTCGCATTTTTACTGGTCTGGGGTTTTCAAGTTGATGAAATAAAAGATATCAAGAGTTGTTCTGTATTTTTCTGATGTTTATATACACCGATCCATTAAGCCCTGCCCACTGTGCACACGCCATATGCACTGTGTGTTTTGCCAGACTTTTGGTTGTGCAATCACGTCTGTGATTGGTCAATACAGCAAGGGCGGGGCTTAATGGATGGGTCTATTGGCGTCTTGTTAACAAGAGGCGTGCCAATGAATGCAGCTAGGCTAATCATCGTACCATCAATCAACCTGATCTAAAATACTTGTGAGACGGCCCCCCCCCCCCCCCCCCCCCCATCAGCGTAGTTACCTAGTAACACCACAGGATAAGTAATCAATATTCCCTAGCAACACTTCACCTGGAGCCAATATCATCAAGCTTTTAGCAACATTACGTGCTGAGTATCAAAAAGTTTCCCTTAACAAAAACATGTTACACCCATAACGTCATATTTACTATACTGATAACATGTACAACTAAATTTTTGCTCAGACAAATCTTGATCGCAAATGTTTTGGAGAAGGTTCCGACATTTTGCAAAATGCATACATGCAATATGTAGGAAACAGATTTAAAATGACATCTTTGTCTAAGAATAAGATAAAGAACAAGTGATGAGATTTGTTTTAAGACAGTCAGCTTTATCCATCTCGTCAGTTTATAAAATGAGATCTTTGTCAAAGAACGAGATAAAGAACTAGTGATGAGATTTGTTTCAAGACAGTCAGCTTTATACATCTTGTCAGTTTATAAAATGACATCTTTGTCAAAGAACGAGATAAAGAACTAGTGATGAGGTTTGTTTCAAGACAGTCAGCTTTATCCATCTCGTCAGTTTATAAAATGACATCTTTGTCAAAGAACGAGATAAAGACCTAGCAATGAAATTTGTTTTAAGACAATCAGCTTTATCCATCTTGTCAGTTCATAAAATGAGATCTTTGTCAAAGAACGAGACAAAGACCTAGCAATGAGATTTGTTTTAAGACAATCAGCTTTATCCATCTTTGTCAAAGAATGAGATAAAGACCTAGTGATGAGTTTTGTTTCAAGACAGTCAGCTTTATCCATCTTGTCAGTTTATAAAATGACATCTTTGTCAAAGAACGAGATAAAGAACTAGTGATGAGATTTGTTTCAAGACAGTCAGCTTTATCCATCTTGTCAGTTTATAAAATGACATCTTTGTCAAAGAACGAGATAAAGAACTAGTAATGAGATTTGTTTCAAGACAGTCAGCTTTATCCATCTCGTCAGTTTATAAAATGAGATCTTTGTCAAAGACCTAGTAATGAGGTTTGTTTCAGGACAGTCAGCTTTATCCATCTTGTCAGTTTATAAAATGAGATCTTTGTCAAAGAACGAGATAAAGACCTAGTGGTGAGTTTTGTTTCAAGACAGTCAGCTTTATCCATCATCAGGAAGCAACATCTCCTTGATGACATTGGCACCTGTTAAAACTTACTTCAGGTATCACATATACATTGGCTGTTGTTGCTGCTGCTGCTGAAGAGGTTGCTGCTGCTGTCCACTCATGAGTTGCTGCCCACCTGCAGGTGCTATGTAATTCTGTGTCATTATGGGGGGTCCCTGTACCCCTGTAGGAACACTCCCTTGTGACGTGTAGGATGTTGAAGTACTAACGCCCATCTGGTGAATGGAATTGATGGGCATGGCTTGGTATTGGGTCATGTTGGGGCCTGGAGGTCCTTGGCCAGGTTGGGTCTGGTAGGCTGGAGTGGCACCCGGACTGCAAATAAAAACAAGGTATTTGTTACATCAAACTTTATTTGTTACATCTTGCTTAATTTGAAAAAAAAAATAAAATAAATTAGCTGTTGCAAACTGCTTACAAACCACAAGGACCTGTTGTATAAATGAGTGTTTCTCATAGGCTAAATGACAACACAACACACACATGCAAGTATACTGGAGTAACAAAAGCAGTCAAGTGGAAAGAAGTGAAAAGAGAGAGACAGAAAGCAGTCAGAAGATGCAAGGGATGAACATTGGAGAAGGAGACTGGGGGATGGGGTTGAGGGAAGAGGCTGGTTTAACTTTATTTGTTACATCTTTATTTTTTGAGGGGAAGGGGAGGGGAGGGGGTCATGGAATAGTGTTAAGGAATTAACATCGTCTTAACATAATACGTCCATTGTCATGTCGCTGTCTGTTTGTCCTTGTTTTTTTTCTGTGTTGGTTGTCAGGCTGTTTTCTACAAGCTTCTGCTTATCTAAACAGCCCCCATACTTTAGTTTCTTTTTGGTATTTTGCTGCTTTGACGTTCATTTGATTTTGGTTCACTCATTATTTTCCTGTAAACTGTGCAGTTATAATCATAGAAGTATGGAAATAAATGTGCATTTGAATTTGAATACCCTGTATGTGCCTTTCAGTGAAAAGAATCAAACTATTTCTCGTTAAAGAGAACAATTTGTGACCTGAGAATTCATTTCATTTCAGTTCAATAACACATTTATTTCCAAACTCACAAGAACAAAGACAGCATCAAAAAGACAGAGATAAAATAGTAACTAGTTCATTACAAGCAACGAGTATACGTGACCATTGATAATGATGATGAAAGTTAGTACAGTAGAATGTAGTAAGGAAGGTGTTCAAAAAATTTGAGACTTGGAGACTTGTGAGGAACAGCCCTCGACATAAAAACAACAAAATGTAAATAAAGAAAAAAATGAGTCTTAGCGAAACTGATTTCATGCCTCTCCCTGGGAAGACAGATGCTGAGATAGACAGATGGGTTATGGGATATGATTGACACTCAAGAGCTCCAGGGATGAGATTTGACAAATGGCTTTGGGGCCTGGGTTCCCCCTTATTCTAGACCCAGAACCTCCCAGATGTTACAATTCAGGAGGTTTACAGACTCTGCATCATCGGAAATACAAAACTACAGGTTTGTGGACTATTTCTTTCTCCCTTTTTTAGATAGCTTTACTTCTTTCAAGAAAATCGAAAGGCTCAAGGAGATTTTGTGAAAATCCTGAGAAATCACATGTCTGTGATACTTCACAAAAGCAAATTGAGGCACTTGTCTACATGCCCCTTGAAATGTTCCAGTACAAGTTCTTATTTAACTCACATGGGTTCTCCTTACAAAGGCAAAACTGTCTTGCCCTTACAAGAAATGAGGGGCCAATTTCATAGCGCTGCTTAACGGTTTTTTTCATGCTAACTTTAGCAAAAAACTTTGCTTAAGCGTGAGCGTATTTCACAGGTTAGCAAGAAAATTAGGCGGCCAGCTTGCACGTTCACCATGGATTTGCATTGTTACGTCATTCATTTTCCTACAGTAAGTACCGAAGGTTAGCATGCCTTTTCCTGTGCTTACTGTTAGCAGAGCTATGGAATGGAAATCACACAGTAAGCACAAAATCAGCCGTTAAGCAGCTCTATGAAAATGAGCCCTGGTGCCAATTTCATAGAGCTGCTTAAGCACAAAAAATTGTGCTTAACGGAATAAGGTTACCGGCCAAACTACCATGTCACACGTTCAATTTGTGACTGGTATCCTGCTCATTTCTGCCTAGCAGAAAATTTTAAGCAATATTTTCTGCTTAAGCTGCTCTATGAAATTGGGCACAGGTCTGCACCTCACTCAAAATAGGTAGACATGAAATAGTTTCATCAGATGGGTCATGATCTGTGGGTCGTGACCTAGGCCCAATTTCATAGAGCTGCTTAAGCACAAAAAGCAGGTAAGCACAAAACATTTTCACTTACTGGAATAAGGTAACCAGCCAAAATACCATTCAGAATGCAAAAGTCAGTGACTGGTTTCCTGCTAACTTTTGTTTGGCAGATAAGCAGCTGCTCTATGAAATCAGGCCAAGATTCTGATGAGAGAGAGAGAGAGAGGCTGACTTACTGTGAATACATTGCTTGACCGGGTTGTGTCATCGGCATCTGCCCCTGCTGCATTACCATCTCACCCCCCTGGTGCATAATCGGCTGGCCCATCTGACCTGGTGCCCCTTGTGGTACGTACATGCCCTGGGGTTGACCATACTTGAAGGAGGGAGAAATAAAACACAATATAACATCAGAAGTGTAAAAAGGAAAAGAATTGTCTGTCCCGCCTGAACGTTCCTTTTTTTGTTTTTTCCCATAACTGTTGGTGGGGTATTAGTGGACAATCTTTGTGGTAGGACGGCCTTGTAGAGGTGCTGGTCACCTGTTCCTCCTTGCCATGCACTGGCTTGGTGGTTTTTTTTTTCCATTTTTTTTGTATTTGTTGCTTTCTTTTTTTGTTTATTTTTATTACCATTTTCTGTAATTTTTTATGCCAGTGCAAAGTGTAATAAAAAAAATAAATAAATAAATAAATAAACAAAAACAAAGTACACAAAATAGGGACTGGGTTTGACCTAGGGCACCTTGTCAAAATTTAGTCCAGGACAACCAGTGGGAAAAACACAGTTCGGCACGAGTTTATCACCAACTATTGATTCGCCTTGTTTGCAATAGACCGATCCTTTAAGCCCCGCCTCCTAACGTATTGACCGATCATAGCCTTGACAACGCCACTGAAAGTCCGACAAATGTCCGACACGTTAAAAATTCTATTAGAAAAGTAACCAAACCGCCGCCATTGTTCTGACACACAGCAGCACATACAACTGTACTAACTTTTGTTTTGTTTAAATTTTTCCGTATTTCCGGTGGTGCAAATCCCACAGCAGTGGTCCCTGTACAGTCATGTGAAAGTGGTTTAACAGTGTTCCTGTCTGCATTGTTCTTTGGACTCGAGCCACTGCTCAAAAGGCCACGAAACTAAATTCATACCTTTCACGAAAACCATGTACGTGTGTGTGGCCACAACCGAACCACCGCTGCGATCGTGGCAAGAAAGTCACACCATGTGCGGTTGCTAGGCAGGTAGGCTAGGCTTAATGGATCGGTTTATTTTGACTAGTCCTAACTTAGGACTAGTCCTATCAGTTAGGACTAGTTACTCGTCCTAACTCGAGATAAGACTAGTGCTGGCACATTGTGAAAAGAGAGAGGCAGAAAGCAGTCAGAAGATGCAAGGGGTGAACATTGGAGAGGGAGACTGGGGGATGGGGTTGAGGGAAGTGGTTGGTTTAACTTTATTTGTTAAATCTTTATTTTTTGAGGGGAAGGGGAGGGGAGGGGGTCATGGAATAGTGTTAAGGAATTAACATCGTCTTAACATAATACGTCCGTTGTCATGTCGCTGTCTGTCTGTTTGTCCTTTGTTTTTTTTCTGTGTTGGTTGTCGGGCTGTTTTCTACAGGCTTCTGCTTATCTAAACAGCCCCATACTTTAGTTTCTTTTTGGTATTTTGCTGCTTTGACGTTCATTTGATTATGGTTCACTCATTATTTTCCTGTATCTTCCATTATTTAACTGTGCAGTTATAATCATAGAAGTATGGAAATAAATGTGCATTTGAATTTAAATATGTGCCTTTCAGTGAAAAGAATCAAACTAGTTCTCGTTAAAGAGAACACCAGGGCACCCAGGGAGAACAGTTCCTCGACAACTGATGGGGCCACCCCGGTTAAAAGAGACGAAATAAATCAATAAAACAGGTGTTTGTAAGACTTTCTACTTACTGGTACTTCACCATATCCAGGCATGCCTTGTGCAGTCATTCCTTGTGGATATTGCCCACCAGCCATTACGTTAGTCGTCTTGAGGGAGTATCCATAAACAGGTGCTTCCTTCATTAACTTATGATACATCTCAAATGCGTCGACAAGCTTGCCGTTGAGGACGGTAAGATCCATGTGCTTCCGATCGACAGATTCAAGTTCTTGATCAATAAGAGGATTCATTCTCTTACAGGTATCTATAAAGAAAAAAAGGAAATGATTAATAACTTTTTGTCTTTGCATTCTCTTTTTTCCACAGATGTCCCCCTTTTAAAATCAGTCTCGTTCAGTCATAATTTATTTTTCCCCCCTTTTCCCACCTTTTATTTTGTCTTTTGTTTTTCCAGCCTCTTGTGGTTAAACCAGACTCTTCCCCTCTACAACCCCACCCCCCTTTGTCTCCTTCTCCATTGTTCATCCCTTGCATCTTCTGACTGCTTTCTGCCTCTCTCTGTTCACTTCTTTCCACTTGACTGCTTCTGTTACTCCAGTATACTTGTATGTGTGTGTTGTGTTGTCATTTAGCCTTTGAGAAAGACTCTGCTAGGGTCGAAACGTGAGGCCATGAACAATTTTTTACATTTGATACAACGGGTCCTTTAAGTTGGTAAGAAGTTTGTAACACCAGCTAATTTGATTTTTTCAGGTATCTACAAACATAAAGATGGAGTAAGTAAAGAAAAACATCCATGTAATATTTGAATCTTCACATGGTGTGGATAATAGAGCCATCTCACTGATGTCACATATCACTTGCATTGCAAGAGGTCTGCCATGCTGGAGTACTGCGCATACGCAAGATATGTACGCACAGTGCCATCCAGCATTGCGTTTCAAAGCATGTTTGCCTAGTTCTAGTACCATGACTTGCACGTACAAGTACTCCAGCATAAAATAGTAATGCCATCTGAGAATAGTCTACAGACCATGTAACCTTTTGTTTGCAAAAAAAAGTGGCCTTTTACATTCCAGGGCCTTTCTGGCAGGCAAAATACTGCACTGGTCATATGGGAAATTTCACATTTTCTGTCATATTTTCCACATAAATTCAAGAGTAGCAACTGAACGAGTTTTGAAATGTGCCCCGTTTCTTCATATCAGAAGTTTAAAAGTTAAACAGTCCAATCTCCATAAAATGTAGGATTTAATGTTTTCTTCCGTTGAGCTGTGTACAGATCGTGTAGGCAGAAGGGACCAATTTCATAGAGCTACTTAAGCACAAAAAATTGCCAAACACAACAAAACTATGCTTACCAGAATAAGGTTACCAGCCAAAATACCATGTCACATGTACCATATCTGACTGGTATCCTGCTTATAAATATTTGCTCAGCAGAACTTTTTAAGCAACATTTTCTGCTTGAGCCCCAAGTCAACATTGGTAAGCTGTAAATGCTTCCATTCTTTGCACAAATCACGATTATTTGTAATAAAACCAACCTGTGAAAATGCAGGCCTCGATCTTAAGAAAAACGGGGGCAGGCTTTTGCCGGCTAAATCAGAAAAATTGTACAAGGGCATGCTGGCCAAGTTGGTCGTGACAGTGCAATTTTTCTGAAGGGCATGCTGGCCAACTCGACAGGGCATGAGGCTACTGGCCTCGGTGGCCTCGGTTAAGATCAAGGCCTGAAAATGTCAGCTCATTTCTTAGTTTTTTTATCGTAGAATCAAAACTGACATTAGACTTGTTTGGACCCACCTTCTAACACGAGCATGTCTTGTGTGTCTGGTCTCTGCTCCGTTGGGTCAGCATTTTGTAACATCTCGAGACATTTATCCATCTGTTCCTCATTAATGTCAACAACCTCTGGAGTCATCGCTTCGATCGTCCGAACCTCAACCTCTTCATCAAACGTCACTTTCTTTTCTCGTTCCCGAATATCTACCAGGACAACAAGTTTAAGAGTCAAGTTACTTTGCTTGTGAAAGAACAGCAAACGTCAGGAAAATAAATATATTTCATGAAATAATGACTCATCCGTTGCAAATTAGACATAGAAATTCAATACCCACTGGCAAAAGGCTAAATACAACTAAAGTTTATGTAGAACGTCTGACACCAAGTGAAACTTAACTGACCTAATTCATTAGATTCTACCCATAAATTGTCATCCCTTTTACAATACATTGTGGTCATGGCTTCTGATTAGCAATACCTTGTTTTATTAGATAGATGTTAATATTTGCATCGGGGGAATGAATATAAATTTCAATTTGCCTTACACCGATGTGTGATAAGCACTCTATACTCAGTGCTTTCGAGTCCTGTGGAAAAAAAATCAACGGGCAACTTGGGTGGGATTCGAACCCACGACTCCCGCATTACTAGAGCAGATGTCTTAACCACTAGACCACCGAGCACGCCCGGTGACAAGGGGCTAGTTGTTTGCGGTACCTGCCGCTAATAATACTGGCCCCTCGTCACCAGGCGTGCTCGGTGGTCTAGTGTAAGGCAAATTGAAATTTACACCTTGTTGTCAAGATTTCTAGTAGGTGCCTGAGCTTTTGTTAATTGATGGAATTGTGAACCATATCAATGTACATTATTGTTATTAGTATTATTAAATTCCGAACACACTTTGCAGAAATGCCTACTTCAAATCATCTTCTCTCAGGGCCACCACTCCTGAAGAGATTTATTACATGGTGTTCATGCAAACCCATCCTTATTAGACTGTGCAGAAACAAGTAGTTGGTTAATAATTTGGGTTTGAATCAAACGCCAATGTGTGATCACACACCGATGTGGAGTGTCGTGGCCGCCAAACTTGTAGTTAACAGAATGCGGGTTCCAATCCCAGCCTGGCCAGTTGCGACACTTGTGTCCTTTAGCGAGACACTTTACCATTATTGCTTTGTCCTTCGGATGGGACGTTGAGCCATAGGTCCCATGTACTAGGATTGGTAGTGCACGTAAAAGAACCCAGAACACTTCTCGTGAAAGAGTAGGGGTTTACCCAGGTGTTTCTGGTTCAGATAGCAAGCGTCCTTATCTACAGGTTTCCTCAGGCTTCCGAGCTACAGTGATTAAGTTGGCTTTTGAGGCATCCTTGGTTTCATTACCAGAAAATAATAACAATAACAATAAAAAGCTCTGTCTACTCAGCGCTTTCCCCAAGTCCTGTTGAAAAAAATCCAAAGGCAAACTATTTGGGGGGGATTCGAACCCACGACCCCCGCATTCTAGAGCAGATCTTAATCACTCGCCTGCCCAGTGACAAGAGGCCAGTTCGAATCCTGTAATAGACCGATTGCGCGACCCGCGACAAGTGACCCCTTTTGGGTATAAAATGTAAACACACACGTAATCCTCCATAAATGTGCACGATGTGTACAGCGCACGACGGAACGTTAGGCCAGACGACTGCGATCACCACACACTTTTCAACACAAAAATTTCAAAGTTTTGAAGCTGAAATCCTCTAAACAAATTGCTTTCCAAAACTGTGTGATTTCTTTGCCTATTTGAAATTCTGCAAGGCTAGGTATTAATGCTCACTTTTCCAACGTTCTTTACCCTTTTTTTACAGTGATTTAGGCCAACATTACAAACAAAGTAACACACGGGTGGCTACATAATAGTCGTCCAATGCCGGTATTGCATGGCTAAAAAAACCTCTTTTTAGTAGAATCCTGTTAAATTATGAAACAGAGATGTTATTTAAATTAATGCCACAACATACTTCTTTAAATAAAGGGGCTGATGAACTAATTCATCGCTTAACGAAAGTAAAATCGACTGTTTTCAAACTCACTCTGAGTCACAGCCTATGCTTGTATACGTATATTTTCATCAGTATGACGTCATACCTGATAGGGGGTCACGTGACCGCATGTAAACATTGTCGCAC
The DNA here is from genome assembly GCA_911728455.2 of Marthasterias glacialis. Classification (NCBI taxonomy): domain Eukaryota; kingdom Metazoa; phylum Echinodermata; class Asteroidea; order Forcipulatida; family Asteriidae; genus Marthasterias; species Marthasterias glacialis. The sequence continues at coordinate 19,653,483 of OU452232.1, read as the reverse complement.
AATCGGTCTATTAGCAGCGGTTACCGCAAACAATTAAATAATTACAGGATTCAAACTAGCCTTTCATCACAAGGAACGCTCGTTGCTCTAGTGGTTAAGATATCTGCTCTAGATTGCGGAGGTCCTGGATCCCACTAGAGTATATGTCTGTGGATTTATTTCCGTATGACTCAGGAAAGCACTGAGTATACAGTGCTCATTACACATCGTTGTATGGTAATAACCTAAATATTATTCTTTATCCCCAATGCAATTATTACATCTATTCATATATTTTACTTTCCTGCACACGTTCTATTTTTACAGTCTCAGAGCCTTGAGTACATTTTGGTCAGATACACGCATTTGATTTTTAACTGAATATGTTTGTCTCAATATTGTATCCCACTGTCTGACCATTCAAGATTATCCACTGCAGTTTTGAATGATAAATAAACTATGCCATTCAACAATTTGTATCATGTGGTGAATGCATCTACACAGCACATGGTCAACCCTCCTACTGTCTGACCATTTAGTACCATCCACTGTGGTTTTGAATGATAATAAACTATTCCATTCAACAATTTGTATCAAGTGGTTAATGCATCTACAAAGTACACACGGTCAACCCTCCTACTGTCTGACCATTCAATCTCATCCACTGTGGTTTTGAATGACAGATGAACTTTGCCAGTGTGCAATTTGTATCACATGGTGAATGCATGTGGTGCATACAAATAGTTCTGTGCACAGTTGTTCTACCACACAAAACCCTTGCAGTTGCAAGGTTCTGAAGGATTGATTAACTCGCTGGCAAATGTTATGGAAAGTAAGAGTGATTTATCACCGTAATTTGTCCCAACTGAACTAACCTGCATCAGTCTCAGCTGTCAGGTCGGCAGTGACAAAGTTTGATGGCAATAGTCCTGTCCCTCTAAAGTTTTCCCCTTTCCACCAATTAGAATCACTGCAAAAAAAAACAAAAATTAAAACAAATTGTCAATGACTTTGTTTGGATACTTTGATGTAGCATTTCATTCAGCAAAACTTGAAAGCCCTCAATAGAGTGCATACCACCTGTATCTTAAAGGTCAAAACTCACCAACTGTTGCTCAATGGCCCAAAATGCTCCACAAAGGTGGCACTCTCATACTTGGCCATGTCCTTCATCTTTCAAAGAAATGTTACTTTCAAAATGGTCTTTTTTTGATTCACAAAAAGAATCCGATACTCTAGCCAAAATTGAATCAACTGATCCTTGGTCATGATAAATCTTTCCACAAAACCGTCCTTAACTTTCGTTATAACTTGCTTACAGACAGACAGAGAGACAGAGAGACAGACAACCCAACAAACAAACAAACAAACAAACAAACAAACAAACAAACAAACAAAACAAACAGACAGACAGACAGACAGACAGACAGACAGACAGACAATCAGACAGACAAACAAACAAATAGACAGACAAACAAACAAACAAACAGACAAACAAACAGACAAACAGACAAACAAACAAACAACCCCACAAACAAACAACCCAACAGACAAACAAACAACTAGATAATAATAACCTCCTTGGCAGAGATAATAACAGAAACTCAAAGACAGAGTTACGTATATTCTATGACCTTTCAACTCAATCAATAATCATTTGAACTTGGTAACTTGAATGGTCTCACCTATCATCTAAAATGCTAATAATTTCTCCAGCTTTGAACGTTAGCTCATTATCCTCCGCAGCCTCAAAGTCATAAAGTGCTTTGACCTTTCTCGGTTCTCTTTTTGTTGGTGTAGTGTGTGTTGGTGTGACACTGGCATACATACTGGCGGAGGGATACAGGCTAGATGTTTTAGCTTTATCGTTCTCTTGTAACGAGAGTCGAATAGCTGTGGAAAGAGGCAAATATTCATTATCAATTTATTAGCGTAAATACAATCCTCCATAAGGTCAGTGATTTTGTGAAAGAAGCAACTGGAGTAAATTTTATAAAGCCTCTGAAAAGTTGCGAAGCACAGAACAAATTTGCATAAGTGACCAGCCAAAATCTCATTATGTTGTGGCATGTCGTGGCCGAGTGGTTAGTGCGTCGGACTCAAGCTCTGGTGGCTGAGTCATCGGAGTTTGGGTTCGAGTCCCGGTCATGACACTTGTGTCCTTGAGCAAGGCACTTAACCATAATTGCTCCGTAAAAGTTGGGGAGGTAGAGCCTTCTGCTCTACCAGCCAGGCTTCTGATAGATGATACCCAAGCCTACATCCTTATGGACTGTAAAGGGGGGTAACTCTGTTTCAGCCCCAGGAGTAGGTGGCAATGGCCCCAGGAAAAAACAGTTGATTTGTAGCCCACACCTCGAGTGGCTTACTGGCCTTGTGTGTCTGGCGACTTCCATAAAAAAAAGTTGTTGTGACTGGTGCCCCTCACATTTTATGCTTAGCAAGCTTATATATCAGAACTCATTAAACCCAAAATTCCATCAACCCGGCTACGCTCTTCCACATCCTCTCATCTTCAACTTATGCCAGGTCCTTGAGTGAAAACACGCTATGGTGACAGAGCTCTCTCCGTCGCTGCTCCCAAATTATGGAACAGTCTCCCTCCTTAAATTCAAAATGCCTCATCCTGTATGTCCTACCCAATCTGCTGCTTGGTCCACACAAACTTTGTTGTACTACTGTTAGTTTCCTTTGTATTTTGCAAACCTTTTGTGTTTGAACACTCCATGTCAGTTAGTGTTTTCTACCTGTAATGTCGTTTCTTCATTTTGATGCGGTTGCCCTTGTTTCACCTAATAATCTACAAGGACAACAGCACCATAATTATAGCGCTTAGAAACGTAGTATTAAGCGCGGTATAAATGTTTGTTATTGTTATTATTATTATTATTAGCAAGCAAATTTGGGGGGTAGTCTGTCTTGGTGAAGGAACCATTTAACAACATAAAGTTCACATCAGTGTGGAATGAAATCAACATTTCTTGTTAGAATCATGGAGGGGAATGTTTACCTTTTGCAATGTCATCTTCTTCCTGTTGGGTTGACACAACGTCTGGATTACTTGATGGAGCGGGTCGTTGGGACTGTGGCTAAAACAACAACATAGGAGGAAATAAATTTAGCTGAAAATACAATGTGATCATTAACACTGAAGGGTCATAGGTCACATTCAAGTTAATAGTTACCAGCGCTGCTAAACAACGGGGGCAAATTTCACAGAGCTTCTTAAGCAGAAAATAGTGCTTAAGAAATTTCTGCTAAGCGCAATTCAGCAGGGAACCAGTCGCAACTTGTACACGTGAAATGCTATTTTGGCTGGTAACCTATTTCTGGTAACCAAAATTGTTTTGTGCTGAGCTACTTTTTGTGCTTAAGCAGCTCTATGAAATTGGGCCCTGCTGCACTGCTTACCACAGATTTCTGAGCTTACAGGGCCCTGTAAAGTGCGTGAACCTATGGGCCAGCCATAAGCGCAGAATTCTGCAGTAAGCAGAGCCATGAAATTGGGCCAGGGTTTTATACCAAAAGCACCTCATTAACTTCTATAAATAGACCTTTCTTTTGTTGATAAACAAACCGCGCTGGTTGGCATGGATGGCCAAATGTTAGCAAAACATGCAATCTTGTTGACAGACGTCGTGACCAAATTCAACATTTTTGCAAACTTTTTATTTAGAGAAAATACATCCCGATTGACCTTATTTTTAACTGCAGGTTGATCAATTTCTCTTTGGTCAATGATCCTTATTTCTTGGTGTGAAAATGTAAAACATTTTCCTCAAATAATTCCGGGTTTAAGGAAAACCCAGACTAAAAACATCATGGGAGAGAGATCGTTTACTTCTGCTGCTCCTTCATTGTGGAATTATTTACCGGATCATAATAAACTTTCTCCATCACTGGCTTCATTCAAAACTTCCCTCAAGACTCACTTAATGAGGACTGCTGACTAGCCTACCATCTTCCCCTTTACTGATGTGTTGCTGCACCATGACCATCTTTTAGATGGATACCAGCGCATTATAAATGCTCATTTATTTATTTATTTTTTTTTCTCTACCTACTGATCCTCTTTTTTCCCAGCTTGTTACAGGAAACAAAAATAGTTTTTTGATAGGCCTAAAGAATCGAAATGCAAAATTACGCTTTCCTACTTGAAGAATTTACCTTTGAGCTTTGCTGGTCTGTTGATGGAAAATCTATTCCTTCAGATTTTAAACTGTTGTAAAGTTGCACGATCAGGCTGAATGGTAGTTAAAAAAAAGGCAAAGTTGTTATGGCTGAGAGGTGTATTGCACTGGACTCAGGCTCTAGTGACCAAGTCATCCAGGTATGGGCTCAAATCCCATAATGACACTTGTGTCCTTGATTTCCTTGAGTAACACATTTAACTTTAACTGCTCCACTTCACCCAGGAGTACATGTACCTGTGGGGGCAGAGATGGTTCTTGTGATTGATTTAGCTTGGTGCGCTATACATGAATACTTGCCAGCACAGGCTGTATACTCCTCAGGAAGCCGAGATGGTTTAAAGAGTAAATGACTGGGGTAATAATGTTCACGCGACAGAAGCATCAAAATTGGTGAATACCAGCACTAAAATGTCCATTATTAGTACGTGTATTTTTATATGTTCTTCTTTTTTGGTTTTTTTTTCTGGGGGGGAGCAAACTTCAACACAAAATGTGTCTTACAATAAGTTCCATACATTGAGCAGCATGTGAGTTTGAGATGCACCTTAATTTTCTAACATGTACTACAGCAGGATATTTCCGTTACACTTCATAGAATTTTGAGCAAGCACCGTATTTACGAGCATGATGTATGTTACCAACTAGCAGTGATTATAACACACCTCTTGCTGGGTCTGTATTCTGGTTGGCTGAAACACGGTCACATGGGGTTAATTAATTATAGGCTAGTGCATGAGATTTGTGCCACTGTGAACTAGACACATGTCAAAACATCGCGCGCACGTACATGTAATTTGCGGGAAATGGTTCCCGAACTGGGCAGTATACTCAAAATGTTTGGGCACAGCGCCCTCTCATGGTGTGAACAGTGAACAGCAACTAAACTGAATCTAGTGACTTTAAAAGCGTTCCTTCAATTGCTAATGGTTGAATTGCTCAAGAGTTAATTCTTGAATTAAAACAGATCAGCTAAAAACAGATTTTTAATATATTTTATATATTTTTTTCTTCGTCATTATTATTGTTGACTGAGGTGTACTATAAAACACATATGGCCTGGCATAATTCGCTCACTAGTGCACGTCCATTCACCCCTCGGGCCCGTGAGTGACCAGAAGAGGGACCTACTTTTCTCTGCCTTAGGCCTCGGGAAATAGGACCCTCTTCTGGTCACTCACAGTCCCTCAGGATGCACAAACATGCACTAGTGACCTCAATGCCAGTCCATATGTGTTTACTAGTGTCTCTAAAAGTCACTGCATTGTTAATGTCAATCAAACATGTATCTTACTTTAATTGTGGATCATTCTTAAACTCCTCAGCCCACTCCTTGATTAAACCCTTCATCTTCTCAGACACCTTCGGGTGACCCTTCAGACAAAAACAGACAATAAGAAAATAGTCAATATAGGCCTTTGTTTTTATTGCAAGAGGGTGCCCTCTGGGAGTAGATTGGGGGTCTGAATTCAGATTAAAGTCTGAAATTGTTCATCCCTGTGCCGATGTCGTGTTGGAAAACTGTGCTATTGAGGTTAGTGTTATCTAGGTAGGAAATGGCATGCCCATTTGGGGATTATTTCATGGAAACAGGAAAAGTCTTTTTCCTTTGTACACCGGGACTAATTTCATAGAGCTGCTTAAACAGAAAATGTTGCTTAACTTTTCTGCTAAGCCCACATAAGCAGGATACCAGTCACAAATTGCTCATATGACATGGCATTTTAACTGGTAACCTTAATCTCGTAAGCATAAATTTGTTGTGCTTAATTACTTTTTGTGCTTAAGCAGCTAATGAAATTTGACCCATGTCTGGGATATCAATCTTGTTTGGGGAAATGATGTGCAATATTTACATTATTTAACGTCCACTGACTAAAGCCTGGTTCATACTTAACGCCAATGGAGAAAGCGAAGCGAATTTTCTTGCGTCACAATTGAAAAACAGCACGTACTGAATTGTTGCGTCACCAAAATTCGCTTCGCCCTCGCTTTCGCGTTAAGTATGAACCGGGCTTAATAATCTAAACGTTCTACTGTATTGAAGCCTTGTTATCTCACCTTGTTTATGATTGTCCGAGCTTCTGAGGTGAAATCTCTGGAGCTAACCTCTAGATGGAAAACCTTTCCGCAGTTACTGACGCATGCACCCAGGAGCTGTAAGAGCAGTAACAAAACCATGATCATCCAATTCAAACCATCTCACTTTTGGTAACGTTTTAGGAATGTGCCGAAACAAAATCCCAACACTTATAATCGTCACGCCAGTGCAACTCGCAACAAGGTTGCGAACGTTGATGCTAACGTTTTTGTATTTTTCTCTGTGAAATTGTGTGTATTTTTACTGTTTTTTATAATTGTAAAGCGCTTCGAGACTTTTGTATAAAGCGCCATATAATTATTACTTTATTATTGTTATAAGGTCATAACTCGATTCTGTAACAAAGACGTATCTCGCGCAAACAGGATACAGGTAAAGAGTTAATTTCGACCCAAATAACAATTGCTTATATGTACCTCATCTATCTTATCCAAGCCTATGTGTTGGTGGGAAGTGCCATACATTGTAACAGTGGAAGTTAATGGAGGATTGAGGTAACCTGGGTCCAATTTCATAGAGCTGCTTAAGCAGAAAATATTGCTTAAATTTCTGCAAAGCAAAAATGAGAAGGATACCAGTCACAAATTGTACATGTGACATGGTAGTTTGGCCCGTAACCTTTTTCTGGTATTAAGTATCATTGTGTTGTGCTTAGCTACTTTTTGTGCTTAAGCAGCTCTATGACATTGGCCCCTGTCGTCAAGTGGGCCTGAGAAGTAGGGTTTCAGGGTTCTCCCCAGGTTTTTTCAAAACTGGGGGGCATTCTGGACCCAAATTTTGAAAGTGTGGCTGAAGCGTGCTGAATTGGTAACAGGTCCTTGGAATGTTTTTATTTAATGTTTGTTTGGTTTGAAAAGCTCTACTGTGCAATCTGGAGCATTTAAAATGGTTTTATGTCAGGATTTTTTGTGAATTTGATATAAAAATCTTTTAAAAAAATAAGGAAAAAAAATAGGTTTTTTTTTAGCGTATCGTCCATGATTTCTGCGTATCAGCCCGTAATCCACGCGTATCGGCCCGATACTCTGGCTTGTGCATGGGTAGAACCCTGGATTTTTAAGGTGCTGATTTTTAGGCCGACATAGTTTTGAATTTTCACTTACCGTGATCGCCTTAAGGCACACAAGTGGAACTGGATTTCTAATCCTCTTCATTATAGATTTTAAGACATCTTTAGCTCTATAAGAAATGAAGCGAAACACATGGAATTGAAAAGGATTGAAATCTGGGAAGCAATTCATGAACAATAGTATTCAAAATGTAACATTAGTAGACTTCATACATCAGTACACATCAAAACGATCATTTTCAGTTTCAAATATCACTGCTAAACCAACATAAGATTTAATATTTGATGTATATTTATTTTATTTTCCATCATCGAATTGACTTTGAGAAAGACTCTGCTAGGGTCGAAATGTGAGACCATTAACACTTTTTTGCATACACTTTTTTATTCATACCATAGGTCATTTTGGTTGGTAAGCAGTTTGCAACACCTAATTTTATTTTCCCATCATCATATATTCAGGGTTTTTGTTGACTATTGTTTGAAGCAAATTTACCGTTTAAGTATGTGTAATTAATTATTCATGTGGTAAACATGAAATATTTAGTAATGTATTTATGTACAAGATCCTAATGGAAACCACTTTTTACTGTTGAGGCATACCCTGGTAAAGAAATGCAATAAATAATTAATAAATACATGAACGTTTAAATTGTCAACTCAAAGCAATTAACAACTAGAAGTAAAACAATACTTTATGTACACGGAGTTATTAAAACTCTATTACTATCGGTGTACTCTCCTCCCTAACAAGCTCTTTCCACAAAAGTCCACAGCACACAAGCCATGGGGTTTCCTGATAATACTAGCTGTACAAACAGAAGAAACCCATGCACCCAATGCTAGCCTAGAAGGTAGGGTACTTTGTGGCAGTCTGTGGTACCCAAGTCCACAGGACACAAGCCACAGGGTTTCCTGATAATACCAGCTGTACAAACAGAAGAAACCCATGCACCCAATGCTAGCCTAGAAGGTAGGGTACTTTGTGGCAGTCTGTGGTACCCAAGTCCACAGGACACAAGCCACAGGGTTTCCTGATAATACTAGCTGTACAAACAGAAGAAACCCATGCACCCAATGCTAGCCTAGAAGGTAGGGTACTTTGTGGCAGTCTGTGGTACCCAAGTCCACAGGACACAAGCCACAGGGTTTCCTGATAATACCAGCTGTACAAACAGAAGAAACCCATGCACCCAATGCTAGCCTAGAAGGTAGGGTACTTTGTGGCAGTCTGTGGTACCCAAGTCCACAGGACACAAGCCACAGGGTTTCCTGATAATACCAGCTGTACAAACAGAAGAAACCCATGCACCCAATGCTAGCCTAGAAGGTAGGGTACTTTGTGGCAGTCTGTGGTACCCAAGTCCACAGTACACAAGCCACAGGGTTTCCTGATAATACCAGCTGTACAAACAGAAGAAACCCATGCACCCGATGCTAGCCTAGAAGATATGGTTCTTTGTGGCTTTCTGTGGTAATTAAGTCCACAGCACACAAGCCATGGGGTTTTCTGATAATACCAGCTGTACAAACAGAAACACCCATGCACCCGATGCTAGCCTAGAACTACAATGTAGGTATGGTCTTCTGTGGTACCTGTGTGTTGGAGGGCTTTTCATTTATTGTAGTGCATGTTATTTCTAGTGAGCCTTCAAATAAAAAAATCTTGACATTTCAATTTCGAAAAGGAAGTTATTAAAAGGTGGTAAATCAGGCCTTATAGTACATCTCGTGGGCTCAGCTTTGTAAGTTCGTCAGAGCAGTTTGTATGGATTTCCTAAGAATGGTTGTGCATATTTTGTAGCCCCTAGTAGATGGAGTTTATTGATCAAGAGTGGCCTCCAAAGTAATTGTTTGGCAAAAAAATAAACATTCATTTTCTGAAGCAACAAAATTATTAGTTGATGTTTATTTTTTTTTTTCAGGTTTAAGCCTATATTATACGCATTTTTCATTTAATCTCTTTGATAATTACAGATATGAAATTGCAATGTAAGACTTTTGAATGATCGTTTTTCACAGTTCTTACCAGTAATACGCACGCTCAGAACTGCACACGCATGTGAGCACATGCTCAGAACTGTCAAAAAGGACCGTTGTGTCTGCTGCCGCCAGCGTCTCAAAAGTTTCCCATTAACGACCTTAAAAGCACTGAGCCAACGATCTATCGTTCTGAGACTAACTGAGACAAGGCGTAGAATCAAAGGTAAACGGGGGCTATGTCATGATTATAGCAGGCCTGTGGCTGTGCATGGAAAGATGAACCCCCACCCAGATACTGCACACACACACGCTTGTGGTCAAATCACAAAGGGTGCCGTCTTTGTCAAACTGTGATGTGACCACCAGCGCGGACACAGTAACTGGGTTATTCCATTTACTGCTATAACCATGACGACACAGCCCCTATGAAGTTTGAAGTGTAACTTACGCTTGTGGATTGCCGGCAACTTTATCACATATGTCTAGTATCAGACCCCAATCTTCAGCTACATTGTTTTCGCTTGTCGCCTTCTCTGTGGGGTTAAAAATTACATGAAATTAATTGCTGATCAATATTAACTGAAACCAACAAGTTTGTACAGTGTATACATTTTTTAGGAAAAACTTCATAGTATCCCTTTTATGTTCCTCATGCTTACACTGAATAATGTACCAAAAATCTTCAAAATGTCACTGTTCACGGTACAGGCTGATAATTCACACTCAGGCCTTGATCTTAACCGAGGCCACCGAGGCCATTGGCCTCATGCCCTGTCAAGTTGGCCAGCATGCCCTTCAGAAAAATTGCACTGTCACTACCATCTTGGCCAGCACGCCCTTGTACAATTTCACTGATTTGGCCAGCAAAGGCCTGCCCCCATTTTTCTTAAGATCTGCCTGCTGCATTACTTAGGATGGCGCCATGCACTCAACACGGATACAAAATGAATGCCTAAGTGTTCACAATACAGCTTTCGATACGTTTTCGACACGTATCAAGAGCTTGCAACCCACCTTCTGGCCAGGGTTGGTTTTGACCACGGGTCAATGCTGGATTGAAATGTTGTAATGTGAAAAGCTCAGTCAAACTTACACAGATCGGACTCAACCTGGAGATCTTTCGTATTGTGAAAAGGCCTTTAATCAAAAGACCACTAAGGGTGCCTGGTAACAAGAGACCAGTGTACAGGCCTCGATCTTAAGAAAAACGGGGGCAGGCCTTTGCTGGCCAAAAAAGAGAAATTGTACAAGGGCATGCAGGCCAAGTTGGTAGTGACAGTGCAATTTTTCTGAGGGGCATGCTGGCCAACTCAACAGGGCATGAGGCTAATGGCCTTGGTGGCCTCGGTTAAGATCAAGGCCTGATGCAGTATGGGAGTTTTCCGCTTGGATCCGTGTTGGACCCTGGCAGTGTGAAACGATCACACAATACACGGGTCGAAAATTACACACAAGCTGATTTGGCACAGAGCTAGTGTGAAAGCAGAGTAGTTTTGAACCATGTTGAAATTTTACTAAGTTAACACAGCATGGATTGGACGTTGCTAGTGTGAAAAGGTCTCAACATGTGCTTTAAATGGTGGGGGTCCTGGGTCTGAATCTCAATAGCCTTGATCAAGGCTGTCTTTGCACTTGGCCACAATTTATCCACGCACGGAGTCCGTAAGGACGATACACAGTCACACACACACACACACAGTCCATGCACGGATGCACGGAGTCCGTCAGGATGATACACACGCGCACATGCACACTTTCCACGCATGCAGTCCATCAGAACGACAGCCTTGATGTTTTTGTAAACGAAAGCTTATAAATGTGTTTGGTTTTTTTCCGTTGGATTTCCAACAGACTTTTGTATGCAAGATGTGGGCGGTTCATTTTATTTGATGGCGACTAAACTGTTCTGTCCAGCTAGGAGGCCGGTCATCTCGCCCCCAAACACTCTCGCCCCCAACAAACTCGCCCCCAACAAACTCGCCCCCAACAATCTCGCCCCCAACCAATCTCGCCCCCAGCCTTTGACAATCTCGCCCCCTGACAATCTCGCCCCCAAACAAAGTCGCCCCCTGACAATCTGAAGAAAAAATTGGAAAAGTCGACTTTTTAACCATGATGAAATTAATAAAGTGTTCACTTAAAGTCGATTTCGAAAATAAAGGAAAATGCGTAAACTAAAAAACAAAGAATATGTGAATGATCTCCCTCGTAGTAAGGAATGGTACATGTTGTTGTTAAGATGTTCTGTGATTTCTTATTGAAAATTGTCTCTCACTCTTGAATAAAAATAATTTTTTAATGCACTCAGGGGCATTTCGTTTTTGACAGCATTGCGACAACATCTCCCATCAATTAATTTCTAAGTTTACACCGTAAGTCATCAGAACTTCCAGTCATCATCAGGGGGCGACTTTGTTTGGGGGCGAGATTGTCAGGGGGCGAGATTGTCAAAGGCTGGGGGCGAGATTGTTTGGGGGCGAGATTGTTGGGGGCGAGATTGTTGGGGGCGAGAGTGTTTGGGGGCGAGATGACCAGCATCCGTCCAGCTAGTGCATCTTGATCAAGGGTAGAATCTTAACAGAGTAGCCCTTGTATTTTTTTACACACTGGAATTGGAAAGTTGAGTATACAGTGCTTTTTATTTATCACACATCTGTGTAAGGGTACATGTAATTCCCAAATTAAATTCTAAAAGACAGTTTATGATACAAATCATCTTTGACAGAACATGAAGAATATTATAAATGCAATCAGTATTCACTTGTTGATTTTATGACAAACCTTAAAAATGTATTCTACAAAAAAGCAACAGCTGAACTAAAAAATGTGAAATATCTAGATATTTTGCCTTTTAGTTTAGTTGTACTGTTACTTTATGCAAGTAATTTTTGTAAATTGAGGATGACAAAAAAAACAAATAAACACATTGTCAGGGTTAGATGTCGTCATAGCATGATGTTAAAACAATAATACTTAGTTAAGAATGCTGCAGGAAAGTCAAGTTGACTTCCTGGGAAGCCTGGCACCAGCAGGCTGGTCTAAAATTTGCAACCTGACTCTGTGCATTGCCTTTGAGCACAAATACTCACAACTAAAAATACTTGACAAATATGTGAGTGTGACTTATTAACACAAACACAATCACATGACTGTGACTCGTGAGTGACAGAGTGAGGTTCAAATGAGTCATCATCATTTTCAACAATAAATTAAGGTGCTATTGTAGTATAACTATTAATTCTCCATTCAATAACTTTCTGCCATGGATGGACATATTTTTGTTGGGAGCGATCGCGTTGCCCGTTCAGTCAAAAAAACAAATGAGTAATATAAGAATAGTGACAATCAGAGAAATAGTGAGTTCGGACATGGCAAGTTGCCAATGTCACCTTAAAGTTACGATAGATATATGTAAGGGCTCTCGATGTCAAAGGTTAGTTCAGCCAAAAAATAAAAAATGCACACACGTCTATACCGAGAGTCTAAATACTCAGACTAGAGTGAGTGTTTAAGCTGGCATGTCGTGGCCGAGCAGTCACACTGGGGCACACTGGTGTTTCTGACAGTAGTTCTATAAAGGCACCGTTCTAAAGTCCCGTTCGTGACACTTGTGTCTTGAGCAAGACATTAGTTTTACCATTATTGACCTTTGGATGGGGGACCTGAGTGAAGCCATCATTGGTCCCAAGAGTTGCATGATAATGCACATAAAAAACATAACCAAGGCAAGGGGCAGTACGTAGAATAGAAGTACATAGAAGAAGTACATTTAAGAGAAGGGGTTCGCCCCGGTGTTTCTAAATTCTGGTATGGTTGGCAATTCCATGCCCATAACTGACCCTGCCTTTTTGACACCTGAGAAGGGGTTTTACTGGTGCAATACCCATCCAGCAAAGAAGACAATGAGTAAAGACAAAAGGGGTTTAATTTCACCAAGTTTCAGCATTTCATTTGGCATTGCCATTTGTTTTAATTCGACCACGGTGCAATCATGGATGGTGTAATTAATTTATTATTTATATATGAATCCATCAGGCAACATTTTTAATGACGTAAACATCTCATTAATAAATAATCCACCCAAACTGTGGCGAAATTGGAAAACTTAGCTTTTTTAACACGTAAACAAAGTCAGTCCCATTCGAGAACATTGATAATAATCGTCGTGCGAGCCCGTCATACGGATGTGCACAGACGTGACACCATGGACACCGACAATTTCTGTTCCGTCGGTCAACTTTAAATCAAATAAAAATGTACCCGTAAATATCCTAGGAACTTGGGAAAGCACCAACATAGTGTTTACTTAGTTTACTTTAATTTCAGCTTACCAACACTTTGGTCAAAAGGCGAAGAACCTCCAAAAAGCGGCATTTTGGTAAGGAAGTTTCTGTCGTTATAATTTACTTTCGTACGTCCGTGACCAGTCAGTTTTTCAGGTCATGTAATGCCCTTGTGCGCATGATCACGTCTACCTTTTCGAGCCATGACGTCATTGTAAACATTACAAAACAACCCATGATCAATTTTAGGACACAAAAAAATGGAACGTTCGTAGGTGTATGACATGTTTGAGGGGGATGAAGAGTAATTCTTAAAGATCAAACTATAAAAATCTTTATGTCATTTATCGCACCTTATTATGGGATCGGCAAGAAACAACTGGCTGCTATCTGTCTATTAGTCTTAGTTCAAGACGCTCGTAGTGTTTAACTACCACCCACACACTGCAATGAGTTGTGGATTATGGACAAGAGCGTCTTGAATTAAGACTATCGATTCATCTGCACACACCGAAGCCTCTTAAATATCAAGGACGCCCTCTGCAGTTGAAATTTAGACATGTCAGAAACACATCACTTCCCAATTACAATCCACAGCGCCTGAAATGTGATCAAAATGTGAGTGAAACTTATTATTATTAAGGGATTTTTTTTGTATGGAAACCTGTATTTTTCCTGAATGGAAATTACATTCTGATTAGATGATGAAAACATTAATCAATATAGCAATTGCTTTAGTTTCTACCTCCATGCTTGGCCTGAGGAGCTTTTCATTTTGACAGTGCTAAGCTCAGTACAGTACGCAACGAATTCAAAGTTCTAATGTTGAGCGCAAAGTAAAAACCCGCGCAAACTTGAAGTTTGCGTGCTAGTTTTAACTGGTCCAGGCAAGTTTTAAAATTGCGCGCGCAAGGGTTTCTACTTTGCGCTCAACATTACCATAAGACCATCCACAACCCCCTCCTTCGGGGCCCCACCCACCTCATTCCATATGATGTGTACAGTGCCTGCCTAGTAAAAGGCAAGGGCCCAATTTCATAAAGCTGCTTTTGCACAAAAAAAAGTAAAGCTCCCAACCACAAAACAAATTTGCTTTAAATTACTACCTTGATAATCGTAACCTTCCGTCCTCCCAACGGTGGGGGAGGATGGTCATGTAGCCGTGACGTGTTCGTATATAACCCTCGGCCTCTACTTTTGTAGAGCGAGGGTTAGGAATGCGATTTATCACAACTACCTGACTCGTGAGCGCAGTGTCAGTGATAAGGTAGAATAAGATTACCAGCCAAGAATACGTACGTATTCGCGTATGTCACGTACATTTTATACCAATTGAATTGTGACTGGTTTCCTGCTTATTTTTGCTCAGCAGGAATTGTCAAGCAAATTTGTCTCTGAACCACTTAGTACTAGGCTAGTGCCGGGGATCTCATCGACTGACCGGAATAATTTCTCAGGAATGGCCGGAATAATTTTTCTTTGAGTTGAGACTAAATGAGAGTACCGGTGGCACAAAGAAACTCTGAACCCTGAACAAAGATTCTCATTGAAGCACCAGAATTTTTTTGTTCCATCTTTCAAGAAAAATGTCAAATTCATTCAGCATGAATCGCAAAACCTCGTCCATGAGACACAGCCTGTAATTGGTCCCATGGCCGAAACCAAGCCCAAGGCTGGAATCTCGATTTACTTGGACTTGCCTCCATTGAACCGAATATTGAAAACCTCACAAATATGGAAGCCTCTTGATGTCTCGTATCGGGTCATTCTGTGTCATTCCCCTTCCCCCCCCCCCCCTGCCCGATTCACCAGACATCAACATTACAATAATCTTGGTTGCGCTATTTTGGAAGATGACCGTTTGCCCCCAAGGAGCTTATCTGCCCGACGACAGGTCTTGGTTTTCTCTCCTGCTGGGTGTCATCGCACCCTCCTCACCCTGCTGTGAAGTAGACTTTGACACATAGCTGGGTCCATAGTAGGGGATTTGAAATCAGAGTTTTCCTTCTCCCAGGTAGGCTGCCGTCAAAAGCTGCGAGCCCCTCCAGCTCAAGTTTGAAATTAGAGTTTCTTTCTCCAAGGTGAACTACCTCCCTCCCACCTGCCCAGAACAAACTGGTTTTAAGGCGCCAGAAACCCGCCTTCATACCCCTGCCCACAGGTCTGAACGTGGATCGGCACGAGAAGCTGGGCAGTAGGAGTTTGAATTAGGAGAGGCTGTTTGAGACGCTGTTCATATGGGACATTTCATGGATGACGAGTGGCTCAATTCTCCTCACCGCCCCAATCATCCCAAGACCTTTAGCTCCCCAATGTATACACCAGGCCTTGATCTTAACCGAGGCCACCGAGGCCATTGGCCTCATGCCCTGTCGAGTTGGCCAGCATGCCCTTCAGAAAAATTGCACTGTCACTACCAACTTGGCCAACATGCCCTTCTACAATTTCTCCGATTTGGCCAGCAAAGGCCTGCCCCTGTTTTTCTAAAGATCGAGGCCTGATACACGTAAACCTATTGACTCCCAAAAAGGTGAGCGTGGCACAGTCACCGCAGGTGACGTGTGTGGAAAGGGGTGAATGTACATTATTTGTAAGATTTTTTATCTATTCAGATCCATGATCGATGTCATTTTGTTTTAATGTTTCAGCTAAACAAACCTCATGAACCAGTCTCCCTGCAGTTTAATCCCGAATACTCTAGAAGAAGTTTCATCAAAGCTTATGTATGCACCAGAAAAAGACCAGCACTTTCAACCACTACCAGATCAGATCAGAGTGCGGCAATGTACCCTGGACTCGGAGAGCGATGAGGCGTCCAAATCTGGCCGGAGATTTTGACCAGCGAGTGCCAGACATTCATATGGACAGTATGGAAAGATTGAGTCACAACCAGAATACAAACGATTATCAAGAAATGCAACAGCACTCCAGCAAGGTGGAATCTAACAATGCAAGTCAAGACAACGCAACACATCGACGGAGGTCAGTCTTTTCTACCCTAACTATTGAATCAGCCCAACTATGGATGGATCAGCCCAACTGTAGTTTGATCGGCCCAGCTGTAGTTGGATTAGCCCAACTATAGTTGGATCATCCCAACCATAGTTGGATTGGCCCAGCTGTAGTTAGATCGACCCAACTGTAGTTAGAATAATCCCAAGTATTGCTGGTCCTGACCCAACTAATGTCTATTGTGTAAGCCAGAGGGGCATATAGGTGTCTTTTGGACACACCAGACCTGGGATTTCATCTTTGAGAGGGCAAGGCCATTTTCATTTTTCGAAGGGCACTTCCACTGGAACATCTTAAAGATGATGGGAAACTTTTAAAGGGGCATCAAAGTCATGAGCAGGGCTAGGGGGGGCTGTGGCCTCCGTGTAACTCCAGACCTGAAACACTGTTTTATGTTGAACACCCTTCCTTGTTTTTTAATTTACATGTATTAAGTATTGTAAGTGAGAAAATGAATCAGCTGTTGCAAAGTGCTCACCAAGCAAAAGGACCTAAATTGTATAACTGCAAAAAATTGTTAATAGCCTCACGTTTCAACCCTAGCAGAGCCTTTGAGAAAGACTCTGCTAGGGTTGAAACGTGGGGCCATTGACAATTTCTTGCAGTCTTGCAAATGATAAGAACTTAAACTTACAGACACAACCCCTCCCCCAACCCCTCCCCCTCCCCCTCCCCCATTCTCATTGTATCGATCACCAACCCAGACTCCCTTATAATAACTCTTTGCATCCACCCGTTGTTAATGAATCGTCGCCTGGTCTTTTTTATTTCTTAGGCCAAATCCGAGCCCTAAAGGACATTTAAAGAGCAGGTCTCCATCTCGATTAGTTCTTCTCTGTCGGCTGATCTACAGCTTAGTGTGCTATATCATTGCAACATTCTGGGGGATGTGTACACCATGGATACTGGTACTTGTGTTGTGCTACCTAATGTATGATTCAACACTGGTCCTGCTGCTGGTGTTAGCCGCTCTTTTTGGTGAGTCAAAGGTCCACTCTTGTTGAAGAGCTTAAATTATTTTTGAAAGTTTTGAACCTCAAAGGCTCATTTCGTCGGCTCAGGACTATAAAGTCGTCAGTGCAGTTTGTATGGATTTCATAAAGTTGGTTTTGCATCTTTTGGAGCTGATGGTCAATGGGTTTAGTGATCAATAGTGGTCTCCAAAGTAGTTATTGGCAAAAAGAAACAACTATTTTCTGAGTAAAACATTCAGTTGTGGGTTTGATTTTTTTGTAATAAACGTATACCCATTTATCATTTAACAACCTTTTGATCATTATGGATATGAAATCGCAATTAACGACCTTATAGCACTGAGCTGACGATTTCATGTTTCACTTTATTTGTCATTGTTAACTGTTAATGTAAACCATTTAACAACCAGGGTGACTTGATATGATATAGTATCACTTGATTCTTAAAGCAGGTGGGCAAATTTGTTAATTGTCAAAGACCCGTGGCAGCATTTTATGTGTCACATAAAGTGCGGATACTGGTCTTTGACAATTAACAAATTTGCCCACCTGCTTTAATCAGTGGATGCTGGATAACGCGTATACACGCCACTATTTTTGGAGTCAGCAAACGGGCAATGTTTAAACACTGTGTAAAATCGGAACACTGGTACAAAGGTTGCCCGGACCTTTTGTTCCGGAGCAGTGTGCACAGAGTATGCACTCATCGTTTTCGCCCACACAAAGAGGACAGATGGTGCTGAATATGTTGAACCGATTTTCCAACCTTGGTTCCAGATTGAGGAACAATCCTCCCCGTAGCTCACGGCCGAGGTTTTGTAATTCACGGTGTGTGAATTTGACATTTTCTCGATAGAAAAAACAAAAATCCCAGTGCTTCAAAGAGAATCTTGGTTAAGTCAATGTTTCTTTGTGCCAGTGGTACTCTCAAAGAAACATGTTCCAGCAACTCCGAGAAAATAATCCCGTCAGGCTAAACGGGGAAAAAATGGAAGATTCCCGGCGGCAACTGGTTAAGAATGAAGTGACTCAACATATGCATGAAACAACAAACCTGTGAAAGTTTAAGCTCAATCAGTCATCGGAGTTACAAGAAATTAGTGAAAACCCCCATTGCATGTTTTCTCTGTTTCAAACATCGGGTTTTGGTCGCATGAGATCAACACATCCTAGACATCAAGCAGTGTCGAGCCTTCAAGACAACTATTATAACTTACTTTGAATAATCATAAATTTCCACTTTAAGTTAATGTCAGGGTCATGAAACTCTGATGTGATCATTGTGATGCGGGTTTCCATTTTGTCGGAGTACATTAGCCAGGTCCAAATCCAGAACTAATTGTGCTGCTCATTTCTCAAAAACTATAGCATATGAAGCAACAGAAGTTCAAGGGAAGCTTTCCACCATGACCATCTTTATACCATTTAAGTTTTGTGCAAATCTGTGAATATTTGTATTTTTAATCTTACCAACGTTGCACACACCCTTTAAAGGGGCTGTGTCGTCATGATCACAGCGAGTCTGTGGCTAGACTGAATTATGACCTCCCAATCTGTTATTGCACGCACATGCGCACGAGTGGCGGTCACATCAGAGAATAAGAATGACGGCACCCTTTGTGATATGATGGTTGAGGCGGGCGCGTGCAGTAACTGGGTGAGAGTTCATGTTTCTGGGCCCAGAAACAGGCAGACTACGATCATGACGACACAGCCCCTTTAACATTTGAATATTCAGGACTTGCATACAACGTCCAGGATGGTCTTCTGTATTTTCCCGAGGAGCCAGTGACGTCTAGATACTACGTTGCCCCAGCTGCCTCCACTGGACTACCTCACGAGAATCTCTACATTCAGACGTCAGATCGAATCAAAATAAATGCCATACTCTTCAAGCAACAGGAGCCGCTGTTCAGCAGGGCACCAACGGTTTTATTCTTTCATGGAAATGCTGGAAATATTGCGCATCGGTAAGTGCCTGACGCCGAAGTGCAATGGAGGCAATCGCCTCCATGCCCCTGGTCGTTGCCTTGATGCCCCTTGAAATATTTCAAATTTCCCTCACTGAGGTGCCCTTTCGTACTCGCACTTGAACTCTCAAATATTCAGATACTAAAAACAATGATCAAGAAAGGAATCAAATGCAAGTTTGGCAAATTGTGTTCACTTTAAATTATAATTAACTGTTTCTGTAATTTATTTATAGGTTTTTCAATGCACATGGGTTGTATCACATGACTGGGTGTAATATTCTATTTTTAGAATACCGAGGGTTTGGAAGGAGTGAGGGACATGTCAGTGAAGCAGGTGAGTTTAGCCCTATTGTACCTCATATTAACCAACTTGTACCCAGACTTACGCCCTGTGAAGTGTGAAGCGTTGCACCCTCAGCACTTAAAATTCTCCCCCCTTTCCCCTGATTTATTTGTTTGAACCGAAGCAATATTATGTTACTTACTCTGTCATATTGTTTAGATCTGTATTTTTTTTCGAAGCCTCCTTGTGAAGTTCTTCATTTTACCTTACCTGTTTCACATTTATCCCCTTGTTAACCCCTTTAGTGCTTCTGTATAGCCCATGTGGTACCCAGTTCCATCCATGTGTAACCCATGTGTAACCCATGTGGTACCCAGTTCCACCCATGTGTAACCCATGTGTAACCCATGTGGTACCCAGTTCCACCCATGTGTAACCCATGTGGTACCCAGTTCCACCCATGTGTAACCCATGTGGTACCCAGTTCTACCCATGTGTAACCCATGTGGTACCCAGTTCCATCCATGTGTAACCCATGTGTAACCCATGTGGTACCCAGTTCCACCCATGTGTAACCCATGTGGTACCCAGTTCCACCCATGTGTTACCCTTAATACTTGCCTGTTTCTACATGTATATATACAAACACATTTTTGACAATCTCAATTTGTTTAAAATATTTAAAGAAGGAAGCAAAGACTGAGGTAGTGTCTGAATTAGGGGTTGCGGCTATGGCTGTGGCTGTTGCTAAGGCTGTTGCTATGGGCATCCTATGCTTCAATACATGTTCAAGTGACGATCAAGCCGCAGCCACATTGGCTAATTCGGACACGGCCTTACATGCTGAAAGAAGTACAGTGATGCTCTTGTTGTGTCAAAACCTTTTCAGTCATTGTAAAACTGTTTGGAATTCCATCCAAGCTACCTTTAACAACCATGTAGTCCACAGCTTTCTTAGCCTCTTGGACCTGGGAGCCAATTTCATAGAGCTGCTTAAGCACAGAAAGCAGCTAAGCACAACAAAACTATGCTTACCAGAATAAGGTTACCAACCAAACTACCATGTCACACGTACAATTTGTGACTGGTATCCTGCTCATTTCTGCTTAGCAGAACATTTTTAAGCAATATTTTCTGCTATGAAATTTGACCCAGGGTGTAATGATAACCATACCCCCCTTCTCTATTTTGCACCTCCAACCCGTCCGCTCTCTTACCATCTCAGGACTGTACCTCGACGCACAAGCAGGTCTCGACTACCTTCACAAGCGTGGTGACATCGACAAACGACGCATTGTCGTCTTTGGCCGGTCACTAGGGGGCGCTGTAGCCATTCATCTAGCAGCTCAATCCTGTAACAGGGGACGGATAGCTGGTGTCATAGTAGAGAACACGTTTACCAGCATTCCCGATATGGGAGCTGTGCTTTTCCGAATGGAGTTTTTAAGATGGATTCCTCTATTTATTGTTAAAAATAAAGTAAGTTGTTGACAGTCAAGTTCAGTTGTTTACAGAATGTGGGTTTATGTTTGGCCATCTAACTTGCCCTCTTGAGCAAGACGCTTTATCGTAACTAATTTATCCTCGATTCATTTGTTGGTTTTTAAAGTTTGTGGGGATGGAAAATTTATCCTATTTTATTTTCGTCCATCTTTTGATTGAAATTTGAGGATAATTTAAAAAAAATTAGTATTAATCGATTCAAATTTTTATCAGTATAAGCCTGTGAGTCCATTCACATGTTGAAACACATTATGAGTGCTTTTAGTTAATAAAAAAATTACAACCGTGACTGATGCGAAGTCTTTAATGGAGTGTCGTGACTGAGCGGGTAAGAACATCGGACTCAAGCTCTGGTGTTTCTGATCAGCAGAGTGTGGGTTTGAGTCCCGGTCGCGACACTTGTGTCCTTAAGCAAGACACTTAACCATTATTGCTGCGTCCTTCGGATCGGACGTAAAGCCGTAGGTCCCATGTGTTGTGTAATGCACGTAAAAGAACCCAGTGCACTTATCGCAAAGAGAAGGGGTTCGCCCCAGTGTTCCTGGTTTGATCGGCTGCAGATTGCACCACAGCACCTTGTAAACCGTTACATGGTGCTATGTAAAGGAACAGGTCTCATACTTCAAAACGTAACTCCGCATACCTTGCAGGACAAAATACTGAGTGCTTTGAGACGCCCATCCGGTGTGATAAAGTGCTATATAAGAACTGAGTATTGTTATTATTGTTATTATTATTATTGTGTTTCTTGTCGTCGACTAAATATTATAAATTTTTTTGTTTTCATCCTGCTGTAGTATTTTTCTATCAACAAGACAAAGCATATACGTTCAGCAACTCTCTTCATCTCGGGCACCGATGATGAGTTAGTACCAGCTAGAATGATGAGTGATTTATTCCAAGTAAGTCATCTTCCAAATCTCAAAATCAGTTCTTCGAACCTCGGTCCACTGGCTCTGCTTATCACAGAACTTTGCCCTTGTGGCCCCATAGAATTATGTGCTTTATAGCGCGCCATTAGTGAAGAATTCAATGGTAGGCAGAGCCATGAAATCGGACCCAGTTCTTCAGACTTTGGCCTATTTCCACAGAGCTGCTTAAGCAGAAAACATTACTTAACAAATTTCTGCTCAGCAAAAATGAGCATGATACCGGTCACAAATGGCACACGTGACACAGTATTTAGGCTGATAAGCTAAATCAGGTAAGCATAATTGTTTGTGCTAAGCTACATTTTTTTTTGGTTAAGCAGCTCTATAAAGTTGGGCTCCAGGTTCAATAGACCTTATGCACATGACGTCATTTGAGTAGGGCGCCCTCGTCTAGAGGTCAAAAGAAGGTTGCTCATTGGCCCATCCTGTGCGCCGCGCGTACAAACTATGTGCGTTTTCCATTGTTACATCATCGTTTTACCTCTAAGATGGCGGCGTGATGACGTCAATGCATAAGGTCTATATCGCCTGGGAATTCTTTGCTTAAAGATACAGGCTTGTTGGGTAAAAATAGCTGTGTGGTATCTCTCACAGTAAGAAAGGTGACTTGTGTCACGATTTCACCTCTCCTTTTTCCCACAGATAGCCCCCCGCTTTAAATCTGTCCTGTTCACTAATTAATTTCCTCCTTTTTTTCCCCCCATCTTTGATTTTGTCTTGTGTGTTTCCAACCTATTGTGGTTAAACCAGACTCTTCTCCCAAAACCCCCTTTGTCACCCTCTTCATTGTTCCTCCCTTGCATCTTCTGACTGCTTTCCGCCTCTCTCTTTTCACTTCATTCTACTTGACTGCTTTTGTTACTCCAGTATACTTGTTTGTGTGTGTTGTGTTGTCTTTTAGCCTTTGAGAAAGACTCTGCTAGGGTCGAAACGTGAGGCCATTAACAAATTTTGTGCAATTTACGCGTTTACGTGAACATGTACATGATCTTTCGTGCCACGAAAACAGCCGTTGGGTAATCGGGACAAGCCTTGGTCTTTATCTGTCACCATTCTCTGCTCACAGTGTAAGAGCCAAATTTCTGCACTACCCGTGTAAGTGAATATGCTTAAAAACGTGAGTTTGCATGACACAAGGAAAACAATTCTTGCTAATCTCTGAATTTAGGCCTACGTTAAACAATCGAGCCATTGTTCCGTGTTTAGTACCACTCCTATGCCGTAGGTAACGGACGATGTTTTGCAACTCACGCTGCGTGAATTTGACATTTTCTCGGTCGAGAAACAAAACAGATGATCCACTAAAGAATATCTTTGTTTTCTTAGCATTGTCAAGTCAGGGTTTTTTGTGCCAAAGAAAAAAGTATCCGACCCAAAAAAAAGATTCCGGCAATTCCGCCAAAAGAGTTCCGTCAGATGGACCACAAAAAAAAGACGGCAGCTGGTTAAGATCTATTTGTGTAGACAAGATGACATGGTTTATACACCCTTATGGTGTAATACTGAATGCTTTACCCTTCTTGTTACTTGTGTGTATATTTTGTATCATACAGAAATGCGGTACGAGACACAAGCAGCTGATTCGGTTTGAGGGCGGCACACACAATGAGACGTGGCGTTGCAATGGCTACTTCACTGTCATTAGAGAATTCCTTACAAAGGTACAGAAAGTGTAGCTTGATCATTAAGTGTATGATCTCAGTGTCAAAGGTCAAATCATTGGCACTTTGCCAGCCTGCAATATGGTATCATGTGGTGAATTCTACACAGCACATAGTCAACCCTCTTACTGTCTGACCATTCAATATCATCCACTGTGGTCTTGAATGATAGACTACACCAGCCTGCAAAAAGGTATCTTGTGAATGCATATATGCAGTACACAGTCAACCCTCCTACTGTCTGACCATTTAATATAATGCAATGCGGTTTTAAATGATAGACAGTGCCATCTTGTAATAAGATTTTATATGGTAAATGCATCTACATGTACACAGTCAACCCTCCTACTCTCTAACCATTTAATATCATCCACTGTGGTTTTGAATAATAGATAAACTATGCCAGCATGCAATATAATATCATATGGTAATGCATCTACACAGTACGCAGTCAACCCTCCTACTGTCTGACCATTTAATATCTTGCAATGCAGTTTTGAATAATAGATAAACCATGCCAGCATGCAATAAGATAACATTTGATGATTACATACAGACTTGTACACACTTCTGTGCATAATTGTGCCACCACACACAACCCATGCAATTGGAATGGTTCGGAATTGACTGGTCAATAGACCTTATGCGTCTGACGTCATGAGTCTCCTAGAGATATGTACAACAGTGCCCTCAATGAGTTTAAAACGGCCGTAAGTTTACTAAAGGAAAACGGCGGTGCATATCTTCTATTTGCTGGAAAATGGAGAGCAGCGGCGTAGCGACCGGGGGGATGTGAGGGGGTGTGACACCAACCCAATATTTTTCCTAAGTCGGCATTTCCCAAGTCCAAATTTTCGGCAACTTGACGGTCCTCCATAGTCCTGGAAACACTTAAAACCATAGAGCGTCCGGGGGCCTCACCCCCTGGACCCCCACTAGAATTTGTGTCTTTATACTCCAAAAGGGGATTCGCAAAATAAATTTTGGTTTCCAAAGCTTGCATTTCGAATGTGAGTCATCAAATGATCGGCATCTGAGGGCCATTTTAAACCTTCGAACCACTGAAAAACCTCATGAGCACTCGGGGGGCTATTCCCCCGAATCCCCCCATGTCATTGTGCTTATACTTTCATTTGATAATGTCAGTCGGCGAATTTAGGCTTCCACACACCCCCAAAGAAAGTGCCTTCGCTACGCCGCTGATGGAGAGTACACTGTGTATGTGGGGAGGGTTGCTAAGGAGTTATAAATCACTGAGGTAACTTTTGACGAATCGTATACCAGAAAATTGCAGTGACATAAAGTGGCATAGTGTGGGTTCGAATCCCGGTTGTGACACTTGTGTCCTTCAGCAAGACACTTTACTGTAATTGCTTTTCTCCACCCAGGAGTAAATGGGTACCTGTGAGGGCAGATGATTTATTTATTTATTTATTTTTTTTTTTTTTTTACTTCAAATTCTTAAATGCTTATTTGCTACTGCATATACCAGAATTTCTACTTTTCCTAGTATGTATTTTAAAATGTTTTTGGACCTTTTAAACTTAATTTTGGTGCCATATTTTTTATATTGTGAGCCATGTTATTGCCCTTTACGTCTTTTAATGTTTGTCTGTTTTTAAATTGTGCCATCGGGAGATCAACTTGATAGTAACTAAGTTTTCTTTTTTGAAATCCTTCAGGGGTGCTACTTTTTAAGACCGTCTTTGTGCTTGCCTGTATTTGTCTTCTCTCAGTAGTTTTTGTACACCTTGTTTGTTTTACCTGAGAAATTAATAAATGAAATGAAATGAAATGGTTTATGTGAATGATTAGCTTGGAGCGCGGTTACTCGCAGCACCGGCTGTATACTCCCCAGGGAGCTGAGATGGTTTAAGGAATGAAATAAATGGCCCAGTGACCAGGGGTAGTAATGTCAGAAGCGCTTTGATACGCCCTTCGGGCTGTGATAAAGCGCTATATTGTTATTATTATTATTATAAAGTAATGTTACTGAAAAATATGGTATAAGAGTGAAAACATTTTTCGTTTCTTTTTTTTTTTTTTTTTTTTTTTTTTTCCTCAGGTAACATATCGAGAAACAGATCCCATCACAGTCTTACCTCCAGGTGCTCATTGTGTTCCAGACATCAATGCAACCTCCTCAAGACATCCTGTAGAAACAGTATGATAGCATCAAGACAATCGTCTTTACCATTTTAGAGGAAAAAAATTAATTTCCAAAATACATGCTTAACAGTTCTCAATCTCTGTTTTCATAATCTTGAGTTCCATGTTCCTTACACTTACAAATTTACATTTGGTTTTTAAGGCAATTTGGGTTGTTCATTTAACAAACAAGATGTAAGTTTTCAAGACAAAAACACTTTCTGTCTATTCTGATTGAGACACTACTTGAGTAAGTACCATCAACGACCACAGTTAACCATTGTTTGACCATGGTTCGACCAAAGCCGTGTTCATATTGGACTTTTTGAGGGTAAACTAACCGAGCAAATGGTTAACTTGACCATTTTAAGTCCAGTGCGAACAGCCCCGGAAAATTTCACCCAGGTAAAATAAC
Source organism: Marthasterias glacialis (assembly GCA_911728455.2). Lineage (NCBI taxonomy): Eukaryota > Metazoa > Echinodermata > Asteroidea > Forcipulatida > Asteriidae > Marthasterias > Marthasterias glacialis. The sequence continues at coordinate 19,626,977 of OU452232.1, read as the reverse complement.
TGAGTGCAATGGGTAGTATATCTGGCCACTTTCTGCCCAGGTAAAATAACCTGGTCAAACTAACCGAGCCAAAAATTCTAATGAGGACGCATCCTCCCGGTAAAACCGGTCTGTAAAATACCACATCCGGATCACACTCACAAAGGCTGGTTTGTAGTTGGTTTATAGCTGGTTGCGCGATGGTAAAATCAACGCGTGACGCAGCTCTTAGTCAAACCCTGACGCCTCAGTTGGTTTGTTTCACCATTGTCTTGGTTAGTTTACCCACATCAAATAATCCAAGTGCGGACACCGGTAAGATTTACCCATTGGAAGTTACCCATGGTCTCAATTAAATATTAATCCAATTCAAACGCGGCTTTACTCTGATGGAACACATGCTAGTCGTCAATGGTTGGAGGTTGAACTAGTCTAGTTGGCAATTGGCGACCGGCTTGTTGAGGTTGGTTGCGCCTCGTGTTCCCAGTAGCCATTTTAATAGACCTTTCCGGCCTGTCAATCAAACTGTGCCCATTGACCAATTGGATCACACCTTTTGGTCGTGTGACCTCGGTCAAACTCAGTCACATGTGCAGCGTAAACGTACACAAACTAATGTGTGTGGGCGGGGCTTGTTGCCAAAGCCCGAACGGTTAGAGATGACCAGTTATCAGAAAAATGAATAGTTTGACTTGAGTCGTTTGCACTTCAACTTCAGTGTGCATGTGCTTCATACGTCACGAACCAACCACAAGTTAACCATTAGTCCTTCCTCAAACTCGCTCCTTGATGTAACTCAGCAATGTCAAACTTTGGAGTTCTGTAACATGTGTTGTCATTTCAGGATTTTTCCCCCTTCAACTACAATTTTTAAGATGCTGTCCCGTTCAAACAAAAGTTGTGTCTACGGAAGATACATCTTAAGTAGGTCATCCAGCCTGCTACAAACATTGGTCATTGTAGAAAGCAATAAGATTTAGAAAAGCAGACATTTCAATTTATTTATTTTTCCTATAGCAAATATTCACAAGTGCATGATTAGGGTTGAAGGTTTTAAAGGCTGCAGTTTGTAGTGAAACATTTGTCTGATTTTTTTTTCCCCAATCTTGGGTTTTGATATTTGCTGACTAACTCACTGTATTGTTTTCTCTTGGATACCTTTGTGTAGCTACATTTATTGTTCCACCTGTTGAGTTCACACCTGTTTAGTTTACATCTGTAAGTGGTTTAATTTCCTGCTTTGAAAAATATCTTGAAAACCATGGTGAAATAATTTTCTGGTGATTTGTAAGTCCACTTATCCAACTCATATTCAGTCAGCTCAAAACGAATTGTTTTAAAGCCCCAGCTCAACATCGGTAAACTGACTGTAAATGCTTCCATTCTTTGCACAAATCAAGATATTTGTAATAAAACCAACCTGTGAAAATGTCAGTTCATTTCGTTGTTTCATTTGCGAGAAAACGGTAAAAATGTATTTAGCATTTTTGAACGGATTCCTATAGGCAGAGTTTTCGTCTCACTGAGACAAAAACTAATTTTGGATCTTATTTCATTTATTATTTAAAAGCGATAACACCTGAGGCAGAATCATTCCAAGGAAAGTTGTCTACCATCATTATCTTTATACCATGTAAGGTATATGTAAATCTGTGAACATTTATGTTTTTCTTCTTACCAATGTTGAGCTGGGGCTTTAAAGTTCTACAAATACAAATTAGTAAAGAGATATTCCATTTTTTCCATTCCTCATTATGGTTTTTTAGGCTATGTCTGAAATGAATGACTTTAGGAATGCCCAAAAGTTCTATTCTTCAACGTAACCGTTGCAGCCAACAGCTATAGACGTAGTTGAAGTCACTTCATTCGCTTCACACAGCTTTAGTGACAAAATCGTTGAGCCATAATGTTATAAACAACAGCTCTTTCGTAAAAACCTCAACCAGGCTAGGAAGAAATAATTATAGATATAAGTACTCTGCAAAGAAACTTTTACAAAAATCAATGCAAGTCTAAAGTTATAATAGGTGTTAATATTTGCATTGGGGATAAATGATGTTATTTGTGGGTTTCATTTTTTTACCTATTAAACACCAACTAGACTACCGAGACTGCCCGGTAGCTAGAGGCAGTTCGAATCCTATTAGCAGCGGGTACTGCTACCATTATAATAGATGTTAATTTTTGCATCGGGGATAAAGAATGTTATTTGTGTTTTTTACCCATACACCGATGTGTGTTAAGCACTGTATACTCAGTACTTGACCGAGTCCTGTGAAAAAAAATTCCACAGGTATATTCCTTGGGTGGGATTCGAACCCACGACCCCCGCCATTCCAGAGCAGATGTCTTACCAACTAGACTACCGAGATTGCCCGGTAGCTAGAAGCAGTTCGAATCCTATTAGCAGCGGGTACCACAACAATTATAACGGATGTTAATTTTTGCATCAGGGATAAAGAATGTTATTTGTATTATTGGTTGTTGTGGGTTAGAATCCCACCCTGAGGAATATGCCTGTGTTATTTTTTTTCACAGGACTCGGGAAAGTACTGAGTGTACAGTGCTTAACACAAAAATAACTTAAGTCTAAAGTTATTGGGATATTAATTGAACAAGATGTAAATGTTCCAGATTACTAAGATCAGTTATTAGGTTACATTATACAGATTCTGATTGGGATTGGTTATTTGTGTGTCTTGGTGCAAGACGTTCTTTTGTAACAACATTCAATGGATTTTGTTCTTTACAATAGACCGATCCATTAAGCCCTGCCCCCTTACGGACTGACCAATCGCAGCCTTGGCTATGACAACGAAGGTCTGACTAAAGTCCGACAGGATAAAATCCTTATGGAAAATGTAAACATGCGTGCACATACGTATAACGCGCCCGTTCATGTTGTGCAGTGTGGCGTTGAAAAGACGCACATTGTGCTGCCCTCTTGTACAGTGGTGATGTAACCAATGCTGTGATTGGTCAATAAGTTTAGGGGCGGGGCTCAGTGGATTGGTCTAATGTGATGGGAATGGTGCTGATTGCGATAGAGGTAGGGAAGTGTCCAACAACATCTGATAATGTAGGTTTTACCAGCCAAATTTTGACAAAAACTCGTTCAATTTAACACCCCGGTTGGAAATGACTGCTGCATTGTGACAGCATGCAACTACGAGTAAGTCAATTTCCACAGCTTAGCATTCACTGGTCAAATGAGATCATGCAAATTCATTTTGGTGGCTGGACATTTTGAAATGTAATTGTCAGCATTAAATGGGATTCGAACCCACGACCTTGGGCTACTCAGGTGGGATTTGAACCCACGACCTTAGGCTACTTAGGTTGGATTCGAACCCACGACATTAGGCTACTCAGATGGGTTTCAAACCCATGACTATAGGCTTCTCAGGTGGGATTCGAACCCATGACTATAGGCTACTCAGGGGGATTTGAACCCATGGCCCTGGGCTACTCAGGTGGGATTCGAACCCACGACCTTAGGCTACTTTAGGAATCGAATCCATGACCTTAGGCTACTCAGGTGGGATTCTAACCCACGACCTTAGCTACTTAAGTGGGATTCAAACCCAAGATCTTAGGCTGATCAGGCGAGATTCTAACCCACGACTCTCCATATTTTAGAGCAGATGTTTAATTAACCCCTTGACCTCAACGCAAAGAGGCAAAATTCTCTGGATAACTGGATTATAAAAGAAGGCCATGATGCAAAGTTCATTTATAATAATGCAGGATTTGATAGAAAAAGTATAATTATTACTTTCTTTAAGGCACGTGAAGCATCTTCTAATAAATTTACAAAAATAATAACTGGACTCGGTATTTTTCCTTTTACTCAACATTTTGATGAGGACAAATATTTATTTTAAAGGCAAACTACAGGATTGTAAAGCTAATAGTGCAGTGTTCTTACTTTGTCTGATCCAATATACACACGAAAAAACAAACCTGTAAAAATTTGGGCTCAATCCGTCGTCTGAGTCGGGAGAAAATAGTGGAAAAAACGTGTACACTTTTCAGCATGGAAACACATTGTCCTTAATTTTGATTGTTACAATCGAATTTAAATGGGGCGTCTTCCAATTCTATTTTCACGACATTGACAGTATTGTAGACATAAATATTTCTATGGAAGATCGGTACTGTTACGAACTTCAAAATTAGTAAGCTTTCAGACTGATACTAACAAATAAAATGTTCGATGAATACCAAATCATGTATAAACCCGTTTTTGGTATTTTCTTTACAGTATAAATATTGCATAATGTAGATGTGTAGATGATTAACTACCTTCAACAATGGAACACTGATAAAAAAAAATGAAACTCATTTATTTTTGTGGCCCCTTTAAACATTATTTTTGGGTGTGAGACTGGATTATGTAATGTAGGCCTATACAATGTATACTTACAATTTTTACTTTAATGTGACCGTAAGTCTTTTTTTTTTATTATTGTTTTGGTTCAATTTTCAGTCATCGAATAACATCCTAGAAGTTTTCGAGTGAGTGGGTGTGAGATGAATATTTTCCCTCTCAAAATTACAAATTCATTTTGCTATCTTGGGAGAATGCTTCCGCTGACCACGATACAGGTTACACTGTTACACTATACTGTATTTTATCAAAAGAGGGCGCCATATAAGTTGCTTCCGATTGAAGCGATGTCGACGTGTGCAGGTCATAACATGGAGGTAGAATTATTGCCATCCTCGAAAGAATAAAATTTTCCTTTTTTGGAATCGATTCAAACAACAACAAAAATCCCCATTGAAAATCATTACGACAGTGACAATTTAGAACTGCAGAAAAAAAACGAGGAGCATAACTGCATAAAGGCCGTGTTCGAATTGGCGGCTACGGCTGGCCGCTGATCGCCTCGTTTTTTATGTGTTGAAGCGTAGGACGGCTTGGCAACACCCTTTTAGGCCGTGTCCGAATCAAACGGCTTCGGCTACGGCTATGGCCGCTGGCTGCAACGACAACGTTGAAGAATAGGAATCCTCGGCATTCCGGCCGTAGCCACTACCGAAGCCATTCATTCTGACACGGCCTTAGCAGTCGTAGCCGCGGCCGCCAATTCGGATTCGGCCTAATTATTTTTTGTTGTCCATTTCGAAGCCCCAGCTCAACATTACTGTAAGAAACAAAAACACAAACGTTCACATATTTACATACTTTACATGGTATAAAGACAGATAGTAGAAAACATTCCTTGAAATATTTCAGTCTGTTTGAAGTGTTATCGTTTTTTAATAATATTAATGAAATAAGATCCAAAATTAATTTTCGTCTCAGTGAGCTAGACCAAAACTCTGCCTGAGTGCGTACAAAAATGCTAAATGCATTTTTACCGTTTTCTCGCAATGATGAAACAACGAAATGAGCGGAAATTTTCACAGGTTGGTTTTATTGGATATATCTTGATTTGTGCAAAGAATGTAGCATTTACAGACACTTTACTAATGTTAAGCTGGGGCTTTAAATGAGAAACTGAAACGAACTCCTGAATATGTGTGTTGTGTGGTGTGTGGTGTGTGGTAGCTCTGAATCAAAGATTATAGAGCGCCGTAGGCGCAAGATTGGGAACTGTGCCTTTATCTACTGTTGGAAAGTGAAATACGCATGGGCGCCATTTCGGCAAGTAAATGTCAAAGTTTCCCATTGATAGCAATTGTCATTGTCTACACAGGTCCCCACGTTTCAGTGCTGTGTCAATGGAGTTCGCTTGCCGAAATGGCGTCCAGTGAGATTTCACATTTCAGCCAGAGTTCCTCATCTTGCACCCTACGGCGCTCTATAATCTTTGCTCTGAAATAGAAAATGTTCAGTCATGCCGGAAGGAACCATGTGTGCGAAGGAACGGTATGGGTGGAGAGAGTAGTAGAACAAAAATGATCGATAAAACCTTGACATCGTTTCATGACCTGACCTTAAAAACCATCAAGTTTAATTTAACATTAATTTCGGACAATTTACGACTACGAAGGATGCCTAATTATCTAAAAGCAAATATTTATTCACGGTTTATAATGTGTACACAGAGACTCTATCGATTTTATCTGTTACCCGCCGTCAAAGGGGTGATAAAAAAGATTATGAACAAACAAACAACCAGATTATAGAACTGTTTTGAACGTGAACTGATCGTGTGATGTTTTGGTCTATTTTTTCACCAATATTTTTGAGGCAGCTTTAACATTTTGTACAAGTTTTGACTAGCCTGCTTATAAAGCAAAGAGAAACCGGCAAAACAAAATGTAAATTATTTTATTGATCTCCTGTATATTTACGAGAGTTATTTCACCGAAACCTGTCTGTCTAAAATTCTTCGCTCGTTTTTTCCAGCTCAACTTCGTGTTTCGATACCTCGATCTACTTTGGAGGAAACGTACCGTCATAGAATGTAACACAAACAGTTTTGCCCCCATTCATGGTGCCATGATGGGCAACTGTTGTGATACTAAAGCTGGCATCTCATTCGAGGAAATTACAGTAACGGAACCAAAGGCGTATGGGGACTCTTTAGTTATACACTACTTACAGCCCCTTTATTGTAAACCAACCTGTGAAATTTTAGCTCAGTTCCCGTTGTTTCATTTGAAAGAAAACGGTAAAAAAATGCATTCCAGCATTTTTCAAATACGCATTCTCTTAGGCAGAAGTTTGGTCTCACAGTCACAATGAGACGATTTTTTTTTATTTTTTTCCATTTATTATTCAAAAACGATAACACTTCAGGGAGAACTATTTCAAGGGAAGTTTTCCACCATCATTTTTAAACCATCTTTATACCATGTAAGATATTATTTAAATCTGTGAATACTAATGGGTTTTTTTTTTCTAACCAATGTTGAGCCGGTGGTTGGAGGGGTTGATTTACCCGAAATGTTGCACAGATAAAACCACAAGTACAAATATCGAATTTCAAATTTTACTTTTTGCTTTGCCCGAATCCCCACTGTTTTGCCCGAAATGGGGTGGGGTGAGGGCGGTGTTCCCCTGCCCCGGCTCGTCCACCTGTACGAACACGGAACAGAAGCATGGTCAGAACTAAAACATAGTAGTGTGTCCCCTATGAAGGATTGATTTGATGGAAACACAACGCAGATACGAGTTCCCCGGCATATGGTTTTTCTTTTAGTGTCAGTTCTCAAGAATTTACCAGCCGTGTCCACCCCACTTCCCAATCCCACACACCAACACCCACCCCCATTCGACACAGGTGATAGTAAACGAGTCGGATTAGTTTCGTTAAATAACAACTCTAGTTGTGTTTTGAAAACTGCTCTTGGTGAGTTGCCACCCCATTTGGGCCCCTTAGTGAAGCCGTGCCATCATTCAACGATGTGTACATTTTGCATGCTTGCGCTTTAATCGCAGTGTCCTGGCATTCAGCCAACCTTCTGCCGGCCGGTTGGTAACAGCGAACATGTGATCTTTATTTACTGCCGTTCTACCTGCTGTACATCCCCCCTCGTCGATGCATATGACCGTTTCTTGGAAGTCCACTTACGGTCAATACGCATAAATTATAATTTGATTGAGTTGTTATTGTGATGGTCGTGTGCTGGCTGTTGGAAGCACACGTCCGCGTGTGCGATTTTATGAAAAATGTAACCGAAAAAAGGATGGCCTCTCGAAGGTGAGCAGTAAAAGTCCATCTGAATCCAATTCGCAATAATAAAAAGGAGATGAAATCTGGTTACAAAAAAGTATGAGAAAACAAAACTTGAATCGTGTGAGAGTGCTGTCCCCTCGTATCTCGAATTTTTACCCCTTGTTGTCGCTCATATAAACTTACATAATTATAATATAAACAAATTAAAATAAAAGTAAAATACCGACACGGGAATCGCACCAGTGTAGGACACCACTCTACACACTCAGATATAATTTTCTGCCTAAAAATATTAAGAGAAAATAAATGAAACAAATTCAAAATGCAACAATGAATAAAACCAAAGCAATGATGGTGAAACATACAATGATCAAGATGCTAGTTTGTTAAGAAACTGTTTAACAAAGGCCTACTCTTTGAAAACAAAATTATGAAATTCCGGAAAGAGCAAAAAAGCTAGACTGTATGGCTTTCTGACATCATCCCAATACTTTCCTAACCATGCATTTGTTTTTTCATCTTTTTCTGTTTCATTCCAAAAATAGTATAATGTTTCCTTTTCAAGACCACCGGAAGGATTTTTCTGAGCGGACGTTTGACATTGTCTGGTTCAACTAAGTCAAAATAACTCTACGAGGAAGTTGGAATATGAATCAAGTTCATGAAGTCTAGGGCAATGATGACTTCCCGAAAGTCTTTTTCCCGAAACAAAGGGTTCGTAATATTTATTAATTTATTTATTAAGGTTTTATTAATTTTAATCAGGAAAGTTTTACTAATAAAAATGATTTCATCTTTGTCTCTGCTTCTCCCACGTATGAACACTTGATTTTATCAAAAAGAAACTTCTTATATATTAGCGGTCAAAATTGCAACTTTGTAAAATTATTTTAAAAAGAAAAAGACAAGGTAACTCCAGCATAGCTGTTTGTGCTTACTTTTACGTCAATTGAAAAAAAAAATGTATAACTGGTAATCAATATGGGTTTGTGTAGTTTTGACGCACAAACCCTCTTAAATCTACTGGGAAAGATGTCTGGTTATTCGTGGGCTACGTGCAGCTTGTTGGGCAACGGTGAGGGTCAATCGGGCGGAGTTTAGTGGTTTCTTCCCCCCCCCCCCCCCTCGTAACCCACAACCCCTGGGATATTCTGCTGGTTTTTGTGGTTAACCTTGAATGTGGTTGATAGACCCTGCAGCATAACTATTAAGCAATGGCATATAAACAACCTCTGTAAAGTGTCACGACTGTATCAGCATGGGGCGCTTGGCGCTCGATATGGTGGTAGGGTGTACCCCCTCCTTTTGTGTCTTCATTGTATTCTGGAAATCTCTGGAATTCTTTTCTGGATTTTGGGGGGGGTACTTCTGTACAAGAGGGGAAGAGTGCGTTTTATGGGAATGTTGGGGGTGGGGGTGGGACTCCCTCTGCCACATATCGGGCATGGTGTAGCATAGGGAATCGAACAAGTTTCCTCCATTTCCGTTCTTATTGGAACAACATAGGGTAATAATGGGTCCAGCAGTGAGGATAAATCTGCCAACGCACGGAATAAAAACTTGAAAGAGTTACCCCTGTATCTCAAATCAGTTTTAATACCAGTATTATATTTCCACTCGATCAATCAACCAGTAATACACGAATGATGTACAGGGAGAAATTAAGTATACAGGGTGATTAATTGGTGGGAGTCTCCGGAAAGCAGGGCTTGTCGAGACGAGACCCCAAAGGTTCTAAATTGTATACAGAAAAGAATTAAATTTTATATTACACATCTCAATGGTAAACACCAGGTGAGGGCGGTATGATAAAGAAAGGCCCATATAATTATTATTAATGGCAGATCGGGAGTATTAAAGGCAAGGGGAGTGATGTTACTGTTTCTTGGGTATGAGGCGGAGTGGCCAGTCACCCAATGCAGCATGATGCCTTTTAGTGTTATTTACACGGCTACATGTGTATAAAATCGTGTCACCATCCCCCGGCTTCATTTTGAAACGCCGAGCTTGTTCTGATGTGTTGTGTAAGACAAAACTCGGTCCCAATTTCTCAGTGATTGTGTCACTTTCCTTTAATTAAAGTCAGGCAGCGATCAGCTGCTGTGAACCAACCAATAGAACCCGTGGTATAAATGGTAAAAATGCATTTATTGAACAGGAGTTTATCAGAGAACTCGTTGAGTCTTGAACTTTAAAGCCCCAGCTTGTGTTGCTCACACCCATCGTTGATCGTGGTGGAATTGCACAATCAACCAGCTGGATTTCCCCAACCACAAAGACGCTTCAGGGAGTAAGTTGTCCAACCTGTAAGTCCTGTGTGAAATTCTGGTCCTTTCCCAAGAGTTATATTCTTAGAAATCTGACTGTTTGCATCGAATTATATTGTTGAAAACTACACAACGTAATACACACGAGCCTTGCGAGAAAAAAATCCCAGGCTCCTTAGCGGTCTCCGACCCAGATAGCCCCAGCACGATGAACACATGGCAGGAACTACCCTGGTAAACATGCGGTTTTGCGCACCACCGCCTTATGAATGGATTTATTATCATCGTACACAATCCCAATAATGCAAATTAGAAATGATGATAGCCAATCACACTGTAGCTGCTGCTTGCATGCCCTGTTCAAGTAGCCAATGAGGGTGTTCCATTGATGACCGCGCCATCGCAATCGGAAGCCGGGTTATAGGCTCCGCCCCTCGTGATGAAACCAAAACAACCGGCCGGCGTGCGAGGCATTCGACTATAAACCACTTCAGATTGCGGTTAGATTCAGAAGGATTCAACATGTCACCAACGAAGATTAACGCAGCTCCCCTAGAAGTCTGACACTTCGTACTCGCCTAAATCAGAACCGTCGAAGATCTGGATTTTCAACACTAAAATTGTAGGTTTTTTTCGACAAGTATGTACGGTACAAAACGACTAGCGAAAAGGTCCATTGTAGGTACTCGTGTATGTGCGCAGTGGCCAGATGGTGTTTACTACCCAGGCATAATACACAAAGTAGAACACCACGAGAGTAAGTCCAACTGCTCGGACCCCAACTACACCATATGCTTTGACGACGGGTACACCAGGAGGTACAAGGAGGGTGATATTGTGGGCCAGGGCTTCGGTGGAATCGGCAGTGTGCATCTCAAGTTTGGACAGCGGGTCTTCTTTACGAATCAAGGAAGGGAAATGATTGGTCATGTGCAGAAACACAAAAGGCCGACAAATGAGGTATGTAGCTGTTTTTTTGGTCATTGTTGTAACATGCGTAACGTGGCTGTGCATTGTATGCTGAGTGGAGAGGTTTGCGGTCGGCCTTTAATTGAGAAATAATTTCACGCTTGGCCATCAACATGAGCAGTGCATTTTGGTTGTAATTGGATGCATGAAATAAAACAAGTTAAAGTAAACAAATAAATAAATAAATTAATGCTTTAAAACCGACGTAAACAAAAGCAAGGACGTACTGCAGAAATGGTGTGGTTGGACATCTGGTATTTATTTATGTATGTCATTTTTTTTATCAGTAATTATTACAAGCTTTACATTGTCGGATCTGGAATTCTTCCTCTGTGTGGACCTCCTACCTGCCGGGTACGGAGACCCCGGGAGGATTTCAAAAGTAAGGCAAGGCATGGAAAGTTGAGGGACTGTTGGGCGAGTCGAATGGCCAATATTGACTGTTGCTAGTCTAGCATTTAAAACTATTTTGTTGACCACGAGGAGGTTTGGCCTTCGATGAAAGCCGGCCCATTTCTATTGACTGACCCCACAGTGAGGAGATTTCACTCCTTTATACAAACAATAACAAACTGCTTGCTGCTTTTCATAGGTTAGGCTTAGAATACAGGGCAAGTATGGTATAAGCCCCTCGTAACAGACTCGTACATTGCTTTTGACTCTTGACAATGTACATGTATTTATGGTGGGGTTTATGCAGCTATCCAAACTGAGCAAACGTTGAGACAAAGTACATGTACATGTAGCTGTTCTTTTCGGCAGCACGGTTGTCACTTGCAGGTTAAGTTAGACTGGTTATTGAAAGGGACTTTTCCCCCATAATCTACTACTAAAACTAGACATAACGATTGTAGCGATCATTTCAATCCTGAAGATGTAGTCCAGGCACCTGGAATGAGAAGTTACAAACATGTCAATTATGATGATTGTACGTCTAGTCTGTTTTCATTTGGAACACGTTGAATAGACGTATGACTGACTGATGACGTAACACTTTGTTTATTTGTGTGTTTTCCTATGGGGGCTTTGATTTCGTAGCCCCCCCCCTTCATTCCCTGGTCCCCACCATAAGAAAGTGCGCATTAAAACAAAGCGTGACGTCATCAGTGCATGGGTCTATTCGAACCTAACACCACAAAAAATGTAGAAAAACCACCGATAGAAAAAAACCACAATGTATCTCAACCACATAGCCTGGAACCTTCTGCTACATATCTCAAAATAAATACTTACATCTTGAGATAATTTTGATATTTTTTTATAGAATGAAAGGTACGTCACAGTCACAGAACATTAGTTTAGTTGTTATTTTTATTACATATTTTATTGTGAAACCTTTGTCTCAAAATGAAAAACTTCATCACATAATGACCGTGGCTGGCAGCTTGCCTGCCATGAAATACCCTCAGGGAAGACTGAAGGTCACGCCTTTTGTAAACAGGGCGACCTGGTCCATGTCTGGGCTGGTCTGCTCTACTCAAGTGACAACACAATCCCTCAAACCATCAAACATTCCCCCAGGCTCGATCTGAGGTTACCGTGCTCGGAAACACTCTGCCACAGAAGTCCCAAGCAGTCCAAGGTCAGTCTTTCAATTTAGCGAGTGACGTCATCTGAAATTGTAAACAACATTTTCAAATCGTCCCTTTGTAATTGTCGTGTCAGGTCTTCATCAAAGTAGACGATAGTTCGGACAGAGTCGTTCAGAGGAAACTGGATGAGATCCGGTTAATGGAGAGTAGAAAGTCCGCACGGCTGGCAGATCATGAGACAGACTACCTGAAGCTCGCTGACATGAGCCCTTCATCAGAGTCTAAGAAAAGGCCTGTGTCCAGTTGCATCGATGTCCCAAGGTAAGCTTTAACTTCGTCTCGTTAATTTATTCATGAAGGCTAGCCCTAAGGCTCAGAGCTTGTTTTTCACGGTGAGAGGTTGTAAGCTGGTCCGAAGCCTCAAGAATGCTCCACACTAGAAAAAGCAAGAGGTGAGCCCACAGAAGTAGAAAACCATGGAAGATGAACTCCCACACAATATGTAGATAGCATCATGCTGGACTGAAATTCAGGAGGAAGATTATTTTATTTTTGGGGGGGAGGGATACCAGTATTGCGCATTCTAGGATGAGATTCAGTCAGACCATAGCTCTATGATCAGACACAGAACGTCAAGGCCACGGTACTGGTGCGTCCTCCACGGGGCGCTAAAACCACGTGGCCACTTTCAAGTTTCACCGAGCGCCAAGACCACGGCCCTTCCCAATGCTGGGTGCAGTGCACCTACCATGATCATACGGTCGCACCACCGTCTGCCGAGCGCCGTATACATCGATACATTTACTCATGTAGTTTACATTTCAGATCAACTTGGCAGCTGCGTAAATAATCATGGTTTACGCCAAACTCATGACCATCCCATGAACCGTTTCAACTCCATTTGTTTCATGGAGTTTGGATGGAATGGCCTTCCCAAAATAATGGTTATCTGGAAGGTCGGGTCTGCATCTGAAAGAATTGATAATTGTTTAAACAATCGAAATATAGCCACGTGGTAATTTAATTCATGCGCAACTTTGATTGTGTCTGACGTTTTCAAGGGGGAAATTACAAGCATAATTTTAGTTCCTTTCTGGTGAAAGGTTCTTCTGAGATTATAGCATTTATAAGAGCAGAGTGCAGCTGAGGAAAACATTAGAACATTTTTTTGCAGTTTGCCGAAATCTGATTATCCATTGTAAATAGTAGACTGGTCTCACGTTCCGACCCCAGCAGAGTCTGGTCTCAAAGGCTGAATAAGACTCCAGGATAAGGTCGAAACGTGAGGCCAGTTCTAAGTCTGCTTTTATAACGGCATATTGATAAGCCGTTTGCAACAGCCATCCCCGTTTATCCATTGTTTTATACTTCTAGTTATTATCAAGTCATGGTGTGATACCAGTTATATTTCTATTTTACTTCCAAAACGGATGGTTTTCGCATTACCAACACTTATATTGACATAATATTATTAGACATCTGAGTAAAATGAGTGTTTTGTCTGATGTTCTACCTTAAAGGTCATGATTGGTAAAGCTGATAGTGCAGTGTTCTGACTTTGTGTGATTCAATAAATTATACACATGAAAAAACAAACCTGTGAAAATTTGGGCTCAATTCGTCGTCGGATTCAAGAGAAAATGGTGAAAAACCGTGCACATATTTCAGCTCGCAAACGCATTGTTGTTAATTTCGATTGTTACAACCGACATTAGAATCGGGGTCTTCAAAATAATTCTGCTTTCTCGACTTTGACAGTGTTTCAGACAGAAATATTTCAATGGAAGATTTGTACTGGTAAGAACTTCATAGTCAGTGAGCTTTCAGACTGACATTAATAAAACAAAATTTGGATGAATACCAATCCTGTAAATCTACCTTTAAAGTTTACATTTTACTCCCAGCGGTAAGTATTTCAACATTATTTAATGTTTAAAAAAATAGTGTTCATCAAAGTATAATGTACAACAGCAAAAAAACATTGATGCAACAACACGTCTAATGTTACCCAAATTGTGATTTTTTTCCATAAAGAAAAATTAATGTTCATTTACATCTACCAATAAAAAAACACATGTTTGTTTTACTAATAAACAAAATTCTTTAATATCAGATAAGTAGTATAGATGACAATTTGTCTGGTTGTTTGACAGCGAATGGGGACTTTGTCCTCGTGTTTTGTATATAAACCAAACACTTCAGTGGTATATGGGCCAACGACTACGTCATTGTTTGTATTATTGTCCTGTAAACAAAGTCGTGGCTCGAGACGTTTCTCGAACATGGCGTTATCTTCAGCTGTCTGATGTAGTTGTCTGGAGTTATATCTGTCGTCAATTGTGTCAGATTGTCCTTATAAATGCTTTTGGAATGATGGAATGATAGTATTGCTGTTTTCAGAAACAACTTTACATTATCAGTAGTTAAAAACCACCAACTTTGTCTGTCCTTCGTGCCAGCCTACTATGTAATCACAAACTTTGTTGTACTACTGTTAGTTTCCTTTGTATTTTGCAAACCTTTTGTGTTTGAACACTCCATGTCAGTTAGTGGTTTCTACCTGTAATGTTGTTTCTTCATTTTTGATGCGGTTGCCCTTGTTTCACCTAATAGTCTACAAGGACAACAGCACCATATAGCGCTTAGAAACGTAGTATTAAGCGCGGTATAAATGTTTGTTATTATTATTATTATTATTATTATTATTATTATTATTATAATGGAGTAAATGCTTACAATGTGATACTGCACATTTGTGTGCACAGTATTGTGTGACAATCATACCAAACTTGTATGGACCATGCAACCTTTGTTTACAAAAAGAGTGACCTTGTACTTGTACAATATTCCAGGGCCTTTCTGGCGGGCAGGGTGTGTAGTTTTTGCCTTTCTTGTCAGGCAAGATACTGGTCGTATGGGAAGTTTTGCATTCTGTGTCATAATTTCCACATAAATTCAGGAGTTAAACATTGACAGCTAAACAAGTTTTAAAATGTGCCCCATTTCTTACCAAAAGCTGATCAAATCAGACAGTGCAATCTTAAGAAAATATAAGATTTGATGTTTTCTTCTGCCGTGCCTGCAGGAAGTCCAGGCTCTGTGGCTTTTTTTGTGAATGTGATGTCACAGGTTTACATGGTCCATGGTCAAAATAAGTGCGTAAAATACAGTTAAGATCGGGGACACCATTTACAAACTCATTACAATGAAAGTATTCCTTTTAGCTTGACATTGTTTCTTCACCATGGTGTATAATGGCCAGGGGACTCGGGCTGGATGTCCACTCGGGCTGGATGTCCGATATGTGGCAGAGGGAGTTCCCCCACCCCCCCCCCCCTGTTCCTTCAATCTGACACGATCTTGTACAGAAGCACTCCCTCCGAAATTCTTTCAAATAATCCATGAGTTTCCCAGAACACAATGGAGACAGGATGGGAGGGGGCAGGATCGAGCTCCAAATGGAAATAAAATGCACGCGTTATACAGCAGGAATCTTTACCATTACATCACTGTCTTCGCGATGTGAAAAAATGTTAACTTATTGAATTCGGGACTGCACACCCAAATAAGATTTCCCTGCTTCCGGCTACAAAGCTGGCAAACGTTTGTGCGTAATTTTATCAAAATTGACCCGTTTCCTAGTTCAAAAATCAAAAGCATTTATTAGGAAAGAATCGTTTCATTCTGAGAAGACCTGTAGTCTTTGAAGAACGTATGTAAAAAGCCAAATCCAATTATTAAACTTTGCTGACACAGAGTCACCAAAGTAAAAACTACCTCGATGCAACAAACGGTATTAAATTAACATACCAGTGGAGCCAGCTTGTGTGAAGCGGGCGTGGCTTTACGTTGGAATTACGTCACATTAACACGATTAGGGGGAAAGAACCAAATACATTTCGACACACGTGGAAAAAGGGGAAAGCTATGAAGTCATACACTGTACATGTGCATTGCAAAATCGAATGAATTGCTCATCAAAATAACCCGTTTGTCTAGACAAATATGTCGCAATTGGAAATGCGTACACCCAAAGGAATTTGAGCACAATTTTGTTTAAAGTTATTTTGTATTTTGGTTGTATATAGATCCAATTTCATCAAATTTAAAACTAATCCTATTGTTTGGTTTTGACTTTCTTGGGATGAGTAGAGATGATCTCGGGGCGATTTTTGAGATGGATTCAAGGTGACTATGGAGGATGGACCCAAAAGGAATTTGCTGGTTACGCACAGCGTGATGCAACAACTTAATATTACACATCGTGACTTACATGAACTTGCCACACCCACAATGGTGCACCCTATAGGAGGCCACCAGGGGAAATGTTTACGTTTACCTTTCACAATGTGTTAACTTTTTCACATTTCCTGACTGCTTATTATTTTGTTTAGTTGATTTAAAAGATGAAATGCAACCAAGTCTCAGGCGGTGTCCGCACGCTACGTTCAGTTCACAACAGAGATTTGGATTTAGACCTGGGGTACCATTCTGCCATATAGTCCAGTGTCTTGTTTCTCATGTTGGAACGTAAACAAAAAAAGTGATCCATCTGGGTTTTTTTCCCTCCACAGGTTTAAATATATACAGAGTTCATGTACCAGTAAAATAGTTCGTATTCAATTAACTGAAAACTTGTTTAGACATGTTCTGCAATGCATGTCTCGACCAGCACATGTTCACAATCGAATCTGTAATGACTTTAATAACAGTCTACGAAGTCGAGCTACCATATAAACGGTACATTAATGTTGCATTACAATGTTTCATTAAAATGGTAATCCGTGTAGCGTCAACGGTTTTTATCGAAAGTAGTGTAGAGGTTGAAAAACCTTTTTTCCAGGTTCATGACCTCGGTATCTCCTAAAAAAAATACTCTCATCTATTGAAGTCAACTTGGCACTGACAAAGACTCCTCTTGAGAATCAGTTGTTAAATTTTATAAATTGTGTTATAGTTCTTGACATAAAATACCCGTTGATTTCGAAGGTTGAAGTAATCGCCATACATTGTAGAGGTCTTGACATAAAATCAAGGTCACGACCTTTACCTCTGTCTTGTGCTCACGACTTCCGTTTTTTATGATATAATTAAATCAAGGAATTGACCAATGATTGAGAAGGAAATAGCGGTCGTTATTCCAACATCGACACATTCAGAAGTTTTATCAATTAAATCAAAATATTATGATATGGGCGAATGCATCTCTATGCTATGAAGAGACTCATTTTTATCATGATACGACTGCGTGCTGCCTGATAATCAATCTGGAAATGTTCACATTCTCAAGAGAACTGCAAAAAGTGAAAAATAGTTGGAACCTTTGTTTTTGTATTATTATTTAGGACATTGTCTCTCTCCGGTCTATACGCAATGCAACTAATGGCTTGAAAATTATAATCGTATTCATAATACCCCGCAGCGTATGTCAAATTATTATAAAAAGCCAAAAACACCTCTCTGACAACCATATTGCTTAAAAAATCTTAGTTAAACTCGTGTTTCATCATTTATAGTTATACTTTTTGGTTGACTCTTTTTCATGCTTAAAATATCCATTAACAAACTGGCGTAAAAAGGTGGGCACGGGGGGGGGGGGCACGTGCTACCCAACTGATGCCCGTGCCCCCCCCCCCCCCCCCATTTGAAATCTAGACTTTTGAGATTAAAATTTACCAGAATAAAATGTTACATTCTTTTTATGAGCATTTACGTAGTAATTTCAATGTTTTTTGAACTATTTTTTAATTATTCACACGCAGAATGTATTTTGTTTTACCTCAACACGTCAGAAGAGCGTTGAAAAGGGGCTTGTTTAGGAAAATTAACAACAGAAACTACAGTTTTAACTGGCCAAAAGTCCCCCCTAGGAAAAAGGGTGCCCCCCCCCCTAAAATTTTATCCTAGCTACGGCGCTGTATAACAATGCTGGACACGCCTCGACTTGTAAACCCAAGCTGAATTAAGGGCATATTTTCTTGTTGAATGAACCAGGGAAATCACCCCTTTACCATTGTCAGAATTTCACAATCTAACTTCATAACAACAACCCGGGATATTTCCCTCATACCGGAAGGTATATAAACCACATAAGTGCCTGGATAGATTGTTTGCGTTGAAATGCATTATCAATGTAATATCCGGTGGAATAATGGAATGCTCCTTTGCAAAAAAAATGGTACGGTCCTATTTTATGTGTGCAGCCAATAGGAAGTCCACCCCATTATGGCCGCATGAATTTTAACTATAACTGTAGCTGGGCATACAAGAAGCCAGTTCTGTTTTCTCTGGCAATGTTGTTCAATTAGGATCGTGTTTTTTTTTGTTGTTTTTTTATTTCAAACATGAAATTTTCCTGTTTGATATTTTGTTGGTTTTTTTCGTGTCGCCACGTTTTTATGTATTTGATAACTGTTCAACATCCAGGGTGGTTAGATTTCCCGAACTGTGATATTTTGTTAATAATCGAATGACAATTTATGACTATTGCATCGAGGACTTCCATCACGTGACTGCATCACGTGACTCGAGTCACGCGCGTCTTTGCGCAGAGGACTTCCGGTCCACCAGCTTCTGACAGCAAATCCCCAAAACCATACAATTAAAATGAAACGGTTGTTTTGTGTTTTTTAAGTCGGTATCACGGTGGGAAGTTATGACGAAACTACCAGCATTTTAAGTTGATTCTTTCCCATCGCATGAGGTGATCTCTGAAGCTTCGTCATTTCTAAATATAGGCATTATCGTGGAGGTAGCACCAACCTTCATGGCATTTATTGTTCATCACGAAACATCGTCAAGCACTAAATGGTGGTGCTGGAAACAGGTTATTAGCGGAAATACCATGTCTCTCACATCGTCGCAACTGGTGGCCCGTTATAATTTTGCTCAGCAAATAGATTCTAAGCAATATTTTCCACTATAATGTATCAACATTTTGTGCATTGCAGATCTGATGTAGCTGCTTCGCTTGTAGGTACTGTGTACGTGTACACGTACATGAACGCACTATAATGTACATGTACATGTACATGTAAGTGTGCGCTCATCAAGTTTTACGGGAACCACGTACTTCCAAGTACTTCGATAGCATTGAAAACAAAACAACAAAACAAAAATGAAACATCACGATGGGATGTATAGTGTGGTTCTCCCACCTCTGCTCTGGAAAGCTTTTCAAAATGACAGATTTCTTTTCTTGCCACGGGGAGCAGTATTAAGTAGTGCAGTGTCTCAGTGACATCTGTAAAAGAGTTTTTAGCGAAACAAATAAATAGTGTAAGTTACTTCTTGAAATGTTGGTGCACCATCAATTTAAAACTGCATCGTTTCTAGTCGCAGTCAGATGACCATTTTTGAAAAGTAAACAGTCACGTGTAGTCAGGAAGTATTGGGTCATTAGCTCACTGATTAATGAAGCACACGACTGATGACGTCACAAAACGGCATCATTGCAAAACAGTTCAATGTGCAAACTGTGTGACAAACACCTTAGCGGTCGTCATCAATCTACGTTGTAACACATGACTATTAATTGAGTGGAGTAAAATGATTCAAGATGTAGTGGTGCATTAATGTCACCGATCTCTTTATTCACCATGTCACTTTGATTTCTTAAGGACTGTCCAGGGCATTTGCTGGCAGGCAAGATGTTTACACCAGTCATGGTGCGAATTTTACATTGTTGTGTTTGTTTGCAATTTGTTTCAAGAATTGTCAAAATAATGGCTTGAAAAGGTTCCCAGATCTCCCCTTTTCTTCATTTTCCCCACAAAATTTAAGATTTCAAACTTTCTTCCGTTGTCCAGTGTACAAATTGTGCCTACATAAAGTCTCAGGCTTTGTTGCTCTTTTTAAATGGACACACTGCCTTCAAATCTCTCAAATTTTTTGCTGTTTGGAATTTGCTCTTTGTCCTTTTTTGCTGTAATTAGTGAGAAGTGATTAAATATCTGGAAATATACAACCAGCGGAACCACTCTCCTAGAAACATACGGCCCGCCATTTTGTGGAGTCAAAATTTGGTTCTACAAAATGGCGGAATGTGTTCCGTCACGGAATTAAACAAAAAAAACACAATTTCAAGGGTCATTTGTGTGAATCATTATATTCTACTTTTAAAATATCTATCCACAACCATATTAATTTCATAGCGCTTTGTATAGCCCAAAAAGCGCCCAGTCCGAAGGCAATGTGTCCATTTAAGTGACGTCACTGGTTGCGCGGTCTACCTTTCTCTATGGGTCTACAGTGTAGCCTAGGGTGATTGCCTATGAAGCTGAAAGAATCTCGTTAATGGACCCATGGATCATCCGAATCGGTGCATAGTCCCTTTTAGTTTTACTTCCGTACCTTGTCTAAAGTTTACCGCCAACCCCAGACACCAGACGATCAAAATACAGTTATTGTTTGATCTATTAACCTTAAGACATGTGTGGTTTGTCCCACAGACTTTTTTAGTTCAACATGTAGGCTAGTTCGGCAGGAGGTTTAGTAGTTTTATGTATGACAATTACTGTTGGTATGGAACTGTCGTTGAGTTTGCCTGCTCAAGATTTGGAAAGAATGGAGGGACAATAATTTCTTGACCGATAAAGAAGGTTTTTCTCATTATTTGTTGCTGCCATAAATCCTTAGTTTCCAGCTGCGTCGAAATAATTGATATTATTTCAATAGTACGCAGTCTTGCTTTCAGTATTTGGATAGAAAATGAGACTACTGTGACTTTTACATTTTTATTTCTTTCATGAAAATATTGCAAACAAACCTGAAATTACAGAGAGAAATGAATGAAAGGCGGCGCCTAATTATCATTAGCTATTTGCTGGCTTAACACCATTAAACATCGTTTAAGTAAAAACATTGCCAACACAAACTAACAGGTTTTTACGATGAGTGCGCGGGGGGGAATAAACACCCCTCTAACGGGTTGAGAATGGAATAACCCATGAAGCATTGTATGGTAATGAGTGAGCTAGCACGTACCTTTATGCATGACGTGTCTTAACAGTGCATGTACATGTACATTGTACATGAAGCTCGAGGCACGGGGACGGCGCGCTAAGCGCCTAGAGAACCTGCAATTCGAATTTCTAATGAACTTTTTTACCGGCCGGTGAAATCTTTCACAATTCACATAAACTTAGAAATAACAATGACGCACTGTACATTGCTTGTCACTTGTACTCAATGGAGAAAACAAAAGAATCTCGAGATGTGGAGGTAGAAGTGAAATATTACTCCTTTTTTTTAATGAATTATTACTTTCAAGAAGTTGGGCTTGGATCTTGAATTTTGATGAGATTCATTCAAGCGTAGCATTTTTAAATCGACTTTCCATCAATTACAACACGTGGCAATCAATCTTTGAACAAATCACAAACCCTGACACATGCGCTTTGCATTCGCCATAAATAATTAACCTTTCCCATGAAATATGCTAATTACATTCATGCATGCATACGGACACTATTGGTTGGCAAACGCCATAAAGTTAGCCCCACACAAAAAGGCGCGATGTTCCCTCATTTTGCCCACCAGTAGTGTTGTGCGCACGCGTGATGGGCAATTAACATAATTTATGGTAAAGGTCAATTAATTACTTGTTATTAAGGTCAATGACACATATTGATAATTGTAATTAATTGTTGATCTTGGAAAGCGAATCCGGAATACCGATGTTAGAGTCATCGAAACCTAGTTGGACTTCCGTCAACAACTTATTTTAAAGGCAGACTAGATTGACTCCCACCCTCGTTTTAAACAAACACATCATTCAAAAGATATGTGGTTCATCAATTTCATGTCCTCGTTAATCGTTGGTTTTTCCACAGAAAATTGAAAAACACAGTACGAATGTCTGTGTCCAAGGCAGGTCCTCTTTTTTGGGAGTAATTACAAGTTGCAATCTGACACGACCATAGTGAGGACCACCAAGCTGTGAAAATTCTTATCTCATTTGGTGGTCTCGTTTTAGTGGAAATGTGGAAACAACTAAAAACGATTTACTCTGAAAAGTGCGGGGTCAAGAGTTGACCATGGGAACGGTCCGTGGACTATACTGATTTGTGGGTCAGCAAAACCCGACCATGACCCAGAGTCCGAGTCAGTAAATTGTTTTTGACTTGGGGCCTGGGTATAATTGCCAATAACGGACAACTCTGACCCGGGAAAAGGGTCAGTATAGATAGACCCGTACTCAGTTCCTTTGGTGTCAATTATGACCCAGAATCAGAGTCAGTAAAGTATTTTGGCTCAGGTTATGGGTAATGGTCCATAACGAACCTTTCTCTGGGGTCAACGAACCTTTCTTTGGGGTCACTGATCCAAGTTGGAGTTCATATCTGGCTTATTTCTATCAATTGGGCAATATACCGATCCATGAAGCCCCGCCCCTTACATTTTGACCATTCACAGACTTGGCTAACGCCACTGAATGTCCGACACGATAAAATCCTATTGGAAAATCTAAACGTGCGTGCGCGTATTTATAGTGCGCGCGTTGACGTCGTGCAGTGTGGTATTAAAGAGACGCATATTGCGCTGTCCACGTGTACAGTGACGATGTAGCCAATGCTGTGATTGGTCAGTGTCTTTAGGGGTTGGGGCGAGTCTTCGAATGCTGTTTGAGGCGGAAATGTTTTTATAGAGGATTGGTTCTAGTTAGAACTGATTGCCAGTGTGAGTGTCGGTGTCAAATTGGGTGACGGGGATCTGTTAATTGCAGAAATTCTATAATTTTAATGTAAATTTCACTTTGTATTCCTCGTTGCTTTAAAATGAACAGGCCTGAATGATCCTCAGATATGAATTATTAATACCCAGCTGACTGTGTCATTGCACTCGAAGCATGTGGGGAACTGCACGTAGGCCAAACAGACGGAGTTTTATCTATACCGTAAGAGGAAAAGTCGGTAATAGTTCGTCAACAAAATGATAAATCCAGCCGGTGTGCGGTGAAACTGGTTGGAGCGTAGGGGAGAATGGGTTGGGTTGGGGTGGGTTTCAAGGGGTACAGTAATTGGACTTTTATTTGAACTTGGTAAACTTAGATTAAAAATGAAAAAAGTTTTCTGAAGTCGTGTTTTTCCCGGGTACGTGCATCTGTGTACATGTTCTATGTGGGACTAAATTTGATGAATAAATGAATAAATTAGCAAATTTGTCATGCAAGCATTTTTTTACGGCTAGTAATTTTCTCAGTTTCAACAGCATAAACATGAGTTGATAGATGAAACTTAAGAAAGAATTTGAAGGAAAATTTAAAATTCGAAAATGAATATTCTACCTCGAGGGCACCATGGCTTGGTTAAACATTGCCGTTACAAACTGCCACATTAGTTTGACATAAAATTGCAAAGAAAAACAAGCATTGTCGGGCATGAAGCTTTTAACGGAAGGCATACAATTATTCTCGGGTCATTTGATATAAAATACCGACCATCTGGGGCGCATTTTGGCAACACTGGCCAGAAACAGGTTTGGGTCACCAGTAAATCAGTCAGTGAGTAGGAGTTCGCTGCCTGTTGGTCGGATTACGGAGTTGTCTGGAGCTTTTGGCGGGAACTAGGCTTTTTTTTAGATGGCGGGTTTTAACAAAATACAAACACATTCTCTGTCAAATTGTCTCTAATTTAACAACATTTTCAAAGAGAAGAAATTCCATGAAGAGTTTTGAGTTTGGAACCAATTTTCGCGCCGCTCTCAAAGGTTGTTTGATTGGTCAGCGAAAATTTTACGTCATGATCGAGCAAAAAGACGTGGATTTTATTTATCTGCTACGCAAAAATTCAGAACAAACGCTGACAAATCTGCTTTAAAATCCAGATGGTTTTAACTGGATCTCAAATCGATCGTGTGTCTTACACCGGATAGAATATTTCTATTTACAATTTGAATCGTGCGCGGTCGTCTTTATCAGTGTTTTATTCAAACAAAACCCGGTCGGGTTCATGAGATTTCCTAGAAGCCACAACAACAATCGCGACGCAGAAATTGAAGCGCTGCACGGTTTTTTTTTTCAACCGATCTACGACTGTTGTATGTTGACTCTACAGATTACTGACCTCGTCCTGTTCTTGAATTTCTTGGAAAAAAACTCACTTATTATAAACTTGGGACTTAAGGGCTACGTGACAGCCGTGAATCTTTACATGAAAATTATTCACATGATGCTGTTTGGTTAATAATCGGTGAGTGGTTAGTTGTATGTAGTTCATTGAACTCTAGAACTTGACTCTTGTAACATATTTCTTCAACACTCCACAAAAGAATGATGATTGCTCTTCACAAAGTTGGGTAAGGCACTTCGAGTCGTAGTTTATTTGTCAAACCTGGTAAGTTTGTTTTTGTTGTAATGTTGTTGTCTGAATTCAGTCAAATTCTTTGGATGTCAAGATAGCAGTTTGAAAAACAGAAAATGTTTGGTGATGTTTTAAAAAAACGGTGGTGATGGGATGTTTCTTTTTCTAAAAAAATAATTTGTGTCTTTGTGAACTATTTTGTTTGGATATATTTACTCTTTTTTTTACATCATGCCCTTTTTGTACCTATCCAGTATGGTAAAACATTCAAGGTAAAATACAAGATTGGTATTCATCAAAATATGTTTTTATTAGTATCATTCTGACAGCTTACTGATCAGTACCAATCGTCCATTTTTTTTTTTATTAATGCGGACAATAAAATGTTATCTAACTATCTATCTATATTTCTCTCTGAAATACTTTCAAAGTCGAGAAAACAGAATTTGAAGACCCCGATTTTAATTTTGATTGTAACTTTCGAAATAAATGACAATGTGTTAACATGCCAAAAGGTGTTTCAGTATTTTCTCCTGATTCGGACGACAGATTTAGCCCAACTTTCCCAGTTTTGTTTTTTTCATGTATATATTGAATAATACAAAGTAAGAACACTGCACTATCAGCTTTACCAATTTTTATGGTTTTATCTTTGTAGAGACAAACACTAGTAGATATTTGCATTTTTTACCCCTAAACTCTCAAAAATGTTGCTGTGCACTATATTTTTTTTTATTAATCAATTATCTCTATTTTCTTGATAATAATTTAAAGACATGTATTTCATAGAACATAACCAAAGGAATATAATCAAGGTCTATAAATGTTCCAAATCTATAAATATGTATTGTAGAAAAATTTTAGGTCAACATTTAAAACCCAAATGCAATTACTTCAGTGTGTACATTTTATTGTCAATAAATATGAAATGAATTTTGCATTGAGTGGTTAATTTAAGGTGTTTTTTTTTATTGGTTTTGGATGTTGATATAAATGGTGATAAATTTAGAGATAAGAGATCTATGCTTGGTTGCACCAGCAAATTTACTAGTTAGAGTTTTACTTCATTCAGCAAAAGGTTTTTGACCCTCTGAGCGAAGTCATTTTCAGGAATTACAAACTTATTCCTCGATTTTTCAACTTGGTAATTTTTGTTTAATAACCTGATTTGATTATCTGTACTTTACACAAAGACTCATTTATCATTTTGAGGTCCAAAGGATGGACTTAAGACTGTCAACGGTCATTTTTGGACAGTCCTGCCTTGATTAATTTGACTGAAGGTGGGTTCCAGCAAACACTAATACCCATAAAATTATCCGATCAACCGTGAAGACGCTTCTGCTAAAATGGACAACACAGTCCATTTTCAAAATTGGCTGTGGTCAAGTCACCATGACCAAATGACCATCCATTCAGCATCTGGCTTTAATGCCCCACTGTCCAGTACTGGTCATTTTAAATTTACATACTCAAACAGAAGCGTTATTAACACCCATATGCATTTCAAGTCAAGAGAAAACACATTTAGGCCTATAAAATATCTCTTGGTAGTTGGTTGTCCTTTTGGAAAACGTTCCAATTTACAAACACGCAACGAGCGACAATTTTCTGCCGTCATTCCATGCAGTCTCTAACTAACCACAAGTAACTTTTCCTTTCTGTCATTCATACTCCATGGTCATACAGCAGAATATGGCCCTCGATTATTAGTATAATTACATACTTGATGGTTGAAATACTACCATTAATTTCTCTCCATTAAACCTACAATTAGACAGAAGCAAACGTTAGGTCAAATCATAGAGAAAGTGGTGAAATGAATCTGACAGATGCAATTTACTGACCAAACCCATCCACCTCCATTACTGACCAGAGAAAGGTACTTTATACTCCAGGGATGTCCAGTTTATCACGGCAATGGCCAAGGGCCATTGTCCAGTCCAAACTACTGACCTGGACTAACTGTTCACCTTGTGTGAGGTCTTGTGATGGTCAATCCATGGACAAAGGACCGTGGTCAAACCACCTTGCCCTCTGGTCAATCTTTAACCACAGTGTCAACAGAACTGGGTACCACTTCACAGAGATTCTTGAGCAGAAAATTTTACTGAACAGTTTTCTCCTAAGCAAAAACTAAAGCAGATTGGTATTTTGACTGATAATCTTATTCTGGTAAGCAGAATTAATTTTATACTGGGCTACCTTTTGTGCCTCAGCTGCTCTGTGTAATTGCACTCAGGTCAGTTGGCACATATTACCCAGGACACTTTACAGGGAGGGCTTTTTATGAATGTGGACTTAAAGATTTTAGGACCATCCATTGGGATTTTGAAGACTTGCAGGTAATGTTTTGAAGTTCCTTGTAAATTTGTCTAGTTCCTTTTTTAACAAGAAGCAGATCTGTTGTCTTTTTTATCTAATAGCATACTTTTGTTCCTTGTGATTGTTTAATGTTGACCTTTGTCTGGGAATTATGGAGAGAAATGAAATCATATTAATGCTGACAAAGACGGAACCTAACACCGGTAGCCACAGCATGGTTAACGTTTATTGGAAGAACCTGTTTTGGAAATCACACGTTACTGATCTGTTGTCAGATTGGATAAGTAACTGTCACATCTCAGCAGTGATGAGTAGAGTTGATGAGATAATACCAGTTGGATATTTTCTCACTATTCAACCAGCGTGTGTGTTCTCACAGTGGTATCGGTTTACACTCACCTGTGTTCACCCTTCCTCAATAGACCTTATGCATTGACGTCATCACGCCGCCATCTTAGAGGTAAATCGATGATGTAACAATGGAAACTCAGAGATTTGTACGCGCGGCGCACAGGATTGGCCAATGAACAACCTCATTTTGACCTCTAGACGAGGGCGCCCTACTCAAATGACGTCATGTGCATAAGGCCTATGGCTTGCCTCAAACACCAACCACAGCTCTTGTTTGCTCTCATGAGCAACATTACTCCGCGGTGGCAGTAAACTCACTGACAACTGATGAATATTTACAATTATAACGCCTCTTCCTTTGATTCTGATCTGTTGATTGGCCGAACGTGCATCACGTGGTGTTGTGTATTTTTACTATCACACTGCACACCGACCAAAAGAACTATTAAATGGTACTATCCAACGAC
This sequence comes from Marthasterias glacialis, assembly GCA_911728455.2. Taxonomy (NCBI): domain Eukaryota; kingdom Metazoa; phylum Echinodermata; class Asteroidea; order Forcipulatida; family Asteriidae; genus Marthasterias; species Marthasterias glacialis. The sequence continues at coordinate 19,599,151 of OU452232.1, read as the reverse complement.
AACCTCGAACCTGGTGAAACGATCAAATAATGCGTGCATTTGAAATACGATATGAGAACGAAGGCAGTGTGGTCCCCCTCTTTCTTTTTGTCAAGATTTCCTGTCAGATTTTATACAGTTGTTTGAAGACTGATATACGCACAGTTGTTAAACGAATATTACCACAAAATGGATGAAATTGAGGTGTTATAACACAAATATTGACTGCTTTATCTCGTGGCGTAGTAAAACTAGTCACTCTCGGTGATCCCCGGAGCCGCCTATCTTCCCGCCTATTTTTTTACTAGTGTATGATGCAACACAGGGATAGAATTTCCTGGGACATTGTTGCAAAACTTCCGGGTCACTTTCACATCATGCCGTTTCATGTGATTCTACCGTTCAAGTACGCTCAATTGTCGCCAGGGAAGACGAGAGCACACAGCAGTAGCATTTTTGTAGATTTGTTTTATTTATACACAACGCCTTTAATTTATAGTTCTAGAGGACATCACATTCAGTCAATGTGTTGTTTATTTGGGTAACATATTTTTTACATTCTTGGTTGTGAATTGAAAAAATAAACACAGGATATAACCTGTTAATACCCTGGACTATGATGGACCCTTTTTAATTAAAACTTTATAGAAATTTATACAAGCTTTCATGTATTTTTAGACTTTGCTTGTTTTATTGTTGAAACAATTTGAAATGATGTATGTGAAAAATGTGGGTGTAATTTAATTGATGTACAATTAAAATATGTTCATCAATGAAATGTTCTCTGAACAGTTGTTGTATTTTCCTGTCAAGAAAAAATGAGAAAGAATTTTGGAATCAAATTAATTACTAATTACATTTTCTCTTTGTTTTCTTTTCAGTGTCAACTCGCCTAAAGTGGAATCTGAACCACTAATGGACGACGTGATGGCAGCCATGGTGTTAACGAGCTTGTCAGGAAGCCCTCTGCTGTCCAAACAAGATAACTCAGGTAAGAGAGCGAAAATAGTTAACAGTTTGAAGATTATTTAAAAAAAAAAATGGAAAGAGTTTTGTTTTTGCTGATATGTTGAGATCGACCCTTAGTTTCAAAATAGAAGTACTGAGTGTATAGTGCTTAACACACGTCAGTGTATGGGTAAAACACAGTAGGTGTATGGGTAAAATACAATTGGTGTATGGGTTAAACACAGATAATGTTTTTCCCTGATGCAAATTTAACATCTATTAGAAGTTTTTTTTTTGGTTCAAAATGGTAGAGAAGGGACCTTTGAAAATGTGATGACAAATTTAGCATTTGAGAAAGACTCTGCTTGGGACAAAATGGTGGAGGCCATTTCCACGTTTTGCATTTATACTATACACAAGCGCAGGCTCGTAGCAGTAAAGAAGCTTGGTAAAGTAAAAGAGGGTGAAGGAAAGGGGAGGAGAGTGTGAAAGGGGGGGGCAATCTGGTGACTGTGATCCTACATTATCACCAAATGTAATTCAATTTGTGTAGTAAGACTAGACTAGCTACCAGGGCAATCTTGGTAGTCTAGTTGGTAAGACATCTGCTCTGGAATGGTGGGGCTCGATGGTTCGAATCCCACCTGAGGAATATGCCTGTGAGTTTTTTCACAGGACTCGGGGAAAAGTACTGAGCATACAGTGCTTAACACACATCAGTGCATGGGTAAAAACACAAATAAAAGACTAGATGTTTTGTTATAAGAGTTTGTGTAGATTAATTGTGCTTTGAATGGTTGAACTGATTGTTCATCGTAACATTCTGGGCCCAATTTCATAGAACTACTAAAGCACAAAAAGTAGCTAAGCATAAAATAGTCATGCTTACCAGAATAAGGGTACCAGCCCAAATACCTTGTTGGCCTACTGTCTGTGACTGGTATCCTGCTCATTTTTGCTTTTAGCAAAGAATTGTTGGAGCACTATGTGCTGCTTCGGCAGCTTTATGAAATAGGGTCCTGTTGTGTTTGTTCGAGTATTTACCTCAAGGTGATTTTATAACCCTGAATGTGCCTTAACAGTTCTTTCAATATTTTGAGCAAACCATAAAAACCTTGAAAATGTCCGAATTGACTAAACAGTGTGCTTAGCAAACAGTACAAGGACAGTTAATGTATGTGGAAAGTTTAATTGCTCACGTTTGTACGTGCATGTTCAATTACACCATCCTGTAGAAGTGGAAGACGAGATTTAACATCAATTTGATTAACGCAATCACGTTTATAAAATTGAGATGTTCAGCTGTTGATTCCATCCAAAGTAGTTTAGCAATTTTTAAAAACTTAGAAATGAAGAACATTTAACTTAGGCTTTTTCCATACTCAGATGTATGAATATGATATAGAGCTGTATATTATTCAGTGCTTTCGCAAGCCCTGTAGAAATCCCAAAATAAAAATTGTATTACAAATTGTTTTGGTTTTGAAAGTTATATGGTGGAAGCAATAAATAATTATGAATGTGTAAAAAATAAATATTAAATATTTAGCACAATTTTTTCAAATTTGAAGATCTGACTCAGCACTGTGGTTAAAATTACACAAAAACAAACACTCATAAAAAGTCAAGTATTGAAAATACAGACTGAGTCAAATCTAGAAACGGCCATTGTAACATTTATTTTAGTGTCCAAACTTCAGCCCCTCCCCTCCCAAATAAAGGAAAAGGGATGTGCAAAAAGAAAGTAAAATTCTGCGACCGGATATTATTTATTTAATTATGCTAAAACAAAGTCAACAATATCCTGGCCCTTGATATTTCTTGGAGCTATTAAAATACTTACTGGCAGTTGCTATGATGATAATAATAGCTGGAAAGCTGCCAATGACGTGTTGGCCTGTTGTGACGCTTTGGTTTGTTTCCCATCAATTTGTCAATATAAGAAAAACCGGGCATAATCTCTGACTTAAAGGAGGCACCTTGGCTTACAGAGGGGGTAATCTGCCAAAAAATATTACTCACAAAAAAAATCCACGTTTATAAATTCTGTTTCTAGGGAAAACAACTATGATGAGGAAAATTGATATCATAGATGAAGAAATGAAGTAGCAAAATTTGATAAAGGGTAAAGAACGGACTGATAGATGTCTTTCCGATTCACAATCTGACCTTTGTCATTTCTCTGGACGTCAATTAGGAGCTTATTTGATTGTTGTTCAGCCAAATTGTATCAAGCATAGTCACATTTTTGTAAACAGTTAAATAAATTTCAAAATTTTTGAGAGTTTCTTTAGCGCTTAATTTTTTTACAATTATTTGTAACATGGAGGTTCCTCCATGTTTGTAGTGACCATCAATTTGAGGTCTTGTTTGTTTTTAGACCTTATGGTGCCACCATGTTGGTCTTGTATCCTGTGTGCAACAGCAAAAATGAATACAGATACATTTGACTCTGGGTACCTATAATAAAAGGAAAGCAACCAGACTACATTTCCGTACAATCTCAGTTTGGATACACCAGAAGTAACCATTGTAGCGTACAGTGTAGCTACTTTTTACGATTAAAAAAAAAAGGGGGTCAGACACTTTCCTTATTCAACAAAAAAATATTACCCAGATCACCCACATTCAGGCAAGTCTGGCACATTGCCAAGCTTTCCCTGCCAGGTCACAAGTCATCTGTCATCATGTACATGTAAGGCGCACCTTTAAAAGACACTGTTCCCTGTTGTCTGTTTACCAGGGTATGTCAGCCCTGCACAATAACAAGCCAGCCGGCCGGCTGTTTTGCATATTATTGATGTCAAGGCCACACTGTTTGAAATCCAGAGGGGCAATACCCTCGCTCTCTCTCTCCTAAGGTAGCTGGAAATCAAGTGGATTGTAAACACTACTGTTATGATAACAATATTACCATACAGCCCTGGTTTGTGGATAGTTCAAACTCAAAAAGGATCCACGGTTTTTAGTGAATGGTACAACCGAACAAAGACAAATTCATCAAACGAAATGGTCAGTTTTTGTAGACCTAACACAATTAAAAGTTTTGTTTTACCAGGGATTTTGTGGATGTTTATGTTGAAATAAGAGTAAAAAAATGTTTGTTTTGAAAAAATGTTGTCAATTTTTTTGAGAAATAAGCTGTGTAATTTTTTGAAATGTATAGATTCTTTTGTGTTTATTTTCCGATTGTTAAGGCAACATTATTTACAGATTTCTTCAGTTATCTGAACAAGTGACAGCATTTAGGTTCAAAAATACTCACAATATGATTTGTTCAGATTTAAGTTTTAGGCCAGTTAACATTTGGATCAAAATTTGAAACGTTAATTTGAAGAAAAAAAAAGGCCAGTTAACATTTGGATCAAAATTTGAAACTTTTATTTGAAAAAAAACCTACAGTTCTCAAGGCCCATACCATAATCATAAAAACCAACTCTACTTCATCAAGAAGAAATTGTAGCACTACAAAATAATATAATGTAGTATGTATATATAGAATTCCCACTATTTTGGCGCTGTGCTAACTTTTGTGACTTGGCACAAGCCGCCTTGGATGCAACCCAGCACCCAGCACCCAGCACCCAGCACCCAGCACCCCCTGCCAAAAATGTGCTCTCGCTGGCCTGAAGTACTCTACACTTTCAACATATGGTACCTTAAATCTCTATTCTCTTCCCCCATGCTTGAACATGAAAAATTCCAAATTCCCAAACTTTATAGCCAAGAGGGGTGTGATGGCAGTGAAAGGAACATATGGCAGAAAGCCAAGGTTGTTCCTAGGCAAGAATCTAAAAATAAACCCAAGCTTTGTGGTAAAAGATCCCTGCTTTAAATCCAAGACCATTCATGACTCAGCCATATAAAAGATTGCTTTAAGAGTGGGGTTTTGGTTGGCTGGAAAAATACAATAATGTGATTTAACTCACCCACCCAATGTAGCTCTTTTGTGCCATGCGTATTATATTCTGAAAATCATTGACTGTGTTTTATTGGGATACCGTGCTTTGTATTTGCAAGCTGGTCTTACCAGGACTTGAGAATCGGACAATACTTCTAAAAGTAGTGTGGATCCATTTATTGATTATCTTTTAAAGTAATTGTTGTGGTGTGAGAATTTTTATTCTTGCACTCAAGTTTTCTGGAAGACTTTTCTTTAAGTAATCTGTGGAAATGGCATAACAATTGTTGAAGACGAACAAACAACATGATTCAAGGAAATGAGCTCCTCTTCAGTTTGTGTCATCAACTTTTAGAGGCCAACATTTCACAGTTTTTTGTATTCTTTAAGTTGGAAAAACAAAATATTTACTGTTAGTTTAAGAGTTTTTTTACTCATTAAAATCAACATTGACAGCACAAAAAAGCCAAAACATTACCGAAACGAGTCTACAATCATCAACTCCTGTTATTAGCTAAAAAGATTCCAGGTTGATTAAAAGTAAACAGGGTTGTTGAACAGATGTTAAATTTGCATCGAGGATGAAGAATATAGTTTGTGTTTTACCCATACACCGATGTGTGTTAAAGCACGGTAAACTGTACAGGCCTGTGCGTCTTGTGAAGACAAAAAGAGAAAAAAACATGGGCTCATCCCTCTGGTGGGAGCATTGAACTCACAACCTTTGCCAGTCCAGATCGTTAATTTTGTTGGGAAAACAAGAACCAAATAACTTCGTTTTTAGGCAATTTCTCCTCAGTTTCTTTCCCTGTAAACAAATCCCGGTCTAAATTCCTGAAGAACAAAAAAAAACCATAAATGTTCACAGATTCACATGGTATAAAGATAATGATGGTAGCAAATTTTTCTTGAAATATTTTTGCCTCAAGTGTTACCATTTCTAAATAATAAATAAAATAAGATCCAAAATTAGTTTTCGTCTCAGTGAGACGATCTGCCTATAGGAATCTGTACAAAAATGCTGAATGCATTTTGACCGTTTTCTCGCAAATGAAACAACAAAATGAGCTGATATTTTCACAGGTTGGTTTTGTTACAAATATCTTGATTTGTGCAAAGAATGGAAGCGTCTTTATCAATGTTGAGCTGGGGCTTTAAGGGGAATGCAAACAGATAATTTCCTAAAGCTGAAAAGAAGAAAGTATTGCTTTACCAAATGATTTGTTACAAACACAAGCAAACATTACATGGTAGTTCGGGGGGGGGAACCTGTTTCTGGTAAGCAAGGATTTGCTGTGCTTAGAAAATATCTTTGTTTATAACTAAGAAGAGACTCTGTGCCCATAATTCTACTCTTTGACCCGCATGCGTAAAATATTGAAGCTGCAGAGTAAAAGAAAACGCTTTTAAACACAGCCCTCCTGTCAAACCAGCATGCCTGAAAATGACCACTATGCCTTTTAACACCATCCTACAAAACATCTCCTGGTAAGAAAAGACCATTGATCTAATGAAAAAAGCATTAGCTATACTGCATCAATACTTCATCAATATTTAATCCTCAATTCCTGGCAACAGCTCAGCGGGTTTGAGGGATAAAAAAACCTCCCCAATTACGCTGTGAATAAATTATATTTCGTGGAAAAGAGCTTTGGGGAAAATCGAGGGGTGGTCATCAATTTAGCTGTGGGGGATAGTTGGTTTAAGGTTTGAATGACATCTTTTCACTTAAGAGAAGTCTTTGGTGTAATTGATGTTGGATTTTAACAAAATAGTTCTCGATTTGTCGGGATGATCTGTTGGTATCTTTATAAAACCAGTTTTCCAAATTGTGCGGATGCGATCAGGGATGAGATATTTCAGACTTATATCTTAAATTCAGACTTTTTGTTTGCCTGATGACAAACATGTTATTTTCTTTAGTTATGATTCATGTTCTTGCAGCGACATAGCCACTCAATGCCCCCCAGGTGCCCCCCCCCACCCAGGTGCCCCCCCCACCCAGGTGCCCCCCCCCACCCAGGTGCCCCCCCATGAAAAATGTTTTAGGTACATGTAATTCATTAAAAAACAAAGACCCTGCACCCCCCAAGGAAAAAGCAGTGCCCCCCCCCCATTGAAAAAATCCTGGCTACGCGGCTGTGTTCTTGATCTACTTTTCTAGCATGCTGAGGATAATGTCACTAGTCACATCATTGTTTCCCTTTTTCATTTCATTTGTTTTAAAATTGTTTGATATTAAACTCGTTTTACAGACATAACTAAAGTTACCTGGCCTAGTTCTGATTTTCAAAACAGGAGCCTAAAAATAACATGTTATGACAATTTACGCCAAGCATCAGCTATTTCATTACACGACTATCAGACAGGAACACAATTACCACCTTCTATTGGGTCACCGAGAATGTCAGAGGTCGCTAAGGTCTCACGTGCTAGGTCAATCAAGTGATAAAAACATAAACATTTGGGGGGATCGCGGCCAGGGAAATGTGATTTGAGATAAGTAGTCTTTTTAAAAATAGAAACAAATTGGCAGAAATGAAATGTGATAGACTATGGAAACTAGACAGGAAAAAGAATCAAAACAAATTTGTCAAATATAGCTGGAATGGTAATGTGATAAATAATGAGATTTGAACTTAAAACTGAATGTGTTACTGCTTGAGATATTCATACAGAAGGAAAAACTTGTATGGGGGAAACCAGTTTTCTTGTTGGTCACTTTTCTTTGTACTTTTGTACTATTTTTGGATTGTAGAATCTGTTGGATTGCTGTTCTGTTGAATTGTCGATTTTTTTTTTCCATCGCAAAGGAGGGTTGTGTGTAATGAATAACTTAAATTAACTGACTTGGATGAAAGCCAAGAAAGGGAGGTATTCAGCTGAAAGAAAAATCACTTTAATAACCATACAGCCCAATAAGTCCAACAGGGGGTACTACAACCGATTCTTCAACGGGTAAAACAAAAATCAATTTTAAAGAGTTTAATCAATTTATTTGATATCTTTATGCTTTCTCACAGTGCCATACAGCCCTATAAGTCCAACAGGGGGTACTACAACCGATTCTTCAACGGGTACCGGAGCGTCATACAGCCCATCCAGCAGTGGTCATTTCAGCTGGGACTTTCATTCTCGGGGGACACCCTCCCCAGCTTCTTCGACAAGTAAGTATGAAGAAAGATTTGGGAATCCAAGATGGCAGCTTGATGAGGTAGCCCTAGTTTACGACCCCAAATATCAATAAATCTACAAGCACAGCAGCCACAAGCCTAAATAGTGAGAACAAAAATGTTTTTTTTTAAGTTAAGTCTCATCATTGGTTCAACTTTCATGAAAGAAAAAAAAAACGTTCGCTTGAAACTTGAAAAAGAGATGCTCCTGTTTTTAATCCCCCCAAAAAAAGTCAAAGAAGAAACAACTGATTGGAAGTTTCTTTAAATTTAGAAAGAAATGCTTGGAACATTTGGTAGTCTTGTTGCAAGATACCACTTGTGATCAAAACATCAAATCCCCAGCAGTCGCTGCGATGAAATTGACTTTCACCATGAACTCTTCTTGCCTTAAAGTCTTGTACCAAGACTAAGTGGGAGCAAGTAAAGGGTAAAATGATGTCACCCCTTTCACCTATTAAGACCAATGGGAGACTGTTTGGGACACTAGGTGCCAGCAGACTTACCAAGTAAATCCATTGTCGTTGGAAATGTTTAGAGTTATGTAAACAATAGGTATGTGACCAGGTGTGGATTTCACAAAGCGCTAGGACTAGTCTTATCTCGAGTTAGGACGAGTAACTATAATCATAAGTTAGGACTAGTCCTAAGTTAGGACTAGTCCTAAGTTAGGACTTGTCCTAAGTTAGGACTAGTTTTGTGAAATCCACCCCTGGTATGTTGACTGCCTCCCAGCTTCCTAAGTCCCCCATTGGATTTGGATTGTGAAGGCTCATGAGGCCTTTTCTCACTACGAAAAAATCTCTGTGTTGGACACAGGTCCGATCCATGTAAGTTTGACTGACTTTTTCACACTAGCATTTCAATCCAGCGTTAACCCGTGTAGAGCACTCGATCCGTGTTGAAACCAACCCTGGTTGGGACGTGCATTGAAAGCTGTCGATCTGTGTCGAAAGTTCCAACACGTGTCGAAAGCCGTAGTGTGAACACTCCGGGGTTCATTTTCCATCCGTGTTGGGGGCATGGCACCATCCACTCCAGCATGCAGCAGACACATCAAGGGGCAATGCAGTATGGGAGTTTTCCGTTTGGATCTGTGTTGGACCCTGGCCCTGTGAAACGATTGCACAATACATGGGATGAAAGTTACACGCGTAACCAACAAGCTGATTTCGTACAGACCTAGTGTGAAAGCAGAGCGCATTTGAACCGTGTTGAACCAAGTGGCAACACCGAAGTAACCTATGTAGATTTCGACACAGATCGGACATTGATAGTGTGAAAAGGCCTATTGAAACAAAACAAAACTACGTCTTGTTATTAATTTATTGATTATCAGGAAAACCACCTTTCAGCAACCCCTTATATCCTGCCTCTTACTTAGCAACTAAGATTGTTTACACACAAAAGAAAACCCTTGACCAAGAGTCAAGTAGGAGCGTTTTTTTGGTCTAAAGATGATGTCATCACACTCTTAACTTGACAGTTCGAGCAGGAAGTCAGTCATAGTTTACTAAGGCCTTGAACAGGAACGAGGCCAGGAACTGTTCCGTTTACTCCTCAAACTCAAGATACAGAACCTGTATCAAATGCCAAACTTTTAATTGGATCAGTTCTATGATGTCACGGTTTCCATGGTAATGGCTGACAAAAACATGGGATATTTATCAGGCAATCAGATTTAGGGTCTCAGTAGAGATTCCAACTTTCCATTTAGATATAGATTTTAACCAGACGATGACACTCCATGATAGCTCAATTAATCTGAAGTATTTTTAACAAATGTTTACACCCTGTTTTAAAAGCACTTGTGTGGAAATAAAGGACAACAACCTACTCACAGTTCACCGGAATGACAATGTACAGCAACGTAAAAGAGGCGACTTTTGTCAAAACACTTACAAAACGTCATTGTACTGAATTCTGCAGTCATCAGATATTCCCCTTTAACAGGCAAGGTCAAAGACCAATCCTGCCCGAAGGAACTCCAGAACCAAACTCCATGGAGTTGAATAAAGAACTATAAATAAATTTGTATGAATAGTTGTATTTCGGTAACTCAAAAAACATGTTGGTTTGATGGATGCCATACCAGATGGGTTTCGATATATGCAGTATACTGGATTTTTTCTTAACCTAAATCAAGAAAACATTCCATAAAGCAAGTATTAGTTGAAAAAAATAGTTTCCCTCAATTGCAGAGAAGTTAATCATTCTTCTTATTATCCTTGACATAATTGTTAATACAGCTGTTTTAAACTCACCTTCCCTTGCATTGTATATCGATCAAATTCCCATGTCCAGAAAACCTATCAGTAAACTGACATTAAAATGGGACAGTTGGACCAAAAAGTGGTCAACAGATTACAGGGATGAGATTGGATGAAAATGAAAATCCACGAAACACCGATGGAGGGTTTGGTGGCTACCAACCACGCCATAACCCGTATCAATGGCAGCATTCTGTCCTTAAAACATAGATGGGGCAAGCACCTTGGTGTAGTCAAAATACAGTACATGCTTTACTTTACAAAGGTTCAGAAGTATGTAGGCCTCAATGACATTAATTTGTTTTGTTAGTGAAAAAATTCCACAACAATAATTTTGTAAAATCCAAAAATCCGGCAAAACTAATCTCATCCCTGAATTAAAAGGACAACACCTAAACATATGCAAGTTTCAACCAATAAAACACAAAATTTAAAAATAATATATTTGGAAAATGTAGTGTTTAAAAGTATCGATCAAAAATATAATACAATTTTATTAAAGACCACAACTCCAAGAAATTCAGTAAAATTGTATGGTTTTGTACAAGAAAGTAACCAGTCTACACAACTGTTATACAAGGTAAACAAACTTGCTTGGTTTGTAGAATTTTAATAACCGGAGTGAGAGAAACAAGGGATTATTTTATTGATGCCCTTTGGGCTGGTGAGATTTACTTTCACTGAGGTCAAAGATCACCGGAGGAACTTAATGTCCAGGTTTAGCATTGCATTCAATTTGGTTCCCTGGGTAATAATGATAAACGGATTTGAAGCAAACAGGGAGGCCAATTTAGGGGGAAATTTAAGTATCCTTTATTATTTTTTTTCACAGTATTGGTGTGGCAACATTTTACTTGTGATATTTCCGTCCTCCATGTTTGTATCTGTGGAAAGTTTTCAAAAGTGGTGTAATGTGATTAAGATTCAGTGATCAGTTAAAAATTGTGATAGGCTTGTGTTTTATTTTCCAGTTAATTTCAGAACCTTTTGAAGTTGAATGGGATTGATTTCTTGAAAAAAAAATTAAAAGATTTGAAAATTCATTTTATTCATGAACATTTTGCCCTCCAATTAAATTAAAAAGAATAGAATTGTCTTAATACCAGATTTGTCCGGATTTGTTGCTGGTGTTCATATCTTTAAGTTGACTGGGTTTGTTTACTTGAAAAAACGTCCCAAAGAATTTAACAATATTTTTATTCATCAACATTTTTCCTCCACTGAATTTAAAAAGAACGATAAAATTGTCTTGAAACCAGATTTGTCAGGATTTGTTATTGGTGTTAGAATTTGTTTATATCTTGCACTTCTTTATCCTCAAAGAGGAGACGTAGCTAAAGCCCTTTTTTACATAACGGAAAAAAACAACATTCCTTGTGAAATTTTCTCAACCATTGAGAAATTTTGTATTAGGTCTGTATTAGATCATAGCACACAATGGTTGTTAGTTTTTTACTTTAGCCATGAGAAAGCTTGCTAAATCAGTCATACATGATGACAAGAAATTAAAAATCAGTGCTAAAAAAGGTATAGCAAGGAATGTTGGTTATTTTTTCGTTGTGTGAATAAGCTATGATGATATACGGAAAGTGGTGACCCTTATTTTTCAACAGTTTTTTTTCTTTTTTTCCCAAATCAACCCCCAACTGAAAAAGGGAGTATTTATATTTTGAGTTGTCTTGACCCTTCAACAGGTGACGTGGACTGTGGTGTCGCGGGATTCTCCCTGACAGAAATCGGTTCCACTAACGGCTTCATCTTTGGTCCTCCTTCGGTGGATGAAGGAATTGATGTGAGTGACGTCGGAGCGTTGTGTACAGTTGACGATATCCCTGCTAAGAAGCCAAGAGTAAGTGCATTCAGATCATCTTCAATTTAATCAGTTGTTCACAAATTAACTTTTCCAAATCAGAGATTTGTTAGAAGTTGTTTTATTCTCATGATTTTTTTTTAAAGGTCACCCCTGACCTTGAAAGAATTGATTTGATTTGATTTGATTAAATTTGATTTGATTTGATTTGATTTATTAATATTTGACCATTGCAGTCAACTGAATTGCGGCCAGATTACATAGAAAGTTGCATTAAAAAAATTAACAAACACTTTCAAAAGAGAGCATAGAATTAGCTGTCGCAAACTGCTTACCACTGAATAAATGCAAACAATTGTTAATTGCCTTATGTTTTTACCCTAGCAGAGTCTTTTAGCCTTTGAGAAAGACTCTACTTGGGTCAAACATGAGGCAATTAAAAAGAGAATAAACAAAAACAATAATGGATGGAAAAGGGCAAATGCTTGTTGTGATCAAACCTCTTTCTTTGTGATGGTGTTGGAGAATACTGATAAATTCATATTGTTTTCAAACCTTGATTTGTTTTCCATTTTGTGGTGACTTCTAGAGAGTTCTTAATCCTCCTTGGAACTTGGGGGTTTCATTTTACACCAAGGGGAGATCAATTCCCATTTTCACAAAGATTCATTTGTTTTTCACCCCACAACCCTGAATCCCCCCCCCCATCCAACAAAATTGACAGTTCCACCACCATGTTGAGAGGAATGTCAAAACTACTACTGCTGTGATTTGAATAAAGTTCATTGGTAAATCCCCAAGAAAGTCTGGGCTCATTTTGTAAGATCATTCGGTTTGATCGATTCAGATTTAACGAATTCAGAGACCTTGCTCCTGTCTTAAAGTTGAACGTTTTAAAGACAAACTTCGGCACTGGGGAGTCATACATAACACCCAGTCCACTGGGGGCCCACCCACTCATGATCTCTCCTCTTCAATAATTTTTAATTCAAGCCCCCACAGTTTTATTTCCCAGTCCGAGCAGAGAAAAAAATCACCCACATCTTTTAAGTTTTCGGTGCCTAGATATCGAGGCCTTTACCAGCTTTGGCCGTGGGCCAACTTTCAAGGGCTTCCACTCTGGCCCATTTTGAGGTTTTATTATATCAATAGAGGAAGCTGCAAAGAGGCATAGCGGGGCTGACACCCCTGCCAGTTGTTTTGACACAACTGACCCCATGTAACAGCGTGATTTCACAAGTGTGGAGGGTGGAAAAGTGGTGCTCTCAAGAAATCAATTTAGACTTCCGAGGGAGAGCGCATAAGTAGGAACTTGGTTCTTTGAGAAGACTGCTCCGTCCGCACTCACTTTGTCTTCAAGCATGTGACAATCTTATTTAAATATCTTTTATTCTCCAAAAGCAACATATTTATTGGGGGGTGGATGTTCGGTTTGCGAATATTGTCCCATTGTAAACATATGTCATTTGTTCACACAAACAATTGTTTTTCTCAAAAACGTCAGACATGCAACTTGATAACTAAAAAAAAAGAGGAAACAGCATTTGACATGAATATTTTGTGAAAGTGATTTGTTTATTTTTATATGTCACAAAACGAAGCAAAAAGAGGAAATCAGCTGATCCAACCAGAAGTTGGATCCCTGAAACTAAAAGTAAAAATATACATGAAGCTACAATGAAAGTAGCCTTCAATAAATGTCATCTTTAACCTAGTTTTGGAAAACTTGAGTCTTCATCCGAACTAATCAGTTGCTTATTAAATCGTTTGGAATTGAAAGAAATAAAAATCCACAATCGATGGAAAAGTCCAAACTGTTGGAAGATCTAATGTGGTCTTACTTGACACAGAATCCAGCACTCCCCTCAATTTTACCAAAATCTGTAACACTTTACTGTTTAGTAAATTTTTAATTCCTGACACGTCCTCAGGCTCCGTTTCGTGCTAATAGATTTTAAATTGAGTGCTGGTGTACTGATTGTGTTTTGCGTTCATTAGCTCACACATAAGCTCAGGTGCACTAGCACGCGTATGCTTGATCACTGATTGCGCATTCACAGCTCCAGTACGTCTTTATAAGCTGTTTAAAACTGGTTATAAATGGTCGTGTGACCCTCTTTCAACCAATAGGACTGCCCAAATTGTCTGGGGTATTTATGAATAATGTGTTTGAAGAAACCTTTGTCATCCAGTAACCACTCAACCATGGAGTAGATGATTTTGGAAACCTTGAATGCAGTCTAATCTGATTGGTCAGTAACCCCCAAAACAATGAATATTCAAAGAAACCTTTTACTGGTTTGAATAAAGAAAAATACAACTTGCGTGCATGAGCAACGTTTGCCAATGTGATTGGCCATCTTTCTGGCGTCACCTTGCCTTTGTTATGTAAATTTTAGTTATGAATACATGAATACGCCATGAATGCAACAGGGTCAAGTCTGAGATCGTGAGTCGAGTGTGGGGATAGCATGTGTGTATAAGGGCAATCTGGTCAGATGATGTTGCGTGGAGTATACGGACAAATAACCATAATCTCGGACTTGAAATCGAGTCTAACAGTAAGGAAGAGAAGTACTACCTCATGATACAGTTTCAGTTTTATTAGTGAGGTTATGTTGACTTAAGACTTGCTGTTTCCTTATCTCTGCTTGTTTATACAATTGTTCATATCTAATTATAGATCACAATTAATGATAAGGTCAGCTTTCGTAACAATGATCTCCACACTCTGAGATCCTCTGGTTGTCCTACTTCTTATCCCCAGCAAGTGTATAACTGGCGTTTTTAAGCAAACATTGTTTAATCGCGTTCACAACTCCTGGAATGAAATTCCTAACCTCAGAAATTCATAAGGGCTTTCTCTTTTTAAATCAGGTCTATCCTTGACCATTACCTCACTCACTAGCCAGTGATATGTAATTTGGGGTGGAATCTCGCTTGCTCAATCATGATAGTGCAATATATGGCTGCTTTTATCTTGTATATTTTTCCATTATCATCGCGATTTTAGAAATGTGTTTGGTGCTTCTTTGTTTTCTTCTGTTGCTTTTTTGTTTTTTGTTTTCTTGTTTTGATGTGTGAACGAGGAACCCCAGTCAGTGGGCCTCCGTGCCTGTTCGGGGTTTCCCTTTTGCACCACATGTCAGCTCTTTTAATGTTTTGTGCAATAAAGGTAATAAAATGAAATAAAAATTAGAAAAAAAATAGGTGATGCGTCTGATTACTGATGATCAGAAAAATAGATAACAAAGCAAAATCTGAAAAGGTATTTCTTAAGGAGTGATTGTCGTACCAACTGGAGACTTTGGGGACACTAGGTGGCAGCAGACTTACCAGGTATCTCCATTGTTTTTTGAAATGTGTGCTTGCTTAAAACTGCCCAAACAGTGGACATTTACCTGGTAAGTCTGCAGCCACCCCTAGAATTCCGAGGTCTCTCATTGTCCTGAAAAGTGCAGCCACCTGCAAATCTTTTATTCAAAACCTGGTACCATTGTAGTTCAGCAAATACAACTTTCTTAGCACACATTTCTCCTCAAACAACGTCAAGGCAGTAATCACTGCTGCTTCTCCGATTCTGGTCACTTGTAAACTTCCTGTACCAATTTGTTTTGGCTGATTTTCAATATTTATGAGCCCCTGAGGAAATGAATCACATGGTGTATTTTTACAAAGGTCAAAGGATTATCACAAACTTTAAAAAATCCACAAAAAGCAAACAAATAAAGGAACCAAACTAGCACATTGCAAAAACACCACAATGGATGAAAAGCAACTATTATGTGGAAAGCTTTGTCGGTTTTCTTTTCTTTCCTTCTTTCATTATTTCATTCAGACTTGGTTTTTTTTTTTTTCTGAGTTCAAAAGCCGAGCTTAAAATCCTGTCAGTGGTAAAGTCTGTTAAGTCAGTTCATAACACAATGCCAAGTCTTGTTGACACTAAAATAATTCAAGGATGCCTGCTCCAAGTAGGAGGCCCACTAAAAGGTTTCTTGATCATTGAAGAGAAGATTTCTGAGATGTAAATTCAGTCTTAAAAAACAGTGTGTTACGGATTAAAGGGGCTGTGTTGTCGTGATTATAGCAGGCCTGTGGCTGCGGAAGATGAACCCTCACCCAGATACTGCACACACACACACATGGTTGTGGTCAAAACACAAAGGGTGCTGTCTTTGTCAAACTGTGAGTGACCGCCGGTGTGGAAGAAGATTCTGTCCGGCAGGAGATTCTGCATGTCCCGGGCATACGGTGAATTGTGTACTAAACTCCTTCTGATAGCGCCCTCTTTTGAATAAGCTCCTCCAGCCCACGTTAATTTACTGTATGGTGGACACATTACCCTTGGACAGAATACCCTATGACACCGGCACACACGCGCGCGAAGTAACTGAGTTTTTCCATTTACTGCTATAATCATGACGACATAGCCTCTTTAATAGGTTTCGTACCGTACTCTTCTTTTACTCAAACTGTATCTTGGTCTTGTACTATAGGCCCTACTTCTACATAATTTAATTTATTCCGACCTGAAGCTTTAATTCAGACAACCTCTCATCAGTTGATCAGACGATTTTCTCTTTCTTGTTTGTCCAAGAAAACAAACTTTTGAGAGAGGCGCTGCTAGGGTCAACATCGGTTTGTTGACACTTTTTGCCTTAGTACCAAATGTCGTTTTGGTTAGCTACCAGCTAAAACAGCCAAATCTGTTTTTCAAAACTGAAACTCTGTAAAAGGTTTCGGAAAGCTGGATGTTTTCTCCCTTTGTAAAGGACAACAATCTGTCTGAGTTTTAGTCTTCTTTGGGGTGAAGAAAGAAAGATTTACTAGAGTGGGATTTGAACCTTTGACCTTCGGATTAACATGTCAGTGCTCTACCAACTGAGCTATCTAGCCCTAATGTTGGTGGTCTCCCTATTTTGTCAATATCTCTGGTCAGGGGTTGGGGGGTGCCAGTTAGAAGCTATTTAGCTTTATTCTTGTAAGAGAGAATTCTAGTTATTTTTTACTTCGTCATACTCATCAAAACTCTACATAACCCCCCCCCCCCACTGCCGCACCCTAAACCACTTAAAATAATCAGTTACAAAGAACGGATTGTGTAAAAAATATTTCAATCTTTCCATAGAGGAAAAATAAATGATCTTTGTGTTGGGAACACAGTAGGTTTACAAGAAACATAAATACATTTTTACATGGCCAGTTGTATGTGGATAATTACACATCATAAGGTCAGTGAATTATCTGTGTTTATCACAGTGTCACCCCCTCCAATGATTTAGTGTAAACAGACCCTTAATTATAATGGTACAGCCTTTGCAGAAAGCAAACATGATCAGGTATGTAACTGTAAATCCTGGTCCAAGGGCAACAGGAGGGGTGTGAGGCCGTGGTTGTTATGGAAGGTTCAGAGGGACTGGGTTTTATTCTGTGTGTGTGAGTTTGTTTAGGCATTCAAACGGGGGACTTATAACAAAAGAGGACAATAGGGTCCCCAGTTGGAAAAGGTCCCCAGTTGGAAATCGTGTTCAAAACCAATGGGAGCTGTTGCTAAAAAGTTAAAGTACAAACAAAAGAGGAACAATAGGAGGTCCCCGATTGGAGGTAAATACACACTTGTGTGTGTGTGTGTGTGTGTGTGTGTTGGGGGGGGGGTGAGGGTGGGGGGGGGGGGGGAAGGGAGGTGATGGTTTGACTTAGTGATTATTAAGGTCCCTGGATTGAGGATGGATCGAATAAGATGCCACAGCTGGGATCATAGAAGGGTAGAATGTAAACAAAAGGCTCATTGTCTTCCTTTTATTTCTCTTTTTTCATCAACAATGTAAAAATAGAAATATGGATGTAAATGTTATGTCATGGAGGAGTGTTATGGAGGTCGTGGCTTTTTAACGATAAGGCAAAATGCCCACTAAACTTTGATGTAATCAAAAACGGAAATTCTGTATTTTCAAGGGTCTGTATACGTTTGGTAATGACTCTGAAAATTTATGGCAATAATAATTAACTTGGTAAGAAGAACAGCAGCTTTGGATAGTATAATGCATTTTGAGAAACGTTTCACTTCGACGTACTGCAGTTTTGGAAAAATACATCACTTTTTATCCCCCCAAAATTTGAATCTGAGATGAGAAGCGTTATGGCCGTAACGCTTCTCAGAATGTGTATTCCAATGACGTATACTTCTTCTGCGTGAACACAACCGCTCCAGATTTTTGGCGATCTCAAAAACGCTGCCACCTTTTGAAATGAAATTTTCACAGGCTAGTTTTATGGTATATATCTACAATTATATAGCATTAAGGCAAATGTACGGTTCCAAAAACCAAAGGTATACTTTGCCTTTAAAGGGGCTGTGTCGTCATGATTATAGCAGGCCTGTGGCTGTGCATGGAAAGACCAACTCTCACCCAGATACTGCATATGCGCACGCTTGCGGTCAAATCACAAAGTGTGCCGTCATTGTCAAACTGTGATCATGACGACACAGCCCCTTTAATGATAGAATTGCTGAACCATTATCCATCTTCCAAACTGAGTCAATTGTCTTTGAATTATCCTCACAATAAACAGCAACGAATGAAAAAAATATTTATACTAAATATGAGAACGTTTGGACTTTTTTACCGAATAAAAATAAATCATGTAAAAGAATTTGTGTTAACGATCATCACAAAAATCCATTCAAAACGACCCTTACAAAAAAGAACTTTCAGGGTATTTAGAAACCAAATCAAATACCAGTTGATTGCACAGCAGTCTCATTCCAATGTGCCCCCTGCTGTAATATCTAGAGCACAGCCCAGAGGGAGTAAACCGATAAAGCAAACAGCATCATAACAAACCTATCAGGCCCAACAAAAAAACATTTATGTTTGGCTTAAAGGGCCAAGGGCACTTGGGCCGGATGGGTATACATTTTTTTAATATGCTTAAAGGCTTATCAGACATCTACACTGTGATGACGTGTTAAAAAACATTTCAAAATATATTTGAAAGATACTCCAATATACAGGCATGAAACTCTTCCTCGGATCAGCTGATTTCCTTGTTTTTCACCTCACACTCATGCGATTGAGAATCGAAAAACACTGTACGAAGTCTTGCCAAGATTGGAATTTCCTGTCCAAGTTACATACCTGAATATACAAAGGTATGTTTTGCTGGCTTTGCAAACACATTGGGATAAGTTTATGTAATCACAGGTGTATGGGGTCTCTTTGCCCAAAAGGTTGATTTGCCCAAAACTTAACACATGTACCAATTTCTGATAAAACGTCCTTTTATTTTTGTAATTCTTGCTTTGCCTGAATCTTCCACACTGTTGCCCAAATTTGGGGGCAGTAGCCCCCCCCCCTAGCTTCATACACTACAATAAAGGTAGGATCATATTTAAGCCCTTTTTACAGCTTTTTTTTGGTGGTGTTTTCGTGTTTTTTGTTTTTTTTTTGTCTTCTTTTTTGTGTTCTTTTCCCTCAAAAACATTTAGGGTCAGTCATGATCCGCTAGACAAACAATTTTTTATATTCTGCGACTTTATAGGGTAAGTGACAGTTGTTGGAAGAGCCCCAGGGGCCAGTTGAAGGCAGGTGTTGTGTTTAACTGTGATATACACATGTACATTGTACATGTGTACATGTATATTAAATGCTTGTGCAGAGTACTATGCACTAGTACTTATTATTGATATCTGAGTGATCCCAAACATATGTTTGAAAATTGATGAAAAGCCTTTAGATTTTTAAACCATGAATAGCTTAAAGGGACTCACTCATCCCAGTACCAAAACACTTTTGGGTAAATTTCATAACTGTGACCTATAGACTAATCCGAGCAGCTCCTTCATGGGTGTTTACATGTACACCACCGCAGATATGGCCGCCGTACGCGCGCGTCGGCGCACACGCACCGTGAATCCTCCATGCTGATTGGTTCATATGTGCAGCTGACGCCCTGCAGTGATGTAAACCAGTGAAAACCACCATGAACAAGCTGCTTGAATTACTGTATTCGAGCATTAGTTAGTTAATTAGCACACAGCACAGTTGACAACCACCAACCTTTTCCATCAAAGGCACATCTGCTCTTTGAAAGATTTTCCTTCAATATTTTGACCTACAGAATGCAAAAGGGTCAAAGGTTAGAGTTCAGTGCAGTGAACTATTTATGGAAATCAAGGCTGGAGAGACCTTAAAAGCGCCCCCTTTTTAGTGGATCCCGAAGAGCTTCAGAAGTTTTGAATTATTTATAAGTTTTATTTTATGGTATTTTGTCATTGATTCTAAAAGGTTCATGGAGTATTTGTTATAGTCTACCCTTTCAGATTCGTTTGGAGTGAAACCAACACTACCAAACCAATACGGTTATCCTGTTTCCATGGAAACAAGCATCACCAGGTGTTTAGTTAAACTTAATGCGTACAACTGTAAAACCAAAACAAGATATTCGGCTTCATTTAGGTTTGAATATTAAATGAGGCCTGCATCTCCAACATCTTCGCTGTGTAACCATCCAACAAAGAACAGATTGTTGACATATTTTATTGATGCAATTCACCTGACGTCTTTATCACAATAATCTTGGTTGTGCCTCTTTGGTCGGCAATGGCCCTGCGAAGGCAAAGTGCGAATTTTAGGCAACGTTGCTGTTGACTCCCAAAGTGTGGCACAGTCGCAGCCTGCGAAGTGCGTGGAAGGGGTCAACAGAAACTAAAGAGCTTGCAGTTCGTTTATTTTAAACACTCTCAAAATAAAATTTAAAAAAACAATTTCTAACATTGCTGAGATTTCTAGCATCCATCAAAAAGGTGAAACGCAGGAAGAAATTGTGAAAATAAATTTCAAAAACTGCAGTTAATCTTTTTTAAACAAATCATAATGAGTGAAGTCTCTTTAGATTTTGTTTAAACTGCAAGGATAACCATGAAAAAAACAGCCAACAAAATATTCAGGAAAAATAATGCATGCTTTCAGTTTCATTTCTAAACACGTAGTTAATCATAACAAGCACGATCGGACATAAATTTGCTGCGGTTGTGAGGCTAACGTTCCGTTCCCCATGAACGCCTCCGCGCCCCATCAATTCATTTCAATCATAAATGTATTTGTGATTGAACACATCGGCTTACAAAATACAATCAGCAGCTCAACAACAGCCTATTTGTTGCACAGAAACATGGATGAAAGATGTCTTTATGCAGACCTTTGATATTTTTAATGAGGTAGAAATTGGAAGAGTTCCAAGCTGTGAGCAGGTGCAATTACGTAACTGCTGTTATGCCATCAAAGAAAGACCTTGATCAGTATGATTTGAATAGCTTGCTTTGCTCTTATAAACATGGCAGAGTAAACTAGCGTTTCGTTCCTCTCTCTGCTTTATGGATTACCCCCCCCCCCAACCCGTAAGAGAAAAAAACTTGAGGTAGTTATGTGGGATTGGTCAATCATCAATTGAGATCAGATGACCGGCAGGCAGCTGGTCATTTGGGCAGCCAGATTGACCAAGCAGGCAGATTAACCAGGCAGCCAGACTGACCAGGCAGCTAGTTGTTGATTAGGCGGCCAGATATACCTCCTTGATGTGGCCAAGCAGCCAAATTGACCAGGCAGCTTGTTGACCAGTTGACCTGGAGGCCGATCGACCAGGCAGCCAGTTGACCAGGGAACCAGAATAGTCAGGCAGCCACTTAAACAGGCTGTCAGATTGACCAGGTCACCAGTATGCAGAGTTACATTTTTGTATCTGTGGCCTAATTTGCAGCCGATCAAACCAGGAACACCGGGGTGAACCCCTTCTCTTTGCGATAAGTGCACTGGGCTCTTTTATGTGCATTGCATAACACACGGGACCTACGGCTTTACGTCCCATCCGGTGTGGCCGCTTGGCTGTTAGCCATCCGGCCTTTAGACATGTCACTGCCATGGTCAGAATGTTCTCTTTCATGGCCACAATAAAGCAGTGACCATGCCATCCTCTGCTGCTGATGGAAATGCCAATGAACAAGTATTTCTTAAAGTCAAGCAGGGGGAGGGGTTCAGATGACAAAGCGGGGCAAAGTCTTCCTCAGGCTGAGGACAGGGAAGCTTGTAGTGGTTCTTGGAATTACATGGAAACTGAGTCACGAAGATCTGCTTCAATTCATCCCTAGGGCGGGAAGGGAAGGAACCAAATGATGACTAAGACCCCGAGCTGAAATTATAAATAATAATTCAAATCGGCGGTGGAAGTCCATATGATCGAAGATTCAAAACATGCGGAGTGGCTGAGGATCTAGTAATAGATCCCAGTGGATGCTTGGCACACTTTGAGGGATTCTTGATCGACTCAGAGGGATGGAGGAAACTGTGGCGTAGCCAGGATTTTTTCACAGGGGGTAGGGGCATTGCTTTTCAATGGGGGAGGGGGAGGGGGGGCAGGGGCAATGCTTTTTAATGAATTACATGCATCTACGTTTTTTTACGGGGGCCACCTGGAGGGCGAGTGTGGAAGGCACGTGCCTCCCAGGCCCCCCCACCCCACCCCCGTGCATGGCTACGCTACTGGGACCTGGGGTGGATTTCACAAAGCGCTAGGGATAGTCTCATCTCAAGTTAGGATGAGTAACTAGTCCTAACTTTATGACTTTCCTAACTTTATGACTTTTCATAAGTTCGGACTGGTCCTAAGTTAGGACTGGTCCTAAGTTAGGACCGGTCCTAAGTTAGGACTAGTTTTGTGAAATCCATCCCTGGGACTGGGAGGAAAGAATCAGATTCTCCATGGCTCACCTGGCTCTGTATGATCTACAGTGTTGTAAACAGGTAGCCGTAATTTATTTTTGGCCAGCCGAATATTTGTCATGAAATGGTGACTCTGTGCTGTAAAGGCTTTTTGGGGATAAGTTGTCCATAATAAACAGGTGGCCAGAATGAACAGGTTGTTTAAGATTCGTGCTGGTACAGACAAAAGGGCAACCGAGGAATGTAATTTATACTTGAGAAGTAACCGACAGAAGTTGGCCACAAATGAAGGGTTGGTGAATGGCTTAGGGAAAAAAAGGCCTCCATTTGGCCACTGGAAAAAAAGCTGTTACCACTGAGCTAGTCATGTCATCTTTTGTCATGCTGGCCACCACAGCTGATTGTCCAAATTACAACAGTCTTGGTATATTTTTCAACTTGGGAGAATGATGAGTATATCAAATTTAAGCAAATTAAAATTTATGGTGCAAGGTTGACAGCCAGCAGCAAATTATCTTTGGTTATATTGCAGACTTGTGAAAGGCAAATAATCTTGTATAAGATTTTACCCCCTAAATTATAAGAAAGTGGTCCTTGGCGCTAAGTATAATCAAATCGCTCTAATAACTAAGCAGACCACTTACTTATAAAAGACATTTCTTTGAATTCAACTGGAGATCAAATGGATTTTATACGATCAGTCACGTCAAGGAAAAATGATTATTTCTTGGGTCCGAGCTGACTCTATCCTGAGGCAAGGATTGTCGGCTGAATCAAAATGACCTCCTGTGTTGTTAAAGAACGCTGTAAAAACCTACAAAATATTACGACCCACCAAGACATCCTTGGTGCTGTAATTCATTCCAAATAAAGACAAATACAATATACTTTATTAAATGCCTTTGAATTATTGACGACCCTGTATGCATTTAGAAAAATCTCTCAGGAAAGAAACTTTGAAGACAAAAGAAGCTCAAGCCCGCAAGAAAAATTCATTTAAATATTGATGGAAAATGGCCTCGTCGAAAGAGCACACAGAAAAAAGAAAAAAAAAGATCAATTAAAATTAAGTACTGTCTGGGAAAATGATTAATTAGCAAGACAAGGACACGTTCAAAGATGGAGTATTTCCAGGGAAAGACAAGACATGTTACGTAATAAAAAATTAAAGTTCGTCCTTGAAACTTATCAGACAAGGGGAGTTGTCAGGATTCATTTCATGCTTTGTTATTGAGACCACTGACAACTTTGAATACAAAGACAGATGACTCAACACTCAGACCCATGGAAGGAGAAAGAACAAGTAATACGTTCAATAAATTTGAAACGTCTTTATCACTAGCAGGTACCTGCATGTGTCGATCCCTTGCATGTACGTCACACACGGCGACTGTGCCACGCTCACCATTTTGGGAGTCAGTAGGTATAAGTGTAATTGCTGTGTCACCTAAAATGCGCACTACACTGTATAACACACAGTGACCTTGACTTCCAAAATGGCGCAACCAAGATTATTGTGATGATGACGTCAGGTGAAATGGGTCCATATATCCGTCCATGGAGCAGGTACTGACTGAGGGTGATATATCAAAGATACTAGAAACACAAGATATAACACTTGTGCTGCTTTGCACGGTAGCAGATGTTACGCCTTTATACCTACCGACCGCGTGATGGCGCCCTTCCCCATGTGTCAATTTTGCTAGGATTATTGGCACAATTTATTGCCGAGCACCAAATTTTCGATCTGCCTTCACCGTTTTTTAATTGGTGGGATCGTTTGGCGTAAGTTTTTCCATTTAGTAAGCCCTACTTATCGTGAAAACGATCTTTGGTTTTACCTACATGTACCAAACGACAGCAGCAGCCCTTGCGTTTCATAACCAATACATTTTCCCGCCAAATTTATTGACAAAAGAATCCAACCAAAATAGAATTCTGCAGAAAATAAATAATCCCCACACCGATTATGCATTGAAAACGAACAGTCATGGATGAAACTGGATGCCTGCATCTATTATGTAATCGCTCTCACTGGACCTGAAATTGCCAAACGGCCTTCAGTTGTTGATCATACTTGAGAGTAAAACGACCCTGGGAAAATGGACAATAAAAATTGCCCAGGGGGCACTGTCCTAATCGTATTGGTAATAAGTGTGATGTAATTCCATCTAAGCCAGGCCCACTTTACACAGCTTGGCTCCAAAGATGACCAAAAGCCATTTGGAAATGCATTCAGCCAGAATAGTCTTTTAAGATTTACTCTAGACTTTGTTAAGTTCTGGGTTTCCATTTCTCATGTAATGTGAATTAAAGTTTCAATAAATAAATAATAATGAAGATATTTGCAGCACTAGGGTAAAACTTTAGTGGGGGCCTAAGTGGGGAGGGCACCATTTTTCCTAGGGGGCACTTTTGGCCAATTAAAACTGTAGTTTCCGTTTGTATTTTCCCAAAACAAGCCCCTTTTCAGCGCTCTTCTGACATGCTGAGGTATAACAAAACACATTCTGCATGTAAATAATTTTTTGTTTTTAAATTAAACATTGAAATTACTACATAAAAGCTCATAAAATGTAACATTTTCTGGTAATTTTTAATCTCAGAAGTCCAGATTTCAAATGGGGGGGGGGGGGGGGCACAGACATCAGTTGGGGGCCTATGTTCTTTAATGAATTCCAAGTATCTGGAATTTTTTCTTGGAGGAGGGGCACATGCCCCCCCCCCCTCTGCAGCTGCTACCATACCCATGACATATTGGCTTGCCAATGCTAGGCACAGAATGGAAAGGCAGTTAATTACAGGTGTTATGTAATAGTGTGTTATTAATTTAAATTGCATGAACCAACATAAGGAAGGGCGGCATGAGGCAGAATGCCTTGGTGTGAGCTCACTAAATGAAGTTCCTCAGTGAGGACTTAAAGGGGACGTGTCGTCTTGATTATAGCAGGCCTGTGGCTGTGCGTGGAGAGATGAGCTCTCACCCAGATACTGCACGCGCGCACGCTTGCAGTCAAATCACAATTTAGATGGGACGACAATGTAAGCTGCTAATAAGAAAATATAAAAATAAAAACCATTCATATATAGCCCTTAAATAAAAGAAAACCAGAATTAAAAAAAAAAAAGTATTTAAAAAAATGAAAAAAATAAATGAGATGGGACGACAGTGTAAACTGCCAATAAGAAAATATAAAAATAAACATAATTCTTATAATGAGCCTCAGTTAAAAAAAACTCTGAATATTAAAGAACTAAAAAAAAAAATAATAAAACAACTCTGAAAAACAAGATGGGGAAGGAAGTCCCATAAAGTATTAAGGAATGACTGGTGTTATAACTAAGATACAACCTATGATGGCTGTACCCCGACTCAGTTCCTGTTTGAAGGTAATTAAAGGGGCTGTGTCGTCATGATCGTAGTCTGCCTGTTTCTAGGCCCAGAAACATGAACTCTCACCCAGTTACTGCACATGCCCGCGTTGACCATCATATCACAAAGGGCGCCGTCTTTATTATTCTGTGATGTGACCGCTACTCGTGCATGTGTGCGTGCAATAACAGGTTGAGCGGTCATAAGTCAGTCTAGCCACGGACTCGCTGTGATCATGACGACACAGCCCCTTTAATCATAAAAGAAGGCTGGAAAATGAAACTATGGTCAGCCATTTTACTTTCCTCATGGGGCTTACCTCAATGGAGCCTGGAAGTAGATTTCATCAGAGAGAGAGTTTTTATACACAGAGTGGTAATCAGTTTTTCATACAACATCAAAATACTACAATTCCCAGGCACTTGTATTAAAGGGGTAGTACTAAGTTGGTTTTGGGAAGAGTAAATTTATTTCCATTCTCTAGTTTTATGAACCATGTAACCAAATAGTGCAAACAAACAAAAAAGGGCTTAAAAAAAAGGATTAAAAATTACCAGAGTAAAATGTTATACTTTGTAATAATTTATGTAGTAATTTCAATGTTTGTAATTGCTTCAAATAGGGGAAGAGGCAGTTATGTTTGCCTCGCATAGGATTCATTTACCCCTCCCTGTTCTTAGCTGTGCTGTGGAGAGACTTGCGTTTATATCTCTCCATTGTCTTGTTTCTGCGCATTGGGGCAGGTTTCTACCCCTTCAAAAAGTAGCCCACACCTCAAGTGGCCTTTTCGATGGGCAAATTGCATAAAAATTAAAAAAATTGTGTTTTTTTTTTACAAATCCTTTACCCTCCTCTGCCTTTAAAAAATGTCAAACAAATTCCCAGGGATTGGTGCTCTCTTTATCGCAACTGTGGATAGACGAGGATCTGTCTAGTTTTCATTGTAACACACGCTGATTTATATCCAACAAAATATTGATGCAAGAACCAGCGCAAATGTTAATTGAATTTTGCATTTTTAGTGGTAAACGTTAATTGCCATGGATGTGTGATGTCATGTGTGAATGATGGCTTATATTTCCGCTCTCCTGCACGGGGCAGACTTCTAAAGTGGACCCCGGTGAGAGTAAATTTTTAAGGTTAAATGAAACTAGAGGTATGGTTATTACAACTGTCTCTGAGCCAATTCCCAGGAATTAAAAACCCCAGGAAATTCCAAGAGAGTTTTGACCCCACCGCCACCCCGTGTTCGTTTCACACTCAGAGCAATTTTCCTGGGAAGAATGAACACTCAGCATGCTACCCTGATCTGGCTTAAAGCCCCAGCTTAACATTGGTAAGAAAGAAAAACATAAATGTTCACAGATTTACATATACCTTACATGGTATAAAGATAATGGTGGTAGAAAACTTTCCTTTAAATATTTCTGCCTGAATTGTTATTGTTTTTGAATAATAATGCAATAAGATCCCAAATTAATTTTCGTTTCATGTGAGGCGAAAACTCTGCCTAAGAATGCATACAAAAATGCTGAATTCATTTTTACCCTTTCCTCGCAAACGAAACAACAAAATGAGCTGACATTTTCACAGGTTGGTTTTATTACAAATATCTTGATTTGTGCAAAGAATGGAAGCATTTACAGTCAGTTTACCAATGTTGAGCTGGTGTTTTATCCCTACTCCCAAGTTCCCAGAAAATGAATCGTAGTGCTTTGTGAAATTGAGACCTGACACTTTGCAGAATCTCGAGACACTCTGTGAACTTGCACACATCCGCACAATATTTTCACAAATTAAGACGTCACATTTTTTTCTGGAAAAGGGGGCATTAGTGGTTGTTTATCACAAACTGAAGTATAGTATCGAAGAGATCTCCACAGTAAAACGAGCTCTCAAAACAACTTTTAATGGAATGATGATGAAAATTGAACGTTCCACATTACATACATTTGTCTGTGTGTGATGTTAAGCTAGATGTACGATCTTAATTTTTGGTTTTCTTTACATTTAAGAGAATTTTCACTTCATTTAATACAATGACAAATGCAAGTGGGACATTTACGGCAAGACTGCTCAGCTTAAGCCTTGCGTGCATTTATTTTGATGGCACAATTAAACGTTGACTCAAGGACACAAGACATGACGGACCCTCCCCCCTCTAATTAATGAAATCTAGTTCAGGTTTAACAAGCGTAGGGAGGACACGAATCTAATGCAGTTAATTTGGTAGTGGTTGATGCTCCGTGAGCTAAGAAGGGTGTAATAGAAACGGGATTCTTGCCTCTTTTTTTTTGGATGGGAATAATTGGTGAACTCTTTCCCTCCAATGGCTAATCAATCTTGACAAGTTACATGAACATGTTACAAGGTTGAGGTAGATATGGGACTGGAGGATCCGGTTCATGATGGATTCAACCATGTCTTCATGGGGATTTTTAATTTGATGTTGGAGGAAGCGAGGCCTCGTAGCTAGGGGGTGGGGGGGCCTGTGCCCCCACCCCCCACTCAGGACCATTTCCCCTCTCTTGCCTACCCCCCCCCCCCAAATGAAATTTTAAAAAATGCACAAATAAATGGTTCCATACATTAAAAAGTCCCCCCCAAAAAAAAAAAAAAAAATAAATAAATAAATTAATAAATAAATAAATTAATAAATAAATAAATTAAAATAAATAAATTAATTAATAAAGTAATTAAAAAAAAAAATAAATAAATAAATTTTTAATTTTTTTTTAAAAATGAATAAAAAATTTGGTTTTTTTTAAACTTCCTTGCCCCCTGGTGCCCCCCCCCCTAAAAATGAAAATTTCTGGTTAGGCCACTGCTTGTAGCCCCGCAGCGGATTTCTCAAAACTTTACGCACTGCATAATTCCATTTGCGCATCATTCTTTGCGGAAGTTGGGCCACTCACGCAATAAAATGTGGCACAAAGTTGGCTTAAGCAGTTGCGCAAAATTTTGTGAAATCGGCTGGCGGATCAGCTATTGATGTAAGAATGTTCATTCCTCATTATTATTGACAAAGCTACATAAGATACAGTCCTAAACTCAAGAAACGGAGGGTTGGTCCTGCCTCCCTTTGTATAGACCATTGTGTTGTATTGTGTATTTTTGTGTATCGAGTTATAAATCATAAGGGAAAAGAATGACCAGGTAAATTTAATAGGAGGCTTTGGAACCCTAGGTGGCAGCAAACTTACCAGGTAAATTTCCACTGTTTGCGTAGTTCTGAGCATGCGTCAATTTTCGAGAACAGTGGATTTACCTGGTAAGTCTGCTGCCACCTAGTGACCTCAAAAGTCTCCCATTCAAAGAAAAATTTACCAGCACGGGACTCGAACCTGCGACTCCCAGATTAACATGCCAGCACTCTACAAATTGCACTATCTAGCCCTAATGTTGGCGGTCCCTCTGTTTGTATTTTTATGAACAGGTTTCTCCGACCAAGACTGTCTACAGATGCACGTGGCAAGGATGTGATAAGATGTTGTGTACTGTTCAAGGAATCGAACGACACATCAGGACTCAGCATCTCAGGTATTTACTTCAACTTCTACTTCTACTTTGTTACTCGGCAGGATTATTATTATTGTTATTATTATTCTATCTTTCTGGTAATGAAACCAAGGGACCCTCAAAAGTGACTTGCACTGTGACCCGTAGGCCTGAAGATACCTGTGTAGAGAAATGTTGAAGAAATGTCAGTTTTAGATGTGGGAGGAAAACCCCAAATAGGGAAAACCCACGCAATCAGGTAGGGACTGAAAACCCAATCCACATGCAAGGCTCCGGTCCGGGATTCGAACCGGGGTCCACAGAGGTGAAAGGTGGGGAAAGAACCCACTGAACCAACCTTCAAGTTAGGACATAAACGCCAAGGAGCAATCATAGTTAAGTGTCTTGCTCAAGGACACAAGTGCCAGAAACGAGACTCGAACCCACATTGTGATGACTCAGCCACCAGAACTTGATCTCGGTGCACTAGACCACTCGGCCACAACACACTATATCTAAGACATACTGGCATTGGAGTCAGAGATCAAAATTTACACTGGACCGCAGGCCTGAGGCCAGTGATTTTAGCATCGGGCCAGTAAACTCAAAACCGGTCAACTCCAGCGGTCTTGTTTTAGTGCTATATACGAAGTGTGGACCTGATGACAAAAGATGTCCACACTGTGGACTTCCACACGTCCACACGGTGTTATCATAATTTAGATATTCTCGTTTTACTCAAAAAGAAAGCATTTTCTGTTCAGCACTGATTAGCCCCAAACCGAGTATTATATTAAAATGATTTGTTATCCGAAAACCAGCTTTCAAAAGGGGAAATTCTGCATGGAAATTGGAAAACATGTCTTTGGGTTAATTCTAGCTACAACAATGCTACAATAATGCCATATTGTTCATGTCGGGGGCCATTTCATCGCTTACGTCCTTTTGTTACTGGGAATGAAATACTTTATACAGGGATGCCAGTTAGGTTTTTGACCAGAGCCTGAAAATCCTGCATAGACACCCTCATTCTACATGAAAAAAGCCTGAACTCAGTCTAGAATTTTGACAAGAAAAAGCCTGAATTCAGGCTGTTGCCTGAAAACTGGGATTCCTGTTTATATACCCGGTAAAAAGGCGTAAGGCCTTGCGCCCTTTTACCAGGCACAGGACAGTAGGCAAATTATGCTTTGTTCAATTATGGAAGGTTCACATCTCAAGGTCGCTCAAGGTCCCCTAAAGTGGGGCAAGAAAACTAATTCTAAGCAATCATAACACGCTTAGTCTTTCCGTCAAGGTGACCTGCAAGTCTAACCTAGATTTTGATCATTAGTTCTGTTGGTTCCGTGACCACTCGGTGGAGATTGCTAAGTTCTACCTTTATAGTTCTACAATGCAGAGCATTCAACGAGCAAATTATAATCAAATTTGACTGTCAAGGTTTTTTTCTGAAAAAGAAGTTCATCTTTAAAAAATGCAAGATGATCGAGGTCTGATGGTTAGATAGTGCTCTGTTTCTATTTTTGTTCTATAACTGGGAATTAGTTGTTTAACCACAGGTACTTCGACTTTAAGGCTATTTTTTAAGAGCATTTGCAAAGAGGTTGTTTTTGAGTCATGTTTTATTTGTATTACCTTGAAAAGCAGAAGCAAATAAGATGAAGAAAGTCACAAAGATGGGTCGCTTTTAAACAGTGTTTGGTCAAAACTGTGGTTGGGCAATTTGTTGGCTCAGTGGTTTCTTTCCCTGCCTTTCACCTCGGACTGTGGACCCCGGTTCGAATCCCACCTCAGACCTGGAGCCTTGCATGTGGATTGGGTTCTCAGTCCTTACTGTCGTGGCTGAGTGGATAAGAACACAGGACTCAAGCTCTGGTGTTTCTGAACAGCCGAGTGTGGGTTTGAGTCCCAGTCTTGATACTTGTGTCCTTAAGCAAGACACTTAACTGTTATTGCTTCAGCCTTCAAATGGGACGTTAAAGCCATAGGTCCTATGCGTTGTGTAATGCATGTAAAAGAACCCAGCGCACTTTTCGCAAAGAGAAGGGGTTTGCCCCAGTGTTCCTGGTTTGATTGGCTGCAGATTGCGCCACAGCACCTTGTAAACCGTTGGTGCTATGTAAAGGAACGGGTCTCATACTTCAAAAAGTAGCAACGCAAACCTTGCAGGACAAAATACTTAGCGCTTTGAGATGCCCATCCGGTGTGATAAAGCGCTATATAAGAACTGCGTATTATTATAATTATTACTTGATTTCTTGGGCTTTCCCCCATTTGAGCATTTCCTCCACCATCTAAAACTGAACATTTCTTTGCAGTTCCTCTTCACATGTCCACTCTTTGGCGCTTGCGCTGTTGGATGTGTAATAAAATAAATAAAAACCATTTCAAATAGATTTTCAGTTTAGTGTTGGGATGCCTGACTTGAAACCAAAATGGATGGACAATAACTTTTCCAGAAACCTAAGACTTCCATTTATATATTCTTGTTGACTAGAGGACTTAAATAAATGTGCTGTTCGGCGAATCGATGATGCGCCACTTGTTTACGACACTTTTTGTTTACTTCCAGAAGGTTCATCTCTTTAAAATCCATATTGAAACAATATATAAAGTCAAATATTTTACTTTTGTTTTTGACAACATCGTACAAAGTCCATTTGGGCTCATATCACTCTGACTACACCAGCTGAACAACACAAAGTCAATGATTAAATTTCAAAGCATAGTTTTTGAAATTCAGGCATTTCCATGGCAACTAGCCTTTGTCAAAAAAAAGTGGATGAGTCAGAAAGTCCACTGGAACTTTGGCTTTATTTTGTTTATTTATCTTTTGCTTTAATTTATTCTTTGCCCAAGGGGAGGTGGGGAATAATAAGTCCATCGAATTTCTGGTCATTTTTTTTTTACAGAACCTGTGCTGTCCTCATGTTTGTTTTTCTTTTCAATAATTGATATCAATTCAAAGTTGATAATTGATCCATTATTTTTTTATTTATCTTTTACTTTAATTTATTCTTTGCCCAACGGGAGGTGGGGATTAATAATTATCAATACAATTTTTCTGGTCACTTTGTTTTTACAGATCCTGTGCTGTCCTCATGTTTGTTTTTCTTTTCAATAATCGATATCAATTCAAAGTTGATAATTGATCCATTATTTTGTTTACATTTTGCTTTAATTTATTCTTCGACCAACAGGAGGTGGGGATTAATAATTATCAATACAATTTTTCTGGTCACTTTGTTTTTACAGATCCTTTGCTGTCCTCATGTTTGTTTTTGTTTCAATAATCGATATCAATTCAAGTTTAATAATTGATCCAAAAAGCTCTGTCGTCGTGAAATCCTGGGAACAGAATTCTCCACAAAATCTGTCAGTAGTTGCGGAAACAATTTTCCTTGAATTTGTGAGGGATCGTAATTCATTCTGGGTCACTAGGTCGGTAAACAAGTATTGATGAAATGCTCACGTGGACTTTGTATGCCGGGTTTTTATCATGTGATTCCGCCGCAGGATGTAAACACTTGTTATAATGTAAACAAAGTCGGCTGAGTTGTGTAATGTTCGGAACAAAAAGTTAGAATTTTAAAGTTACCCGAGGGGAAAAATATTGACTTTATTTAGTATTTAGGTCTGGCCTTTGTTTAATTTGATAAAATCATAATATTTTGACACTTTGTTAAGTGTGGACAGGTGTTGTAGCGGGGAGTTTGGGTGTATGACTTTTGTTTGTTTTCCCTGCACCTGATTTTCTTCTAATCATTTCCTTGATGGATGTCTGGATTCTGTGCATACGGTGGCACATTCTGGTAGGATCCTAATACAAGATGTACTTGAGAGAGTTGATTTGACAAACTTAATGTCAATCTTTACCGCGTTTGAAGCTCTGAAAGCTGATTTAGATTTGATTGTAATAATAAAAAAAAAATCATAGAGCTGCTAAAGCACAAAAAGTAGCTAAGCACAACAAAATCATGCTTACCAGAATAAGGTTACCGGCCAAACTACCATGTCGTATGTACAATTTGTGACTGGTGTTCTGCTCATTTTTGCTTGGCAGAAATTTTTTCAGCACTATTTTCTGCTTAAGCAGCTCTATGAAATTGGGCCCTGTCCTTAGCAGTTCTTGTAAGCACATGAGTAGTGCAGCAATGTAAATCCATTGTGAATACACAGACACACTGTCAAGTCATCTTGCTTATTTATGAAATATCCCTTTTTTTTGGCGACACAATTTTCTGTTTCAGTCAGCACAAAAATGTGCTCACGTTTGTTACTAAACAAGTGAATGAAATTGTCATGAGGACAGTCATGGGGGTGACCAGATTACACAGACTGAAGATGCATATTAACATTGTTTTTGTGGCGTGTCGTGGCCGAATTAGTGCGTCAGACTCAAGCTCTGGTGGCTGAGTCATTGGTGTGTTGGTTCGAGTCCCGGTCATGACACTTGTGTCCTTGAGCAAGGCACTTAACCATAATTGCTTCGTAAAAGTTGGGGAGGTAGAGCCTTCTGCTCTACCAGCCAGGCTTCTGATGGATGATACCCAAGCCTACATCCTTACAGACTGTAAAGGGGGTAACCCTGTTTCAGCCCCAGGAGTAGGTGGCAACGGCCCCTGGAAAAAACAGTTGATTTGTAGCCCACACCTCGAGTGGCTTACTGGCCTTGTGTGTCTGGCGACTTCCATAAAAAAAAGAAGAAAAAAACAAAACATCAAACACCTGTTTTTTTTTATCTCGTTATGTTTAGGTTAAAAGCTTCAAGCAGCAGCCATGAGGAAGAGTTCTACTACACCGAGGTGGAGACGACGGTGGACAGCATGTCCGACATGTTCGCTGATATGTACACATCATCTCCACCCCCTACGCTCAGCCATATGGATATGGTCAGACCCCCAAACGAAAACCCTGAAATACACACCGATAATAATGGCAACAACAGGACAGGTCAGGATGGGGTCAAAGGTCAGACTCTGCCAACCTTTCAGGTGGGTGTTATGATGGTAAGAATGAAGTACAAAAGCTTACATTTTGTGAATAAAAAAACTGTAAATTCTCAAGTCAACTTCACAAGCCACGAGTCAACTTCACAAGCCACGAGCTAACTTCACAAGCCACAAGTAAACTTAACAAACCACAAGTCAACTTCACAAACCACAAGTCAACTTCACAAGCCACAAGCTAACCTCACAAGCCACTAGTAAACTTCTCAAGCTAACTTCGCGAGCCACAAGCTAACTTCACAATCCACAAGCTAACTTCACAATCCACAAGTAAACTTCACAATCCACAAGTAAACTTCACAAGCCACAAGCTAACTTCACAAGCCACAAGCTAACTTCACAAGCTAACTTCACAAGCCACAAGCTAACTTTACAAGCCACAAGCTAACTTCACAAGCCGCAAGCTAACTTCACAAGCCACAAGCTAACTTCACAAGCCACAAGCCAACTTCACAAGCCACAACAACATTCTTTGTGACACTGACTTTCTACTCAAATAATTCAAGATTGTTTTAGTAATAAATCCAAATTGTCGATCTCAACTCTGAATGACATATCTTTATCATCAGATAAATATATTTGTTATCTGTGTGTAGAGATTTCATCCACGTTGCTTTTTCACATAATGTACATTTTGATAGATTTCACTGATGTTTAAAGGTCAAGGGGTCAGGGATATTTCTAAGACTTTGATTGACAGTTTCTCCCACATGATTTGATTTTCTAGGTTACACAACCAAGCCAATTCTTGCAGCAACAGACAACTTTGACTTGGCAGACGACGTCCCCTCCCACCACATTTATCACCTCTTTCCAGGCGAATGGAATGGGCCAGGTAAGAATCTTGAGTTGTGTTGTGACTGTAGCTAAGTCTTGGCCACTGTATCTTGGCATGCCACTGCAGCCATAAGCCATAGCCAAAGTCACTTCGATTAGACTTTGCCTAGCTGAAAAGTGAATCTTCCAGTTGGATCTGATAATCTCTATACAAACAACTGTCAACAACTGTCATGTTGACCACACTGAACAGAGAGATGAACTTTGGTACACTCAGAAAATTTACCACATGTAGAAATGTGTTTAGACTCTGGAACGATCATGGCTCACAAGTTTGCTAAGCACAGACAAATTTTGCTTAGCAGAAACAGGTTACCAACCAATCATGTATAAAGTCACTTGTGACCAGGGACCAATTCATAAAGATGTTTACCGGGGAGTAAATATGTGCGCTTACTATAGCAGAGAACCATGCATAAGCAAAAGAGTATTTCATAAACGATCGAGAAGATTTGACTGTGCGTGTGCGTCGGATATGCGTTGTTGCGTCACTCATCTGCCTACAGAAACCTCCAGCGAGCTGGCGTGCCTATTGCTTTGCTTACGGTTGGCAGTGTTTATGAAATAAAAAGTGTGCTAAGTGTGAAATCGTCTGCTTGCAGACTTCATGAAACTGGTCCCTTTCCCCCGGCTTATTTTTGCTTAGCAAATAAATTTGTTAAGCAAATTTTTCTACTTTACAAAATTGGGCTCAGAGAACGAACAAGTTATTTCTTACTTGGAACTAAGCTGGAAATAAGCTGGCATATTTTTATGCCGATTCCCAAAGTATTTTTGTTACTCAAACTGGCCTTGTATTACTCTAGAACTGGAATATCCTAGACTTTAAGGGTCTGAATACTCACAGAGATCTTTGTAGTCACTAGTCATTCAAAAAAATGTTTGCAAAAAGAGAAACATCCCTTGCACACAAAAGTTTGTATGGTGGTTTTGAGTTTTGGATGAATGATACTACAAAAGAGGAAATTAGCTGATCAGCTCCATGCGTGAGCCTTTTAGATCAGGTTTGGCAGTCATCAAAACACAGATTACTACCGTATCATGCCTGATTACAAGTCTGATACTTCATGGAGGCAATTGCCTCCATTGCCCTTGGTCATTGCCTTGGTGCCCTTGAAATGATCCAGTTTAAATTTACAATTACCTCATAGAGGTGCCCTTTATCAAGATGAAAATGTCTTGGTGCCCCTCTTGCCCATTCAAGGACGAAGCAACCAGGCCTGTGATTAACCATAACTAATAGCCACAGCCACAGGCTGATTAGCCACAAGCCATAGCCAAAGACTCAGATGCTCTGTGTAGACATTTATTCAGAGAATCCAAAATCAAAACAGTACTTTCTGATGGTCATTAAATTGAATTCCTTATTCCTAAATTGACAGTATTCATCACCAATCCGTACCAAGGCAAGTAGTATCGTCCAGCAACGTCAACAACTTCATCAAGCCGCTTCTCCCAAGACCCACCTCCACTTTGCCCCGTCTTCAAGCTCGGTCTCCCCCGGCCACCACCCCAAGAGTAGAGAAGGGAAGAAATGTCGTAAGGTATACGGCATGGAGAGGAGGGACTTGTGGTGTACACAGTGTCGCTGGAAGAAAGCGTGTGTTCGCTTTACGTGCTAGCGCCCTCGTGTGTTCACTTCACGTGCTAGCCCCCTTGATGTCAGTTTTTTTTTTTTGGGGGGGGGGGTCACAATTGTGACTATTTTTGTTTTTTTTTCATGGAGAAACACTCGGTAGGCCTATGGTGTTTCAAGCCAAATCATTAAAACCATGCAACCGTAGCTTTTTGAGGTGTGCAGTAACTATGTGCATAAATACTTTGTATGTTGCACCTTCATCATGATATCAACCCAGAGGCCCTAGTGCCTTTATCTTAAATAACTTGAATGAGCAGTCTTTTGACTACGAACAGCCAAAAGGCATGGTACATGATAGGTAGTGCTAAAAAAAAAGACTCACTGGTTTTTGAATCAGAAAGCTTATTTTTTATACAGCTTTGTACTGGTCCAGTGTTTCATGAGAAAAAGTTCCGTCTCGGTTATGTGCAAGAAATGTTTTCCCAGACACTTGGGTTTTTATCTTTTGATTTTTGCAACTTAAATACTCCATTAGTTAAAGTTGCATCACTCGATTTTGTGCTGAAAAAGACTCAAGAAATGTTTTTAAATTTCGGAACGAATTTTGACAACTGATGAACAACATAAAATGCTTGCTGTGTATTTCATGCACAATGTGCAAAATACTTCACAATGGAAATTGTTGGAACATGTACACGGCTGCTGGTAGTGTGAGCTAATGTCGTGTCGCAACAATAACTCATTCGCATCTTTTAACGTATTATTTCTAAGCGTTGATGAATTCTTCTCATTCAGTGCCTCAAAAGGAAAAGTTGTCAACTTCCATGATTGACTACCTTACATCAAATTTTTGCCTTCATGTGGGCAAATAAATCAGGTGATGTATCTTTAATGAATGTGTTTGAAATCCCTGGCAAAATAGGAAACCTTATGTTATGTTGTATGAAAACAGTGAAGTCTGATTTTAGGAGATTTTCTCAGGTTGATTGTTTGTGACAGCTTCTTGGAAGCTAGAGGATTGAAGACTTGAGAGTGTATGTACTATTCAACTAAATCAATCATGTATTACCTTGATTTAAAACCCCAGCTCAACATTGGTAGGAAGAAAAACATAAATGATCACAGATTTACATATACCTTACATGGTATAAAGATAATGATGGTAGAAAACTTTCCTTGAAATATTTCTGCCTGAAGTATTATCGTTTTTAAATAATAAATGAAATAAGATCCAAAATTAGTTTTCGTCTCTGTGAGACGGAAAACTCTGCCTGTAGGAATGTTTATAAACGGAAATGTTGAATGCGTTTTTACAGTTTTCTCGCAAACGGAACAACGAAATTAGCTGACATTTTCACAAGTTGGTTTTATTACAAATGTCTTGATTTGTGCAAAGAATGGAAGCATTTACTGTCAATTTACCAACGTTGAGCTGGGGCTTTAAGAGAGTCAGTTGCACACGTGACAAGGCTTTGAGATCCTTCAGAAGGTCTGAGGAGGAGCAGTATTTTCCTATGGTATTCTTATTCTCCATTCAATGTTGATTTAGCAGTGTAAGGTAGCTGAAATAGTAGTGAGAGTATCTCAAGAATCGTTCTGTATATATACCACAGTTTGGGAGTTTCGATTTTTTTATCCATCAATTTAAACACGCATTTGAGTGGATCTAAACAGCAACAAATGATAAATGTAATGAGTGCGGATTAGGAAAAAACAGTACAGTTGCCTTGGGTACCAGCATAATATTCAGGCATGAGATTTCTCAGGTTTTTTTCCTGATTTCAGGATTTTCTCATAATCTCCTTGAGCCTTCAAATTTTTCTGAAAGAAGTAACAGCAATCACCTAAGGGAGAAAGAAATAGTCCACATTGTGTCCAAACCTGTGGTTTTGTCTTTCTGGTGATGCGCAGAGTCTGTAAACCTCCTGAATTGTAACATCTGGGGGTTCTGGGTCTAGAATAAGGGGATACCCATGCCCGCAAGACATTTTTCAGGCATTTTTCACATTCGTCAAATCTCATCCCTGAATATTTAGCATCTCATGCGATCCTGTTACGCAATTATTTGTCAGAGATGCACCGACAATTTTCTGTGCAAACTACACATTGTTCAAAATGGTGAAAAATACCACCAAAAAAAGTATTTAAAAAAAAAGCTGAATTTAGCTTGGAAGATGAGATCTCACATGTCTGTTAGATTGAGTCATCTGAAATTCTGTTTGCGTAAGGGGTCAAGGTGTTCACAGTCTTACAAAGAGTTTGATGGGGGAGGGGGTCAGTGGCTGTGTCTGACTTTAAAATAAGTTTTAAAAGTTGAGATTTCTACAGATACAATCAACATAGTAAACATTAATTGAGGAAAAAAATTATTGAAAAGTAAAGCAGGCACTTGTGTTGATTATGATGTTTGGTTTCGGGGAAGGGTTAAATAGAATATTTATTACTGCACATCAAAACTGACAAACAAAAATGTGGATTTACTTCAGATGGGGTGGGGGTACTTAATAGTGTTGGTCTCTTCAAAGCCTTGTAAAGTCTTTAAAATGTTGAAAACTTGATCGGATTCCCAACTCACTCTAAAAAATAAAGGAGAAGATGGTTCAGTTGAATGTTAATCGGAGAGGTTTGGGGATCCTGGGTGGCAGCGCACTAGCTCAGTAAAGCCATAGTTCTTGGAAACTGGAGTGCGAAGGGTCGTGGTCACGACAAGAACTTGATTCCTGTTAGTTGTGTTTGTTCAGATAAGAGCCTGCTGTTAGTTTAACAACTCAAAGTTTCGATCAGTATTCGCTAACCGTCTTCAGTAGATTAAAAATCTGATATGACAGATAACTAGTTATCCTAAATCAATGATTACCTGAGGTTATCTCATGGGTAGAAGACTAAGGAGACAAACGAGGCTTTATGTAAGATTTGGAACGGTCAATTTTTCAACCTGTGAAGTTGTGGTTTTCGTCAAAATTTACCGAGCTTCAACACAGTGTAAAACATTTAATGGTAAACCACAAATTTCAAACTGTAAATAGAAATTTAAAATTTGTTAGAATTAAATTAAATAAGCGTGCGGTCAAAAAATGTGGCCTGATCATGCAACGTGGTTCTGAAGGTCATTTGAGATGGTTTTGCCTTATGTGAGAAAGTTCCGCACTTTTGTGTTGGAACCAAAACGAAAAGACGGCTATATTTACACATGTACTTCTTGAAATTAGCTCAACAATTTTGTTGAAGTTTGGAAAGTTGGTTGATGGTGGTGGATTTGTAGGGAGCGGCTTTGATCATGGATCAGCCGTAACATAGTATGGCTATGGCTGTGGCTGTTGCTAAGGGTCTTGCTAAGGGCAGCCTATGCTTCAATGCATGTTCATTTGTCAATCAAGCCACAGCCGCTAATACTGACACGACCTTAGTTACCAAACTAGAAGCATAAATGAGATAAATAGTCTGGCCCCATTTTTACGTAGTGATCAACAATATCTGTGATTTGTATTGAACACGGGGGACATGACAAAGATGGTGTCAACATGATAAAGGTCTAATCATCAGCGGCTGTTAAAGAGTAAACGATATACAAAGCTCAAAATGAACTTTGACCCGAGGAACTTTTTTCCTTTTCTAGAGGTAAGACACTCTCCAAAGTGGTTAAGCATTACAAAAAAAAAAGAGTTAATTTCAAGGTGTGGAGAAACATGTAATTTTAATGGTTTTTATTTTACGTTTGTTGGTCTGATTGCAAACGTCATTTACAATAATATCCAGACATTCTCCTCAGGTACTACAACACTGTGTGGCTGCGATTTATCACACTTCTTTCTTAACACGTCAAAATCAAAACTTCTTCCGATTGCAATTTCTCTGGCGTGTCTTGGTGTAAACCACACACTCTACTTTTCATATCTCGTGTAATGTATTTAACCAGTAGCACTTCATCCAGGCATGGAGTTACACAGAGGTCATGGCCTCCGTTGCCCTGGTCTTGGCCTTGGGGCACCTTCAAAAGTTTCCCATAGACTTTAAGATTTTCCCAATGGAAGTGCCCTTTGCCAAAATGAAAATGGCTTTACCCTCTCAAAGATGAAATTCCAGGCCTGTTAATCTGTGCAAAATCTGTGAAGATTTTCACAAATATCTTGTTTGGGGTTTATATCATCTCACATTTTTCTATCAGTTTTATTTTACAACAAAATTTGAGATGAAAATTTACTTTTTAACTTGAATGGTATTTGATAAGAAACTCGGAATATAATGTAAAAATCAAGCATGTATGAAATGTATATGCTGCCCACTCAATGCTTTGTTTGTTTCACGGAAATTTCTACAAATGGTGTACAGAAAAAATTAACTATAAGCTTACTTAGTTTTATTACAATCTTCCTTGGAAATACAATCATCTGAAATGCCGACGTTCTGGAGAAAATTGTTTCGAATTTCTCTTGCTAAATGAGGCAAAGGATGGTTGCAATTAAAATAAAAGTACACACTATTTTCTCAAATCTGTGAACTATTTCTACTAAACAACTCTACTCTTCCAAAAACCATTACCATCCCTTTGAGGTAATGTCACATTTGTGAGAAATCGATGAGGTTATTTTGACTGTTTGTAAACGTTCTTAATTGTGAACTAGCTGAAGTAGATTGTTCACTAAATTGACATTGACTTTGTGTGCAACCCTGTTTGTAAAGATAGTATGCTACCATGGCAAACATGAAGAGTCACATGATTTATACCATGACTTTGATTGGCTGATGGGACAGCGTTTCAAAGCAATATGGCTTTCTGCACTCACTATGGGCTTGTGAGGCGTCATGACCCTTTCATGACCTTAAACAACTTACAACAGACAGACGGAGCAGGTTTACATGTACAGTTTTGCAACATTACACAGCTGATTTCCTCATTATTGGTTTCTCAGCTGTGCCATTGAAAACTGAAAAACGCTGTACAAAGTCTGGCTGTCCCTGGCACTTTCCTCTGTTTTTTTGACAAGCTGCAGTTGCATGCTTGGGTAGAACAAAAACCACCTGTTCTCAATTTCATAAAGCTGCTTAGGGGAAAATCAGCAGGGAACCAGTCGGAGAACACAGTACCCATATCATGGTACTTTGGCTGGTAACCTTTCAGCTGCTAAGCAAATTTGTTTGTGCTTAGCTAATTCTGTCATGAAGTTGGACTGTGATGTTGAATACCAATACAAGCTTTAGTTGAAAAAGAAACAGAAAATCGAATTGCCTGAATTGTTGTTGGCCAAAATTTCCTGTCGGTAGATTGTTTCGTCGCCGTCATCGGCAGATGGTATTGTTCTGATATACTGTAGGTGTAATTCAACTGACGGTAACTAATGAATTGTAATAAATTATCGCTGCTTTATGACGTTGGTTAATTAATTAATGATCATATCTATTGTGTGTAAATGCATGTGATAATATTTCATATCTATTGTTAGTTGTTTTTTTCGATCGACGGCTTTTGTCAAGCCTGAATCTGTTATCTACAAATCAGGGATTTTTATATCAAAGTAATTCTTGTAACTTTCTTATCAGACATTGACGCGCTCATTTTGCACAGTATATACACTTACAGATGCATTTCATCAGGAAATCAAAAGCACATTTTTTTTTAATTATGCAGTCCTTCATTTTAAGAAGTACGAGAAGAGCTCCAAACTGCTCTCTTCAAGTTATTGATAAGAGCTCTTTGCACTCATCAGAACCAAGCTACATGAAGCAAATAAACACAGCATCAGTAACTCATTTCATGCTGTGAATAAAATTGTTTTTCCCCATTTTTTTTTTTTTTTCAGTTACCATAGTAAATTTGAAGGAGTGCTATTTTTGGCACTCATTGGAAAGGTTAACGAGTGCGGAGGAGAATGATTGCACTCGCTCTTCTTGAAAATTATGGCCTGAGTTTTTTTTTTGTTTTTTTTTTTGGTTTTTGTTTTTTTAATCGGCAGGATGTCTGAAGAAGAGTCAACCCTTGGTATTTTAAAACGAACTGCTGTGTGGGATTTTAACCAACCACTTGTCTCTATGCCAGATTGGCAAATCATTCATTCAGACGGTGAAGGCATATTCATTAAACTGCTTAGCTGAATTGCTTAGCAAAGTCAAGTGTTTAACATCCCCAGATACAGACTTTGCCTAAACCAGTTCAAAGGCATTTTTGTTTTCATCAAAAATAACACATTGAGCTGGCATGGCTTATTTTATGTTGTACATACTTCAAAGTCGCTTTTTTCTTTTGCTCGAACCAATATTGCACCTTATGATCTGGTGAATTTGAAGTTTTCTGTTTTTGTAAAAATTGCAAATAATCACCACTGGTAAAGATTCATTGAGAGGATGGATTCAATTGTTTTAATGCAAGATGTGTTTAAAGGTTAATTTATTCAAAATCATCATCCGAATCCAAAGTTTGCATTCATTAAACTTACAGGCGAGAAGATGTGTCAATACATGAACTACACTTACTCCCTCTGGATCGTTTTGTTTAAAACAAAAATGCAGTACCATTTGGGGAATGGTTAAAAAGTTGAGTTTTTTTTTATTTTTATTTAAATTGGTTTGATAAATCTTGTATAACCACCTTTTCGTTTATGCATCACAAGCGTTCCTCTATGATTGGATTTGATGGTAAATTAATGGATGTAAATCGATAATAAATCATAAAAGTAAAATTAAAAAATTTGGAAATCTCTCCCTAAGAGAGCAGATAAATAA
Source organism: Marthasterias glacialis (assembly GCA_911728455.2). NCBI lineage: Eukaryota > Metazoa > Echinodermata > Asteroidea > Forcipulatida > Asteriidae > Marthasterias > Marthasterias glacialis. The sequence continues at coordinate 19,555,339 of OU452232.1, read as the reverse complement.
AAAAGGTTCAGCTCAGTATAAATAACATTATCTCCAACTACTGTAAATTAAAGTTTATGAACCGCTTTACAACAAAATTACAAATGTAAATATGGTGACTTTTCTAAGCCACAAATCTCAAATAAAAGGTTAAAAACCGAAGAAAAGAAAGAATTGTCTCACTTTTTTGTTTTTTTCAGTGAGTCGTATTATTTTGTTTTGGTTCAGATCTGATTAATAACTAACTAGGGGAATATTTGCACTTTTAATACTGATAAATTTATGAAATATATAGTTATGTGTATTTAATGGATTTGGTACTGCACAGCACAGCGAAACTAACCATGCTAAGCATGAAGCCAGGCATACCAATCTTATCAGAGGCTAAAATCCTTCCCTAGGTTTGCCTAAGTTTAATGGATTCAGTACTGCACAGCCAAACCAACTATGCTTAGCATAAGGCCAGGCATACCAATCTTATCAGAGTCTAAAATCCTGCCCTGGGTTTGCCTGAGTTTGATGGATTCAGTACTGCACAGCCAAACCAACCATGCTTAGCATGAGGCCAGGCAAACCAATCTTATCAGAGTCTAAAATCCTTCCCTAGGTTTGCCTGAGTTTGATAGATTCAGTACTGCACAGCCAAACCAACCATGCTTAGCATGAGGCCAGGCAAACCAATCTTATCAGAGTCTAAAATCCTTCCCTGGGTTTGCCTGAGTTTGATTGATTCAGTACTGCACAGCCAAACCAACCATGCTTAGCATGATGCCAGGCAAACCAATCTTATCAGAGTCTAAAATCCTTCCCTGGGTTTGCCTGAGTTTGATTGATTCAGTACTGCACAGCCAAACCAACCATGCTTAGCATGATGCCAGGCAAACCAATCTTATCAGAGTCTAAAATCTTTCCCTGGTTTTGCCTGAGTTGGAGTTTGATGGATTCAGTACTGCACAGCCAAACCAACCATGCTTAGCATGAGGCCAGGCATACCATTCTTATCAGAGTCTAAAATCTTTCCCTGGGTTTGCCTGAGTTGGAGTTTGATGGATTCAGTACTGCACAGCCAAACCAACCATGCTAAGCATGATGCCAGGCATACCAATGTTATCAGAGTCTAAAATCCTTCCGTTGGTTTGCCTGAGTTTGATGGATTCAGAACTGCACAGCCAAACCAACCATGCTAAGCATGAGGCCAGGCATACCAATCTTATCAGAGTCTAAAATCTTTCCCTGGGTTTGCCGGAGTTTGATGGATTCAGAACTGGACAGCCAAACCAACTATGCTAAGCATGAGGCCAGGCATACCAATCTTATCAGAGTCTAAAATCTTTCCCTGGGTTTGCCGGAGTTTGATGGATTCAGAACTGGATAACCACACCAACCGGCCAGACATAGGCTCCAAAGGAGAAAAGCAATGGTAATAAAGAAATGACTGAAGACGTCAAAAAAACAATCCACACGTCACAATGTCCTCAAAACATACCTCTTTTTTTCATTCTTCTGATATAATTTTCTTGAGTTGTTTCTCGACTGATTCAACGAAGGGAGGAAATGTTGGATCCGAGAGGCAGAGATGGATTGCATTGTTGAGTTGGTCATCTGTCCAAGTTGATTGATGATAGTGGTAGGCAGCTGGGAGGTCAAAGGTTGCACTCCCGGTTAGCACCTGTCGACAGACAAATCCATGCATTTATCCTCGAGTACGATATTCTCTCTACTTTAATCTGATTTTCAATTTTGAGCCCTCATAAAAAAATCAGTCAATGGGAGACTTTTGAGACGCTGGGGGCAGCAGACACAACGCACCTTTTTAACAGTTCTGAGCATGCACGCACATGCTCAGTACTGCGCGCGTAGTTCTGAGCATGCGTGCTATTGGTGAGGACCAAAAGTCTCCCATTGTTATTAAATGACTTGAAAAGTTTAGAAAAGCCTATACCATTGTAGCGTGTCGTGGCGGAGGGGTTTAGTGCATCGGACTCAAGTTCTGATGGCTGAGGCATCAGGATGTGGGTTCGAATCCCGGTCATGACACTTGTGTCCTTCAGCAAGACACCCCTTAACTATTACTGCTTCAAATAGGGGAAGAGGCAGTTATGTTTGTCTCGCAATGGATTCATTTACCCCTCCCTGTTCTAAGCAGTGCTGTGAAGAGACTTGCGTTTATATCTCACCATGTCTTGTTTCTGTGCATTGGGGCAGGTTTCTATCCCTTCAAAAAAGTAGCCCACACCTCGAGTGGCCTTTGGGCCTTGTGATGGGCAAATCGCATAAACAAAAGTTTGTTTAATACCAGCTGTACATATACGTAGGTCAGCCCTAGTACTCATACAATTTTTTATACTTTTTTCAAAGGGCCAAATATCATGTCTGTGTACTGAATTGAACTCAAGGGTACATCGGTAGACGGACAACAGGACCAAGTAGCACGACATTATTGATACACGAATAAAACATCACTGGGTTATCGGTCAGGTCATTCTTTGCATATTTATTCAAAAGGCTGACGTACAACACACGGGACCTACGGCTTTACGTCCCATCCGAAGGACGTAGCAATAATGGTTGAGTGTCTTGCTTAAGGACACAAGTGTCAAGACCGGGACTCGAACCCACACTCTGCTGATCAGAAACACCAGAGCTCGAGTCCGTTGCTCTTATCGTGTCGGCCACGACACGTCACATAAAAAAGCCCATTCAGGATGATGTTTCTTCCTCATTTTGACTCTTTCTCCATTGGTAACCATCAACAAGCAATTAATCACCATGTAATACAAAACTAAATGTGTTACCTTGGCAACCAGTCCTAGTGACACTTCCCCCTGTAAGGTCTGTCTGTCTCTTGTGGCATTCTATAAAATGAAAATCAATCATCAGTTGTTTATTTTATTTAAGATGACTATTTTCCATCCAATAAGATCAAACATACATGTAACTTGCCTCTGTGTAGAAAAGAGGTTTCCATTTTATAATCAGGGTTGTGAGTGGCCACAAACCAAAAAGTTGGCAACAGCTGGCAAAAAGCTAAAATTTAAAAAGTTCCCATAGTTTTGTACAGAGCAGGTGTACAAAAAAGCTGAAATTCAGAATAAAAATAAAAACAAAAAAAGCTGAAACCAGCTTAAAAGTTGAATTCTCATACCCCTGTATAATGTACTGAGGCAAAAGTAGGGGCATGGAGACACTAGACGGTGCAAGTATTGCGCTGAACGTAAAAGTGGTGTTGTTTTTTTTCACACCAAACAGAGAAATAAGAAACATAGCAGTGGCTAAACAGAAATAGAAAAAAGGTTTTGAGAAGTTTTTCGAAAGTCTAAATTGAAGACGAGTCTCCGATGTGAACAGGGAGTTTGTTCCATTCCCTTGTGCCGGCTATGGAAAAAATCTCGTCTCCAGTACCGTGTGATTTTATGTTACTATACCTCATACATATTCATGAATGAGTGCCGAATTCTCACTGGTCCATTCGCCATCCCGTGCCAGGTGCTATTTTTGCTGTTTACCTAGTACGTGTGCCAGTATTCACGCACAGGGTAAATACGCATGCGTAGTAGTATGCATGCGCTTTACAAAGCACTCATGGTGCTGTCGCACGGGTGTAGTGTTCACGCGTAAACAACGCGCGCGTCTAGCTAGCTGAAGCACATGAAAAGATGGCTGCTTAATTACATGTAAATGTCAATCCCTGTTTACTCAAGCTCAATGATGTTGTACTAGAGAAGTTATGAGGTACAGTAAAACAAATATAAAATGGTTTGAGGGTAGACAGTCGATATTAGCTCACCTCGGTATTGGAGAATCTAGTTCCCTGGGCTTCACCTGGAAAACTAGTTTGTCAACTTCCAATACCTCGGGGAGCTAGTATTGGCTGTCTACCCTCAAACCATGTTATATTTGTATATAATCACCTGAGATGGAGAAACAGTTTCTTCTTGGACTTTAATAAAAGAGCGGAGAGTTGTTAGACAATCAGCACAGGCTACCAGGGTGGATGAGAAAGAATCTTGTCTGAACTTCACACGGAACTTCCTGCACTCATTCTGTGGAAGATAAACGGTGGATTTCCAGCATTCCTCGTTAGGATCTGGCATGGGTGGCATGTGCATAAAGCAATCGCCTCTCACCAATGTGGCCATGGTTTAATTCCCAGCTCGAGCCATATGTGACTAGAGTTGTGCTTCGTTTCTCTCCTGTGCCACAAATTTTTTTTCTGGGCCCTCTAGTTTTCCTCCCTCCGTTAAAATCAAACACTTTTGATCTCAGGCTGTGCTCCATGGTCATGGGTAAATGTGGCTGGCTGCCAAAGGCGCCCTTGTATGCCAGCAGCTTGAACATGAGTAGCCACGTCCTTCGCGATTCGGCTTCTCAGCTGCCAGCAAGGATGAATGGCCTCCCAAATGATTGTTATTATTATTATATTAACAGTGGTCGGCTGGCCAAATAGCTAGTTAAAACACCCAAATTCTCTCCAAGTGGTCCAGCTGGCTAGTTCAGTGTTGAAAAGCATCCCTATTTAACACGAAGTATGGACAAGTGAAAAAGCTGACAGATTAGTGAGATGACAAGCTAGTCCTGCTGGCTAGTCACTGAAAAGGTTAAGCGCAAACCCTGGTTTAAGTAATTCTAATAAACAGGTTGCAAAATAATGTTGCAAAATGCATTTTAAATAACTCCAACAAAGTTGTTTATTTCATTGGCAAAGTACACAACTCAACCAATTTTTTGTTGTGAATTTTGGGTTTTATTCTAAAGCCTGAAACAATTTATCTTTAAAAGTTTAAAAAGATTTAATTTGTATGTAAATCTTATAAAATTCTCTCTCTTTTCACTTCTTTCCACTTGACTGCTTCTGTTACTCCAGTATTGACCCATTTCACCTGACGTCATCATCACAATAATCTTAGTTGTGTCATTTTGGTGGTCAATGTCACTGAGTTATACAGTGAAGAGCGCATTTTAGGAGATGCGGTGTTTACACGTAAACCTATTGACCACCAAAATGGTGAGCGTGGCACAGTCAGCGCGTGTGACGTGCGTGCAAGGGTCAATACTTGTATGTGTGTGTTGTGTTGTCATTTAGCCTTTGAGAAAGACTCTGCTAGGGTCGAAATGTGAGGCCATTAAAAAAAATCATACAACAGGTACTTGTGGTTGGTAAGCAGTTTGCAAAAGCTTATTTTATTTTTTCCTTAAAAAATAATTAAATCAAACTAAAAACTGGCGAAAAAGTTTGAAATAAAATTCATAATCCATGGATTTGCTCAACTATTTTGAAGACTCACCTTGATTCTTTGAAGGAAGAGAACACAGTCTCCTTTTGCAGCCGCTTTTAAATAATGTTCAGCATCAAACAAGGGATGACTTTCCTGTAATAAAGACTACATATTAGTGACCTCTGACCTGATATCTGGTTTGCAATTTTCATCAAATGAAAACTTTTCCTTTCCTTACTTTGTGAGAGATTCAGGCTGACTTTCCTGTAATAAAGACTACATATTAGTGCCCTCTGACCTCTAACTTCTGACCTCTGACCTGATATCTGGTTTGCAATTTTCATCAAATGAAAACTTTTCCTTTCCTTACTTTGTGAGAGATTCAGGCTGTGTCTAAATTGAGGGCCAAAGCTACGGCTATGGATCACCACTTCAACATGCTTTGAAGTATTCAAAGGAAGTCTTTAGCAAAACCCTTAGCAACACAGGGGTGTGAATGGCCACATGCAAAAAAAAACCTGGCAACAGCTAGCAAAAAGCTGAAATTTAAAAATTTCCCATAGTTTTGTACAGAGCAGATGTACAATAAAACTGAAATTAAGAGTACTAAAAAATCTAAACGAAAATAAATTTGAAATCAGCTTAAATGCTGAATTCTTACACCCCCTGCAACAGTTGCTGCCAGAGCTGTAAGTGTCTATACTGACACTAAGACCTGAGAATACCTTGTGAATGATCACTTGTATTCTTACCAGGATGAGTTTGCCTCTAGTAATGAGGAGATGACTTGAGTCTTGGATGGAAAGGATCAACGGCTCAGAATCACTCCATGATTGATGCTGCAGAAAGAAACAAATAATTATATGAAATTAAACAATCCAAACTATAGTCTTTAAGTGATAATTGAAGCTTTGCATGATGTAGGAGACTAAGAATACACTATTAACTAGTAAATTTGCAGGTACAACCATGTGTTTGAATCTCTTTTTGGAGGAGTGTTGACTCTGAAAAGAGCCAGAGTGGTCTCGACGTTTCGATCAGTGTGGTCGTCTATAGTCTTTAAAACAACTTTTTAGAACTTACTCCCAACTGTTCGTCGGCTCAGAGCAGAAAGGACTTATAGTATATAGGACCTAGAAAGACCCAGTGGGCTCAGAGCAGAAAGGACTTATTTTATACTATTATAGGACCTAGAAAGACCCAGTCGGCTCAGAGCAGAAAAGACTTAATAGGACCTAGAATTAGAAAGGGCTAAAATGCGGTATCCGGCTGCCACTTTATATCCATGGAATTTAAGTAAACTTTGATCCTTACCTATCTGGAAGGGTTGAAGAATATATCCAGCTAGGAACTGGCACTTTGAACAATTACAAAGTGTCAAAATCTAGACCCAGTAACTGGGACGCTGTACTCCTTTTTTTAAGATTTTGACATTATCGGTCACTACTGGAGTACTGGCCTAGGCCGCCTAGCTAGAGTAGTAGTAGTTTGACAGAAAACGTCAAAATCTCAAAAAAGGAGTACAGCGCCCCAGTTACTGGGTCTAGTCAAAATCATAAAACTAAGCCAATTTCACCGTACATTTGGCTTGACAATGCTTATATAATCGCTAAACGCCAGTTTAATTCGTTTGGGCATGAATGCACGAAAGTTCCAGCCGCGCGACGGCGAATGTCTGCTTGATTTTTCTTTTTTAAGGTCAATAATTACCGTTTTTGCAACCAATTCATTGAGAGGAGTATTATAAAAGGGGAATAAAGCCCAACAACCATTAAAAAGTCTTTAAAAATCCCTTAGAAAGTGGCAGCCGGATATGGAAACTTTTCCCATCATTACAAATTTTGCCAAACACAAATAATCATTGACCACCAAAAAACTCGACAATTCAACAAAGAATTTAAAGTAGCTTTTTCATTGACCCAACGGCAATATGGCTAAAATGCCGTATCCGGCCGTCACTTTATATCCATGGAATTTAATAAAATTTTGATCCTTACCTATCTAGAAGGGTTGAAGAATATATCTAGCAAGGAACAGGAAGTTTGAACAATTCTAAAGGGTTGAAAACGTGAAAAAAATCCTCGAGGCTTCGCCTTCCAGTGACATGAAAATAAACACCATTTTGTGTTCATTTGCCCGTGTGCGCGCGAGTGGTAACTCCAATAATTTGAGTCGGTCATCGTTCATGCGCAGTGGAGAAGTCAATGGGACCTTTCTATTTCCCAAAATAATAGGTAAACTGAGATGATGTTTAGGAGGGAAGTTGACATGGCATTCAAAACTGTAGCTTTGGGGATGGGGGTGATCACGACGTGCGTCTTCAGCAGTTGAACATACCCAGGACCGATACTAATGGAATCATCCATAGTGTTCCCTTCACGTGGCTCATGTGTAATGCATGTGGGCATTCATAAGGTTAGGAATATTCACATCATGCAAATTTTAGGACAATCCTGCTAATTTGATTATTCATAATTATTCATAAAAAATTACATATTCATTATGACCTTTAGTGTGGTAGTTTCACATAGAACTAACAAACCCATCATGGTGTCAAAGCCTCATAGCCTAGCGGTGTAGGCTGTGGTCTTGTGTGTTAATAATGTGTTCTTTCCCTTACAGGTTCGAATCCCAGTAGGCCTAAGTAAATGCAATATATAATTGTGTAAAAAGTAAAAACTAATGTTCGATTCCTCCAGGCAAATAAGATACAGGTAGAAACATGGAGAAAGTTAAGAGAGGAAGCTGGGAGGGCATGAGGGGAAAGGTGATTGAGGGAAAGCGCGTTCGTTTTTTTTTTTAAATACGTAAAAAAAGTGGCAGTCGGTTGCGGCAACATTTCCGGCAATATTTTCACCTCACCTTCCACGTCCCTTCAGCTTGCTTCTCTCCTTCCTTGTGTACTTGTTGGACTGAGCCTTGGACTGAAGCCTGGACGGTAGAATTAGAAGTCGAGCGAATAAATCTAGCATATCGAAGCAGTCGCCATTCACTCCGATTTGAGTTCAGCGCCATCTTTCATGCCGTCGATAAACAGCGCCCTCAAGTGTCACGTCCGGCATGCGTTTAAGGGCGTGGTGCTTAACAGGGCCCAATTTCATGGCTCTGCTTACTGCGTCATTCTGCGCTTACGAAGACCATTCGCCGCTTACGAGGTTAGCGCCGAATTTCTGCGCTAGCTGTGTAAGCACGGAATCCTTAGTTACGTGAACTACGCACGCGCACAAGCAAAAATTCCTTGCTAACCCGTGAAACACGCTTAAGTAAGCGCGGAATTTTCTGCTTCCGCAAGCGCCGATTTTTTGCTTACGGTAAGCAGAGCCATGAAATTGGGCCCTGGTGTGTTACAGTTGAACACACGTGTATGTACGTGTACAAATACACGCCCCAGTGCACAGATGTACCACTTTCAAACAGGTCTAGGTCTATGGTTGTATTGAAAAAGTTGCATCGCGCAATCTGTCTATTGTAAGTTCTTCAGAAAACTGACACCAACATTTTACGTTTTGCTCACACACTTATGTTTATTTAATAAACAATTATGTATTTTTAATAATCAAATGCTTAGGGAACAACGTTCTCCAACCATGCGATATATCAGATCGATTATATTTCTAACTAGAGGTCAATGGTACAACGGTGTACAGATTACCATCATGTGTCTTTGTTAAAAATGAATGTTACTACAACCGTTCTCGTTATACCAACATACACACAACCAACTTAACAATTTTCAAATTGAATTTCATAAAGTTTGTCTTCAGTCTTAAATTCGATAAATGAATCAACAATATTTTATTTTGTATTTTTAAAGGTATATTTATTCAAACGTATAAAAGGCTTATATATATCAATATCAACTTCTCCACATTAAGTAAAAATAATATAATCAAAGGTTCATTGAATTCACTAAGGCTTGAACAAGATACAACATAACAGCCTTAGCTCACATCCCGTCCCTTCCGACCCCTACCCTCCCAACCCCACCATCACCACTAAAACATTATTGGAATCTATACACACTGTGGGAAGAAATAATTATATATCTGTAAGCTATTTTACATAAAATAAAAATGTTTTATGTACACTGTAAAAAACTCTCCTCACTAAAATGATTTATTTTTGATGATTTAAATGTAAATCAGAATAAACTGTAAACGAAACCGACCCTGCACCACCGTCCCCACTCATTTTGGAGTTGCGCTCTCCGCTGGGAACAACCACACAGCTGGGGCGTGTTTTGGCGACCTCGACAAGAAACAAGTTTCTGACGTCAAATTCACAGACCAGAACAATTTTTGAGAGCTCTGCAAAAACGGTTCGGTAACCAGTAACAGTTTGTGACGTGGGTACATTTCTTAGAAATTAATGTTCTCAAAATGCACAGCCTTCTTTTTATTTTCAAGTAATGGAACTTAGTTTTTGTAATTTTATCAACATTGTTGGATTGGTATGCTTTAATATTTTTCATTTTTAAAAGAATTCTGTCGACACTTTTTGTATGTTTGTGGAATCAGCCATCTTGAAACCAAGCTTAACCAAGCCAACAACACGGTTACGGTTTGGTCGGAACAGCTGCGTCACTGCGGTTGAACAGAACGCGCGAAAATCATGCTAAACCAATGAGAAATGACCGGAGCTCAAACTTGTTTGTGGTCGAGGTCGCCAAAACACGCCCCAGTTATGAAGTTCAACACCCTAACTCGAGTATTAACTGTCCTAACAGTTTTGTCTGCTTAAACTTGAGTACACTGCTGTTAATACACAGGCCAAGCTATGACGTTACATCCACATTTTGATCAACTGAACATTGGCAAATGAAATGGGAGACTTGTTAGGACACTAGGTGGCAGCAGACCTACCAAGGTAAATCCATTGTTCTTGGAAATGTGCGCATGGAATTACTACGCAAACAATGGAAATTTACCTGGTAAGTCTGCTGCCACCTAGCGTTCCAAAGTTTCCCAGTTAGCAGCCTTTTCTTTTGCGATGATCTTTTAGCCTTTGGCAGGATACAGATGCAGACACTGAGGCCGTATCCGAAAGGGCGGCTACGGCTACGGCTACGACTGTTGCTGAGGGTGTTGCTAAGGACGTGCTATACTTCAATGCATGATGACGCGGCGATCCAGCCGTAGCCGTAGCGGTAGCCGCCAATTCGAACACAGCCTAAGCCTGTGAGTCAGTTTCATAGTCAACAACGTAAATGATTTTTACACGCGCGTCTACCGTGGAATGAAGTGCATGCTGGTCTACTTAGTAAAAATGTTGTCACTCTAGCTGTACCTGAGGGGTCGATTTCACAAAGCACTATAAAGGTTCATCTTAAGATGGGTTGTCGGTATTACTATGGTGATTTGTATTGTGACATCACACTTTGCTTAGTAATTAAGATTGATTTGCACTTAAGATCAACTTTAACACTGAAACTGACTCTTGTGAAATCGAGCCCATGCACATGCACGCACCCCATTCCACGGCTAACACGCACGTAAAAAAGTACTCCAAAGTTGTCCAAGCGTTACCAGCTGGGGTTAGCGCCACCATGAGGCGTTTGTGCAGTTCCCTAAAGGTTTAAGTCTTCTTTCTCATAAAAAACATTATAGAGAGAGGTTTCACGTGACGTCACCCGAGACCTTTTTCTAATGCTGCGTGCATAAACAGGAAATCATTCAACAGATGACTGGTCAGCCATTGAGTTGGTATGTGGCTGGACCCAACATGGCTGCGAAATGAACTTTTCCCGGGGTCACGCAACCTCTCTATCATTAGAGACTAGACTATTTATCCCCTGTCTTTGGTTTGGTTAAATACAGAAGATATAAATGGATGAATACATTCACTAATAACACATCTGTTCTGAAATGTGAAAGTCGTGGGTTCGAATCCCACCTGATAAGTGTCATAAAATTATAGTAGAGCCTGTTTTCACAAAGGACTCGAAAAGGAACGTGGTCCAGTGCTTATCACACATCGGTGTAGATATAAAACCACAATAGTATTATTTTACATATATTAAATTCCGTAATAATGTTGATGCTTATACACAATAATTTGATCTAAAAATTGCTTCCAGTCGCTGTTGTACGGTCTTGATTGGCGACGCTAGTTGTTGTATTAGTCGCCGGTAGAGGGCGCAACATAGACTAGCTCGGAGGGCCTGGGCCGCATCTAGATTGGTGGCTGCGGTTACGGCTACACTGTTGCTTAAGGTGTTGCTATGGACATCATATACTTCAACGCATGATGACGCGGCGATCCAGCCGTAGCCGTAGCCGTAGCCGTAGCCGTAGCCGTAGCCGTAGCCGTAACCGTAGCCGTAGCCGTAGCCGTAGCCGTAACCGTAGCTGTCTTATAGTTTTCGGATCCAGAAGTTTGTTTGATTCAGATAACATCTCTTCTCTAGTCATTCGTGTTACGTTAACAAAACCAGCATTGCCAATCAAGACTTCGTTTTGGGGGTGATTTCAGAGTCTGTCTTCGTCAAATTCCCTCCTCGTTGAACCTTCCGGTCGGTGTTTGTAGAGGTTACGTTGCCTGACAGTTATATTGTAACAACACCACGTGATCAAGCCCAACACCACTAGGATCGCCAGGGCACCAGCTGCTATGAAACCTTCCAAAAATAAAGAAAATCATTTTCAAATAAACTATCTTTTACTAAAACAATAATTTCTCACAAACGAATGTGTATCTGAATACCCATGAAGTTATTTTTATGGATTTGGCATCAAGTTTCTGTTAAACATTGTAAATTTGTTTATTACTTCCATAATTTTGAAAACTATGTGTTACAAGCATGTCCCTGTTACATCATTACCATGATTTTTTAAGAACATTTTATTAGCAAAAATATCAGGTAAGGGAAGGATGGTGTGGGAAGGATTTGAAACTCTCTCAAACACTAACCTTTCAACACCCAAATAAAAGGTGGTGATCGAGAAACATAAATTAGAACTAACATTTTTTTCTAACAAAAATGATAATATTGAAAAATGTCACAAATTTTGTCCCACTTTCATGGAATGAGCCTTATGGTATTAATTTTTGGCAAATTGTCCCCCATAACGATAGTGTTTGTCTGAAAGGTGTTTTTTTTTACGCCTTAACCCCTGACAAGCAGTTACGAGTAAGTGCCAAACCTGAACAATGTGTTTTTGTTACGAAATACAAATGGCGGGCACGTCAACAAAGATTACCGTCTATGAAGCTGAAATGGGTGTTGACTGCAGGAGTGATTCAGAAAATATGTGACCCTTTTGTTGCAACGTATTTACCTATTTAGAATGCCCCAGAGTATAAAGAGAGATTACAGCGCTGTTGAAAACAAATTCTTTACGCTCAAGTTTGGATCCTTTTTTCATTATAATTAGTGTTCCCGCATACATGAAATCAATTTAACGGTGTATTCAGAAATGCCGGAGTGTTAATGCAATCCGACATCATGAATATTCATGACTTCACTCAAGTCGAGACTGTTCATGTTGTGTGACGTAGTTTCACTGTTAACCACGCCCTAACTGGCTCCAATGGTTACCAGAAGCCCATAGGAAATGCATTGAGCAAGGTTTGTCTGAGCGGAATATATGTATAAAATAAATATATATTTTTGACTTGCCTTCCACTCACGTTTCTTAGAGTCTCGGGATCTTGTCAGAATTATCAGCTAATGCTATAAGAAATGTCTTTTAATGATGGGAAATGTGATTTTTGGTACAAGTACACACAAACGTATATTGGTCCCTTGCACGCATGTCACACGCGGTGACTGTGCATGCTAACCATTTTGGAAGTCAATGGGTAAACGTGTAAACGCTGTGTCACGTAAAAAGCGCACTACACTGTATAACACACCGTGACATTGGCTTCCAAAATGGCGCAACCAAGATTATTGTGGTGATGACGTCAGGTGAATTGGGTTAACAGAGCCGGATGATAGCCAAAACCTTGCGCGTGCAGCTGATGCGCGTGCGCGTGTGACGTACTGACATACCAACACGGAAAACGTACATAATAAAGATGTATTTCCGAGATCTCACACTATGAAAAAAAAATTATTTCTGATATTATAATATCTAGTTTTCAATGCATGATGTTCTTTGAAAGTTTGGATACATAGAAATGCGGATGGCCGCTTTAAGACTCCGTATGGCCAATATCTGACCAAGACGCCATGCCTTAGTTTTGGTTCTTAAAGTATAGGGTTGTTAGAACGAACAAAAAACTCTTTTGAAAATGTCACTTTAACATTGCACCAATATCACTGTGCGGTTTGTGAGTTCTGACGGCTGTGTTGTTTTCCTTTTTTCTTTTCATTTTTCTTCTTTCTTTTCTGTGTTTCTTTCTTTCATAACCCTAATCCTAACCTCAGCCATTACCGCGGGTAGTGTTATCCAATAGCCAAGGGCTATTCTACACATTACCTGCATAAAAATGAAAACCTACTTGGCATAATGTATGTAAAATATGACATTCTGTAGGTACATTGTGAGGTAGGCCTATTCACAGAAATTTGCATTGTCATTGCCTTTTTTCCATGTTATTTTGACGCCTATAATGGGTTTTTTTATGTGACACCTTAACTTTTAAGGGCTTTTCCCCGAAATGACACGGATCTGACTTGCCAGATATTTTGAAAAAGTAACTCCACTTTCATTGTGTAGTTTCTAACTAATACATCATTACTCTCTTAATGTAAAAAAGTGAAAACATCACTCTCTTGCCCGAGTGGTGGTGTAATTTTCACTCTTTTTAGAGTGCAATTCATTCTAGTTTGCTCTTTTAGAGTGAAATTTGTGTAAACTTCCCTCTGAATCGAGTGAAAAGTCTTTTTAGAGTGGAAACAATTTCTTTTTCTCACTCCATTCAGAGTGAAGTTTACTCAAACTTCACTCTAAAAGAGCAAACTAGAGATAATTTCACTCTAAAAAAGAGTGAAAATTACACCACCACTCGGGCAAGAGAGTGAGGTTTTCACTCTTTTACATTAAGAGAGTATATTAACCAGCCTTGGTGATGTTTTGACAAAAACATTAATATAGGTCAGACATTAGAACAACTTTGTAAAATTATTCCTACCAAATCAAAATAAAATCAAGTTTTCAGAGACGATGTTTTCGAGAATGGTGGCTGTTTTAAGCAGGAATATTTATCAGAACAACTGTTTCATCTGACTGCATGAGACACAAAACCAAAACAACTATCTTTATACAAATTTACTCAGAAAAAGTAGGAGCGCCTAGTTCCAATTAGCTTTTGGAAAGGGGCTGATGAAAATTGGAGGATTTGAACAAACCCAACCGTCAAAATGTTATCAAACTTTCTTTGACGTACCTGCTAGGTAAGCTGGTCTTGTCAGCAAACCGCAACTTGATGTACAATTTGAGATATCTGTAGAAAAAGAAACAACATAGAATGCGAATACGTTGTGAATGAGTCTGCAGCCTTTCAGACGAAGTTCAAAGGTCACAGTAGTTTATAGGTTAACGCCCAACTTTTGAAAAACATTATACAGCTCCAAATAATTGATAATCCTGTTATTTAAGACGTACTTCCAATATTCATTGAAATTGAATTCATAACACATTTTCCCCACATTCTTACCAAAAAAAAAAAAAAAAAAAATTGGTTTAAACCATACAGGCAATATTGGTCATTGTACTTTATGTAACTCAACATACATGAAATAACAAAACCTGTTTAAGCTCAAACGGTCTTTTGAGTCATGAGAAAATAGTAAAAACCCCTTACTATATGTCTTCATCGTTTTAGAGTATTGAGTTTTGGTGTCGCGAGATCAAAACTAATTGTTTTATTCATTTTTCAGAGACTATAACATTTCAGGCAAACATATTTCAAGGGAAGTTTTTCACCATGACCATCGTTACACCATGTTTTGTGAAAATCTGTGAAATTATTTTTTTTTCAATATTACAAAAAGAATGCTGTGCACACTCTTGGAACTAAGGTCAATCAATAAAAGAACTACATATAATTGCAAACAGAGACAAAAAAAAACAACTCGCATTACGCTCATATTTTTATCTTGTTTAATTGTCAAATCAGTTGTGCCCGCTTTAAAAGTACTCGGAAACCTTTTTCTTTCCATCAACATTTTTGAAGGAAACCACGATCACAATAACAATTTCAAAAGAAGCACACGACTGGAAAGGGTATTATTTATATAGTATTTTTATTCCAAAGATGTTCCGACTGGGGATGTAGCTCAGTGGTAGAGCGCTCGCTTCGCATGCGAGAAGCCCCGGGTTCGAATCCCGGTATCTCCATGGAGTTGTTCTTCCTCTCCCCGATGATAACGAGTCGAATCTGTGATCATTTATTTTTGTCAATATTCCAAGGAAAATGTTGTGCTTTAAAGCCCCAGCTCAACATAGGTAAAAAAAAAAACAATAAATGTTCACAGATTTACATATACCTTACATGGTATAAAGTTAATAGAAAACTTTCCTTGAAATATTTCTGCCTGAAGTGTTATCGTTTTTAAATATACTAAATTAAATAAGATCCAAAATTAGTTATCGTCTCAAGTGAGACGAAAACTCTGCCTAGGAATTCGTACAAAACTGCTGAATGCATTTTTACCGTTTTCTCGCAAATGAAACAACGAAATGAGCTGACATTTTCACAGGTTGGTTTTCTGGCAAATATCTTGATTGGTGCAAAGAATGGAAGCATTTACAGGCAGTTTACCAATGTTGAGCCGGGGCTTTAAACTACATAGGAAAGGCCATAGTGCAATAAAAGAACTACAAATAATAGCAAACAGAGACCGAAAACTTACATTGCACTTTCTGAGTGCATGCCCCTCTCTTTTGGATTAAGCATTATTCAGGTCTGATGAAATTGGAAGTTACTTTAACCGATTATTCAAAAAAAATGTAGCAGTTTGCTCCTGGATTTGGAATGTGTGATTATTTTCCTAAATTAAACTTTTAAAACGCATGTTGACTGCAATATACCTTATGCATTGACGTCATCACGCCGCCATTTTGGAGGTAAATCGATGATGTAACAATGGAAACGCAGATATTTGTACGCGCGGCGCACAGGATTGGCCAATGAACAACCTCATTTTGACCTCTAGACGAGGGCGCCCTACTCAAATGACGTCATGTACATAAGGTCTATACCAGAGGCCCAGAGGAAGTGCTTTGGCGACAAATGTATAGACACACGAATAAAACAAATCCCACAACTTCACTGTGACAGTATAAAGTGAAAATATATTGTTTATGTTATAACCAATGGAAGACTTTTGAGACGCTGGCGGCAGCAGACACAATGGGCCTTTTTGACAGTTCTGAGCGTGCGCGCACATGCACAGTACTGCGTGTGCAGTTCAGAGCGTGCGTACTACTGGTAAGAACTGTGAAAAAGGACCGTTCAAAAGTCTTACATTGGCTTGTCTGGTTTGGAACACTTGAGAAAACCGTACAAAAACTGTGTTTAAATATTCCAGCTGTGGAGTTGACGAAGTGAAGGGAGTCACGGTACATATCACCCACGTGCGCGTACGTGGTGTGTGAACGTCTCAATATTATAAGAAAGGGGGAAGTTTTTTACCCCCAAATGAAAACAAACTTATGAAGTTTTGTAAATAAAGTTTGTTTTCAAATTCGGGTGTGGGTCTAAAGCTATGAAAGGATGAACTTATAAGTAACTCATGCTGGATCAAATTTCACTGAATTACTTATAGCACAAGGAATACGGTAGCTAAACAAAATTTAATCATGCTTACCAGATTATGGTTACCAGCCAAAATACCATGTCACATGTACCATCTGTGACTCCGTGGTATCTTGTTCTTTTTTGCCCAGCAGAAAATTTTTAAGAAGACTTTTCTGCTTAAGCCACCCTATCACAGAGCCACTTAAGCACAGAAAGTAGCTAAGCACAACAAAATTATGCTTACCAGAATAAGGTTACCAAACAAAATACCATTCCACACAATCTGTGACTGGTATCCTTCTCATTTATGCTTAGCAGAAATATTTGCTGCTTATTAAGCAGCTTTATGAATTTGGACCCTGCTCATAAAATCCAATCCAATGAGACAATTAATTTTGTTATCTGCATTTTAAATGTCAAATCAGTTGTGCCCTCTTTAAAAGTATACTCGGAAACCTTTTTCTTTCCATCAAA
Source organism: Marthasterias glacialis (assembly GCA_911728455.2). NCBI lineage: Eukaryota > Metazoa > Echinodermata > Asteroidea > Forcipulatida > Asteriidae > Marthasterias > Marthasterias glacialis. The sequence goes on along the minus strand of OU452232.1, from coordinate 19,537,982 downwards.
ATTTTTGAAGGAAACCACGATCACAATAACAAGTTTCAAAAGAGGTACCCGACTGGCAAGGGTATTATATATAGTATGTTTATTACAAGGATTTGGCGACTGGGGATGTAGCTCAGTGGTAGAGCGCTCGCTTCGCATGCGAGAAGCCCCGGGTTCAAATCCCGGTATCTCCATAGTGTTTTTTCTTCCTTTCCCCGATTACTACAAATAAACAGGAATGTTTTAGGGCAGTGGGCTCTTTCCATCTTACAAAAAACGCCGTCTCCTTTTTACACACAAGAGACCTTGACACATGACGTCATTTGAGTAGGGCTCCCTCGGCTAGAGGTCAAAAGAAGGTTGCTCATTGGCCTATTTGGTGCGCGTCGCGCGGACATTTGCATTTTACATTGTTGCATCATCGTTTTACCTCAAAGATGGCGGCTTGATGACGTCAACGCATAAGGTCTATTGTAAAGTGGAATTTGATTGTGTTGGTGTCAACGTTCTGGTGGATGTAGCTCAGTGGTGCAGAGCTTGTTTTGCATATGAGGAGCCCCGGGTTCAAATCCCGGTCTGCAGTTTCCTGTTTGTTTTGTTGTGTTTGTACATTTTGTCTGTGAAAGTTTCGTGGACATTTTTTAGTTGCACTAAGCAATCGTTGGATATTCAGTGATGGATAAAATATCAAGTTTACCAATTAGGGGGTAAAGTTACTGTTGCTATTATTAATAAGATTTGTTTTCAATATACTTAGCGCTGGTGGATGTGGTATAAAATAAAACAAAATAAAATAGAATAACAATATTTTTTATAAAAAAAAACACGCTGGGGTTTTCCTCCCACATCTAAAACTGAAACTTTCTTCCTTGTCTTATCTCTATGGGGTTCTTGGCTAGTCTAGTGATTAAGTTCTCTTTTCTGAGAATCATTGGCTTCACAACCAGAATAATTAGTAACAATAATAATAATTCCAAAACGAAAATACCTCAAAGCCCCAGCTCAACATTCGAAGTGTATGTAAATGCTTCCATTCTTAGCACAAATCAAGATACATGTATAAAACCAACCTGTGAAAATTTCAGCTCATTTCGTTGTTTCATTTGCGGGAAAACTGTAAAGATGCATTCAGCATTTTTGTACGCATTCTTAGACAGAGTTTTGATCTCACATGAGACGAAAATTAATTTTGGATCTTATTTCATTTATTATTCAAAAACGATAACACTTCAGGCAGAAATATTTCAAGGAAAGTTTTCTACCATCATTAATAATAACATGTAAGGTATATGTAAATCTGTGAACATTTGTTTTTCCTTCTTACCAATGTTGAGCTGGGGGCTTTAAACCACGGCACTGTTGACTAAAACCGTTTAAAATGGAGTTAATGTAAAGTAAACAAGGTAAATACTTACGAACAACGTAGAGGGCGGTAACTACAGCCGCACCAATGATCGCCACCAACGCAAAAAGCATAAGTATGATGAAACAGCACGCGTTCCAGAACCCGCACAAAGCGTTTCTGCTACGGAGTGGTCGCCTCCTGTGATCCCAATCGTCAGATGGTGGAGGGTAACTTGGTAAGCGATGCATTGGGTGTAGTAGCTGCTCCACTTGAGGGATGATCGGAGGCGACCAGGGTGGTGGATCCTCACGCATCTCCTGTTGGGGTTGTGTTGTTCGAGGCTCTGGTGCCTCCTGTTGTGCTTGGGCTGCTTCGAGGTTATCGTCACCGCTGAGTTCTGCAACGACACGGCGGTAGTTGACGGCAAGGCTGGGGTTGCGGGTCACCTGGACCGAGGTTTGTGACCAGGGCGCTACAACCTCCCAGTTATCGTGAGTCATTGTACTTCGGCTTTCCTCTTGGATGTCGACGAACCTATCGCCCTCATCGTCGGCCTCAGCTTCTTGGGTTTCAGGTTCGTTATGATCTGGTTGTATCATGATTGCAGTCTGGGTACTCATGTCTCTAACCTCTAGGGGTTCTCCGGCCTCGTCCTGCGTCTCATCCTCCTCAGCTAAGGTATCAAGAGGTTCTGGTAAGGGTGGTGGTACCTCTTGAACCTCGGCGACCTCCTGAGGCTGGTATTGTTGGTCGTGATGGTAAGGCGGGTCCCAATCACGTGCAATCACTCGCGGGAATGACGGTACACTGGGTGTGATTACGGGAGGTTGTGGCGGAACATTCGGCTTGATTGCCGGAGGTGGTGGGGGATGTGGAGGAAAGTGCGGCGGCTTTGACATCACTGGAGGTGGCTCGGGTACCCGAAACTTATCCACCGACGAGTATAAAGATGAAGATTCCCTGTCCCTCCTCGCGGCCATTCTAGAGGCTGAGTCGTTCACACTGACATCATCATCAGTCTGCTGAGAGCCTTCAGACTCTGTGATTTGACTTCCAGCACTTTCATCGCTACTGTTGATATCATCGTCTGCCACAAACCCTTGGTTAAAAGCTGCCCCTGGATCGCCCAGTCTTTGAATGGACGCTCCGGAGAGTGGGTTCCGGGCTATATTATAGTTAGCTTCACTCACGTCAAACTCGTGCCGGAACCGCGGTGCGAGTGGGTTCCGGATGGACTTATGGTCCTGGGGATCCGGGAAAGCCATGCCTGAAGAAACAGTCAGCGGTCTTCCGCGTATGACGTTCCTCATGCTGATCTCTGTATTGTATAAACTCTTTGGATGACGAGGATTGCGGATGAATCTAATGGGGACGACGGCGGGTCTGCTGCCGTCAGGTCGAACCGGGGCACCCGGTGTAAATGTCTGGTTGAACCGGAGCCCACCGAGACTCCGTGCTCCAGCTCCCTTGCTGTACCATCCCGTAGACGGTGCATAGCGAACGTCTCTCGATCTGCTCCCACCACCACCAGCAGCACGCACTCGCGACCTGCTGCGGGGAGAGTTGTGGGAAACACGACCCAAATAATGAAGGTCGTCGTCACGAAAGCCTGACGGCTCCTACCAACAAAAGATAAAAACAATCATCTTTAATTTCAAATTTAGTTTCATTAGTTCAATATTTTTCTAAAAAGCTCAAGCACAACTTGAAGTTTGGCGCAAGTCAACACGGGTTGACATCGTGGTACACGCCCGTAGCTTCCATCTCGGTGGAGCCTGGTTTAAATCTAATTTCGGACCAAAACCCCGCTTCAGCTTTGATGTTTGTGCAGCCAGAGTGGATTTCCACCATTGGTTATATATTTTTCGACCTAGGATTAGTCCATCGTCATTTTTCAACTGATTCCCTCTTGATTGATTCGTTGGTTTTTATTGTCAGTTGGTATATATCGCTTACTAAACTGCCGTAGGCCATGCGGCGTAGCAACAGGAGGAAGGGTGGGGTGCATGTACAAGCCCCCTCCCCCAATTTTCCAGTACCCTCCCCTTCCCCCGGTGCCATGTCGCTGACCTATGTATTTAGTAAGCTCCCTCCACCCCACTGAAAAACAACGGCCCCCGACCTCCCCCGTAGTGAAAACATCCATGACTAAACCACTGTAAAAGGCCCTTTCGTAACCACGTCTTTGGCTTCCGGTCTGGCTGCGGCTTAGGCTCCTCATCTGGAAGGCTATGACACCTCGATAAATATACAATCATCAACCACTTTCATGAGCAAGACCACCATATCAGTGGAAGGAAGAAAAACTCATCGTCCCTGTCAAGTTCTGGCACCAACGCAGAGTCAGGGAAGCCGTTCAAATCAAGACCCATAACAAAGTTCCACAAGACATCGGGTTCTTCATCAACGACATCTGGTTACCACTACTCAAGCCCACCCTTCCAGAAGCAGCTCACCACAACACTGACACACTCCAGCGCCCACTCAGCAAATCAGGCACAATGGCTTGTGCATCGCCGGTCAAGAACAGCTTGGATCCTTCCCGCCTATTGTGCATCCCGCCGACCCCTTCAGCATCAGTCGCAGTCCAGCGTTCTCCTGAAGACCAGCAGAGTATACTGTTCGAAACGTCGAGACCACAACGGCTCTTCTCAGAGTGAACACTCCTCCCAAAAGAGATTTGTACATGTAGTACCCACAAGTTTACTAGTTTACTATAGTTATAGTCGCTTGACAACTCTTTTTTAAAAACCATCACAACTCGTAGAGAGAGATTATGGTGTTTCCACAAACCTCACTAGATAATACACTACTTGTATACCTCTCAATGAAAAAAGGGAAGAAAGAGTGAGTTATAAAAGAGGGGGGAAATGGAAAAAGTAATAAAAAAAGACATTAAACGGAGATACGCGTGAGTGGTCCCTAAAACTTAAAGAATGAATAAATAAATGGATGAAGGATGGGTCAGTAAAATGTTGTCAGTTTGCCGTCAAGATGGTTAAATTTAAAACGAATTTTAAGAACCATCACAAGGCAGTGTTTCGCTAAAACAGACAAACATTCTGCTTGTTCTCGTCTACAAGGAATGGTTTATTGTCTTATTGAAACTTCCAAAGACTCCAGAAAACTTATGGCGCCATTATTAGGTCTCATTATGCACCACATAACATTTCCAAGCAGACGACAGTTTGGCATGAGTTAATTTGAGGCATTGTGCGTCACAGCTTATAAGCACCACACTATTTTGGGGGCGTTGGAAGTTGACGGCTTTGGCTGTGGCTAGATGCTCATGTAACGTGCAGCTGCAGCCACAGTTGCTAAGTTAAGCCATGGGGATAGCGCTGGTAGACTAGAACTCCCTGATTGTTTTAGGCCGTGTCCGAATTTCGGCTTTACGGCTATGGAAGTTTGCTGCAGCGGACAATGTTGAAGATTAATGCTTCTTCATCGAGCTAGCCATAGCCATTGTCGAAGCCACTTCGGCCATACATTGTTTGGGATGCAAGAAAAATGAAAATGGCCACGGTCCCATGACTACAGATCTACGTACTGGCAACTAGACGTTGCAACAGTTTGTGTAACGCCACTGTAGAATCATTCTAACAAAATGGCAGAAATGTTTTATACATGCTGTGGGCCTTTTCGAAACCGTTGCGTGGACTTGGGCTCAGGCTTAGGCTCTGTCAGTTATTGTGAAAACGTGTGCTTTCGGTATAGGGCTTCAAACAGTAGGGGGGGGCCTAAGCCGAATCACAAGCCGCACAGCCGTAGTTTCACAAAGGGCCTATTATAAAAATGTCGAGTTTGGAGTATTGTTGCTTTTACGTGGGATACGCAAGCTGCTATTAAGGAATTTAAAGTGCGAGGTGTGGGAGTGTAATGAGAAAGCTGTGGCCCGTAGTGAACGTATTCAAAACACAGTCGTTTCATGATAATAGTCAACCCTGAAGATTAATGGCGCAATCATTAGACTGACACAAAATACAGTTTCCGGATCATGGAACAACATAAATGCTTTTATGTGAACTTCCAACCTATAGGGTCTCCCAATCGGGACCAATACACGGTAATTTTGGAGATGAAACATCCATCGGGGTATGTGTAATATCTTTATTGGGGTATTTTGAACCGTAGTGACCTATGAACCCAAATTTTGTCGGTAAACTGAACAAAAAAGGGTTTTGAACTGTTTGAAACCTCACGTGATTTGAACAGTGACGTTATCATTACTGTAGAAACCTCACATGATTTGATAAGTGGCTTTATTACTACTGTATGTATATAACAATACTGGTACTAGAAGACTAGTTTGTGAAATCCACCCCAGGGGTGGATTTCACAACTTGGACTAGTCTTATCTCGAGTTAGGACGAGTAACTAGTCCTAAGTTAGGACTAGTTTGTGAAATCCAGCCATGGGGTGGATTTCACAAAGCGCTAGGACTAGTCTTATCTCGAGTTAGGATAAGTAACTAGTTCTAACTTATATAGGACTTTTCATAATTTAGGACTAGTTTTGTGAAATCCACCCCAGCTGGGCTTCCACGTCCAAAATATTGTCGTAAAGCGTGAAGATAAAATTGCGCACTTTATATTTCCAGAGTTGTTGACTCGATCGTGTCATGCGACTTGGACTCGAGTCGCTGTTTTATGACTTGTGACTTGACTTGTAGAAACCAGCATTGACTTGTGACATGACTTGGACTTGCAAAAATGACTTGTTACTAACGCAAGTCAGAAGCACTTTGAGCGACTCTACATAACTTTAAAAAAAAAACAATTATGCATTGCGTGCATTAATTCTACTTATTATAGACAACTCCACAGAATTCGGCATCCATCGGCAAGTCTTCATAGCATGCAAATTAGGCCTTTCAATTCAAAGTTCCTTTGAGTCTTCACTCATTTTAATAATTGTGATTTACATTACTTTACTTCAATTTTTAAATCACTGATTTAAATCAATCGTTTTGTGTGTTTTTTACAATTGTTGCGACCAACTAAGTGAATTTGTTGTGTTAATTAAAAGTTTTATTTAAATTATGGATTAAATGCGTCTACAGCATTCCTCTGTCGATTTTGGCTCATTCAGGGGGTTACGCAGTTCTTTAAATTATAAAAAATAATAATAATTATTATTACTATTTCAAATAATACTGATACTGAGCTAGGCCTAGTTTAAAAATCGCTGTTTTTTTTTTTTTATTATTAAAAAAGGGGGACACTCCCGAAATAGTACACGTGAAAATAGCAAGCAATAAAGTGAAGTATACAAATCAAGAAAGTCAAGTTCAATAGTCCAAAACTCATAACTAGTAGGCCTACATGAAAATGACGCTGGTTCCCTGACTTTGCTTATAAACTGGCAAAAGTACGACTTGACTTTGGACAAAGAGACTTGTGACTTGTCTTATGTTTGGACCACATGACTTGTGACTTGACTTGGACTTTTAACAAATAAATTGCTGCACTAATGCACATGACTTCAATTGAGTAGGGCGCCCTCACCTAGAGGTCAAAAGGAGGCTGTTCGTTGGCCAATCGTGTTCGCCGCGCGTTCAAATCTGTGCGTTGAGCTTACCTCCAAGATGGCGGCTGGATGACTTGTGACTTGATTTGACGTGTGACTATAATGGCATGTTGCCACACCTCTGTTTTTTCTAATAGACGCCATCTTTACTGGTAATTTAAAGCATTCTAACTTTTCTGCACAGTCAAGAGGATCACCGACCGCCAATCATGCCAAAGGAATTTGATCATACGCCCGCGTGCCACACGCAGTATTTAAGGATAGCGCGCGGTTGTATCAAAAAAGGATTTGATTTGTCCGTAATGGCTGACTTTAGACTGTGTGACATCAAGTGGGAACTATCTCAGCCTACGCACGAGACATGGCAAGCTTTTAAATTTCAATTTGCTTACACCAATGTGTGATAAGCACTGTATACTCAGTGCTTTCGAGTCCTGTGGGGAAAAAAACTCGGGTGGGTTTCGAACCCACGACTTCTGCATGACTAGAGCAGATGTCTTAACCATAGACCACCGAGCACGCCCGTTGACGAGGGGCCAGTTCGAATCCAGTATTATGCGGCAGGTACTGCAAACAAAGCAGGTACCGCTACCTAATGGCAAGCTTTGTTTGTATGGTGAGGGGGTCGGGTTCTGGGTAGAACCAGATCAGATATACCGATAACGGGCTAATTGACCTTTCCCATGATATATGCTAACTGCATTCACGCATGCGTACAGACCCTGTTGGTTGGCAAACGCAATTGAAATGTGCACAAAGCAGACGCACAAAGCGCGTACGCGTCACGCGCCCATCAGTCCCATGCAAAAGGGCGCACTGTTCCCAAAATTTTGCCAATCAAAATGTAAGTGCGCACGCGCGATGTCCAATTTACATATTTCATGGGAAAGGTCTATTATATTAGACAAGTGTTAGGATATGATTGTCAAGTATGGCATACATCATTAACACAAAAACAATGTGAACAGATTGAGAAGGTAAACCAAAAAAAAAACGTGCTTTCCTAATTATTTTTGGGATCTAGGTAGGCTACACATGTTATGATAATACACTCTATGAATTCAATTTAACTTCACTCCGTAAAAGAAGATAAAATCTATTTCACAGTTTTGGAGAAAAATTACTCGGTTCGTAAACAGATTTCGTAATTTGTACCCCCCCCCGCCCCCCTAGCTAATTAAGAATAGTAGGCCTACTAGAGTTCTTAGATCTAATGCACAAACTTCCTTAGCCGTTCCCTATTAGCTTTGTTGAGATATGGTGGAGACTATTATGAGTGCACTGTTTGGTTTGGGTGTATGCAGACAAATTTACCCAAACAAATAGTATTGCAGTATTGTGTCCACCATATCTTAAAATGGCTACTTGCATCATAGACAGATACAAAAATTCAACAATGCCTGCTCTAACGAGGCACATTCCCTTTTTTCATGGCTTTGTGCAATTCACTGTTTTTGTTGTTGTTTGCCACTAGGTTCTGGTGTGTTTTGTAAAGAAAATAATAAAAAAAACATTCATGTTAGTTCAATATTTTTAAACCTTTGTACGTTATAAGCTATTTGGGCCCTTGGGCCAAACAGTGCTTCAAATGAAATAAACCAGAAATAAGTCTTGTCGTTTTCAGATAGGATAGTTTCAGTCGCCCCATTTATAGAAACTTGACCAACACTGTTTGATAATGAACTTTCATTCAGCTTTTTACCACGAAATTATCGATGATACTTTTATATTCTCTTTTATTTATTTATTTATTTATTTATTAAATTACTTATTTGTTTCGTACGCAACGTTCGACGGCGCAAGCGCCAGAAACGGATGGATAAAAATGTTAGTTATTAACAGTAAACTTCTTTAATATGCAAAGATAAACATTTTAGACAATGAAACAGAAGAGAATAAACAGGCTCGCTCAGGGCTCGACTGTTCGGTCCAAGCAGACCCCTCATTTAAAGAGGAGGGGTTGGCCTCTGTAAAGTACGTCTGACAGACGATTTAAAACTATAAAAAAGACTGTCTATTGCATGGTGGGGTTGGAGTTGGAAATAGAGTTGTATGATGAAGTCAACCAGTGAATAAACCCACTTTTTTTAGCATGGAACATGAAACACATCAGGATAACGGAGATAGGAACGGGAAATCATCTTTTAGGGGAAAACAAGAAATCAAACTGCAAGTAAAACGAGAAATTATACCCTTATAGAGACAATTTTCTGGAATATTAAATGCTACAATTACATTCAATATATCTTTTCAAATGTATTGATCATTAATTTTTTCGTTTCTAAAGTCTGACAACACACAAGCGAATTGAGCATATGAATAAACACAATGGTTTAGCAAAAAGGGAGTAAACCAATATGACTAATAACGGGATCAACAATAACGTTTCGCTATTGCCAAAAAGGAAATAACAAAATTGTCGATACTAACTTCAGTCAAACATATCCATTTCAATGGTGGTGATTTTATAACTTACCTCCATAATTACACTCAGCGACATGGTGTCTCACCAGCAGAAGTCACCCAAAATTGTGCCTTACTACATCCATTCAACAAGGGCGGTTAAATCTCGCCGTCAATACATTTCTTAGCACACCATCAATGTATTTGACCGAACTGCCTACCCCGGGTCTGCGCTTCTACACTTCCATGGTATGCGGATTCTGTGCCTCTTTTCATGCAGTTTTATTTTTCCACCGAGTTTTGAATGGTTTCTCTTTTCCAGACGAATGAACCAGGACTTGCTTTCTACCAAACAAAAAAATAGTTTCCTTTTGAGCGTCGTCCAAGCGTGGCGATCAAACTTGGTGAGAAAATGCAAAGTACAATCAGAATCAAGGTCGGGCTGTGTTCAGACATGGGGGCTGGCAACAAACTTTCACTAAATGCAAACTTTTCAATGACGAGGAGTGAATTTCTGAACATGTTTTTTTTCTTCCCCTAATTGTGTTCTATAAAAGACTTGTATGAATTTATTGTGGAACTTTGAATTCATTGTGGAATTTGCTAACTTTTCATTTTTATTAGGGAATTTTCTAGCTTTTTACCGATTGTCTTGTACTTGTTGTAATTTCCCAATGTTTTTGGCAATTTTTCAATCTGCATTTGTGAATATTTGATTTTATGATTGTTATGCACATGTGTGCATTGCATGATGGGAGCAATGTAAATCAAAAAATTATTATTATTATTTTAAAAAGATATGACCGATAATAAGATAAAAGCTGTATTCATAAAACTCCGAAGGAAACCATAAAGAAAGACGCAAACGAAACAATTATTGGATAACATTTATTTGTCTGACTTATGCTGCATTGTTCGAGATCTTCAATTACATGATCGCTTTTCAGCACAACTACCCCCCCCCCCCCCGCAATTTTTTTTTTTTTTTTTTTTTTTTTTAATAATAAACAAACTTGTATAAAATAAAAATAGAAATAAATAAATAAAAGTAATTTTTTTCATCAGGAAAAGTTTGATATAAACGAACTTTTTAAATTACTTTATGTAGGCTTTATTTGAAGCCAAATTTGCATAAAAACATATTTTAAAGGAGGTGGTTATCAGTTGTGATCACGGATAACACGCGGTTGATGATCTCCACAGACACCATCAAATAAATTGTTGGTAATACCGCCCTCTGCTGTTGATAACAACAAATTATAATTTATAGGTTTGGTTTCCTGCTCATTGAAAACAACAGTCCTGTAAGGTTGCGCGACCAATTTTTATTAGCAGTGTCACAGGATCCGACTAATATTATTATAAACACCCAGCATAGCAGCAGCAGCAGCCGGCAGATACTTTCCAGCTGTCTGTTCGATCGTCAGTCAGTGTTGTGCTGGTGATGCCTGCTGCCGGCACCGTCGACTCTGTCAAATTCGACTGTTTTCCTACATTTGTCATCACTTATATCTATGGTAAGTTGCTGTTATCTGTTCCACATTGAACTTTCTACTCTTAGCCTAAGTTAGCTCTGAAAGTGATGTCAAACATTATCACTTTTTTAGAATTTACTAAATATAATAAATTATCTCTCGGCTTAGACCCAGTAACTGGGGCGCTGTACTCCTTTTTTGAGATTTTTGACATTATCTGTCGTACTAGCGCCCCAGTAAAGAATATGTAGTAACTGCGACGGTCAGGAGGATTTAAATCACCTCTGTTAAAAAAAATGCCTTAGACTCAAAATTCGCCTACTGTCTTCTCCAAGTGTTTATGGTGTAATAAAATGCATTTAATTGTACTCACGATCATTTTCTGTCCTCCAAATCGATGATTTTTAGGGCCTCTGACAACCCTGCCGTTACAATCGCCATTTTGATTACTAATGTTACGACTGTTTTCTGACTTGAAAAAAGTCGTATTAACGCTGCGGGATCACGTGTTCGCTGATGCCCGGACTTGAACATTGTTTTGCGCAGTCAACGCAGGATACCAGCTGTGTCTATGACCCCACAATGGCAACATTTTGATTACTAATGTCACGACTGTTTTCTGACTTGAAAAAAGTCGTATTAACGCTGCGGGATCACGTCTTTGCTGATGCCCAGACTTGAACATTGTTTTGCGCAGTCAACGCAGG
>OU452232.1:18709044-18921544 GCA_911728455.2 Marthasterias glacialis | reverse complement strand
CAGTCTCCAATTCACATCGTAAGAAAACATTTAGGAATGTGCTTAAATTACAACTTTTTTAACACCTTAAATCTGTTCAGAGGGTCATTTGAAGGCTGTAAAAAGAATGTTGCGACACATATTCAAGCTTGCAAAATGAAAACCAATTTAACCGTCCTTTGGATTAAGCCCCACCCCAAACGTGTTGACCGATCACAGCCTTGACTATGCCACCGAAGGTCCGACACGATAAAATCCCATAGGAAAATGTAAACATGCGTGCGCGTACTTATAGCGTGTGCGTTCACGTCGTGCAGTGTGGCAGTGAAGAGACGCACATTGTGCTGCCCACGTGTACAGTGGTGACGTAGCCAAGGCTGTGATTGGTCAATATGTTTAGGGGCGGGGCTTAATGGATCAGTTCATAGAGTTCCCATTGGTCATGCCGAAACCGAAGTGTGGTGTAGCTTTACATGGTGTGTGGCAAGGCTCTTGAACCTGGAGGGCGGTTCCAGTTTGAAAAAACAACAAATGAAAGACAGATTATATGAGTCTAGACCACTGATTCAGTCAATGGTGGAACTTTAAAAACTGATCGTGGCAACTAATAATGTTTGGGTTTTTTTGTTTTTTTTTAATTTAGCTTAAATTTTTCCAAGCAAATATCTTACACTGATTGTAAAACCTGTCAAAAAGAAAACCCTCAAAAGTTGTTTATTAACTGCTTTATTAGAAGTCTAATTGCATCTAGTTTACCCATAGAGTTATATACTGTAAAAGAACTAAAGGGCGTACAAACCATGCGACACGGCCCGACAATGAGCGTTTTTGAACACTGAGAAAATGGCGCGGACCTTTCATTTACACTGGTTACTCTTCCGTTCACACAGCAACCATTTTCTAAGTGGATATCGTATGCAAATGGCCTGTAGGGATTTTAACCCATGGTGAGTCAGTGGAGTTCTGTGCGTGGCATCGCGAGTGCTCCCTCTAGTTCTTATATATAACTCTATGGGTTTACCACACTATTTCTATGGTTTGACCCCCAATGTATCCCAAAGGTGGCGCTCTTGCAGTCAAATATTACATGTACAACATGTATTCATTTTGGGGCCAAGTATATCCTGTTGGTAAGTCTTTGCGTCAAACGCGCGCGCATTGGTGGTTTGCGCATGTTTCGCTTTCTTTCCGGTTCCAAAGCTGGCAATCGTTTGCGTGTATTTTATCCTAAAATCCTTGTTTTTACGGTAAGACAAATTTCTTAAAACAGAGGAGGACATTGTTAAGAAGATTTAGTGTCTGCACAACACATTGTGACAACCACCTTGCTTAGTTTTTGGGAAAATCGTTGTGGAAAATGTGGGCTATTGCATTTGGATGGGGGCTTCTGATGATGTTTGGAGCCCGCACGTTCGAAGTGGGCGTGGTCTATGCTGTAATGACGTCATACTTACCAACAGGATAGACTAATCCGAGCAGCTCGTTTACGGGCGTTTACAACAACGCGGGCACCGCACACGCGCGTCGAAGCACACGCACTGTGAATCCTCACTGCTGATTGGTAAAAAGAGTTATACATGTATATAACTCTATGGATTGGTACCAAAGATATAGAATAAAATATTATATTCTATATCTATGATTGGAACATATGCGCGGCTGACGCGCTATTGTCGCGTCGCGTGCGCGTGCGGTGGTAATAGACCAATCCATTAAGCCCCGCCTACCTTAGCAACTGCCTAACAACAGCACATGGTGTGACTTTCTTGCCACGATCGCAGCGGTGGTTCGGTTCCGAACACACACGTATCGGATTTTATCCGATACGTGTGTGTGTTTGCAACCGAACCACACAGACGTGGTTTTCGTGAACGGTATGGATTTAGTTTCGTGGCCTTTTGAGTAGTGCCGTGAGTCCAAGGAACAATTAATGCAGACAGGAACACTTTTAAACCTGTTTTACAGGACTGTGCAGAGACCATTGCTGTGGGATTTGCACCACCAGAAATACGAAAACATTAAAACAAACGTTGGTACAGTTGTGTGCTGTTGTGTGTCAGAACAATGGCGGCGGTTTGGTTACTTTTCTGATGGGATTGTAACGTGTCGGACTTTTGTCGGTCTTTCAGTGACGTTGTCAGGGCTGTGATTGGTCAATACGGGAGTAGGCAGGGCTTAATGGATCGGTCTATAGCTGCGGTGGTGTAAACCACCATGAACGAGTTGTATATAACTGGCATTCAAGTTTCACTCGTAAAGAGTTTAATCAATAATGTAAGGAAACATTGCAAGATAAGCCAATATGTTACCACTCATTGTTCTAAGTATGTCATACGGTACTGGCTTCTTAATTAATCTGTATTTAATATGAGTCTCCTTTCCAGCACTTTTCAAAAACTGTTGAGATCACCAGGCATTTGAAACTAATTTAACTAATAACAATAATAATTATAACAACAACAACATCAACAAACAACAACAGCAATAATACTGAAATAAAAAATACAAAATTCTAAATATTAAACTACTAAAATGTAGAGGCAGGTCTTCTTACTTAATACAAAATGTATTACTAACAAAAAAGTTTAAGTTCCTTCAAAGTTATGCCGTTGTAGAAGAGTGAATATTTTGTTTTAAAAATGTTCTTACAACACAATTATTGTCAACATTTCCTATTTTTTTTATTGATATGTTATGTTTCTAATCTCAAAACTTTCTTTTTGTAAAACAAAATAAGTGTACCAATTACATTGTATTCGGAAGGTATCCTCTTCAAAATAAACTAAATTTGAATCACAACAAAAGTTATCTCCGGATTTCTAGGTTACAGTAGATAACCCTGTGACTTTACAATCCCTGCCTCGTTCAAGGAGTAAATGACTCAATGTTAATTGTGCCCAAGTGCTAAAATGGTTCAGTATACGACCTGGTCGTTTGCATCCATTGTGCGCATGTGCCAAAAGGTCAGTATAAGACCAGGTGTGGATTTCACAAAGAGCTAAGATTCATCTTAGCAAAGTGTGACATCACAATACAAATCCCTATGTGATATTGACAACTCCTCTTAAAATGAATCTTAGTGCCAGGACTATTCTTATCTCGAGTTAGGATGAGTAACTAGTAGGACTAGTCCTATGTAAGGACTAGTTTCGTGAAATCCTACCCTTGGTTGTTTGCATCCATTGTGCGCATGTGCCAAAGGGTCAGTATAAGACCTGGGCTCGATTTCACAGAGAGCTAAGATTCATCTTAGCTGTGAATCACTCTAATTGCTCAGCAAAGTGTGATTATCACAATACAAATCCCTATGTGATATTGACAACTCATCTTAATATGAATCTTAGTGCTTTGTGAAATCGAGTCATGGTCGTTGGCATCCATTGTGCGCATGTGCCAAAGGGTCGGCATAAGACCAAAGGCGAAGTAAAGATATATCTCCTGCACACTATTCAAGTGAATCTTTTTTAGTATTAGATGAGGAAAATTTCTTACCCATTGTCTGTTTTGCAGATAATGCAAGCATTTTTTTTACGCACGATGCCGTTTACAGTCGACGCTGATCCCTCAGCGACCATAGACCTCAATGAAAAGGCTCAGGGTCCAGCGTTCACAGCGTCCTGCGTTTATCATTGCGCGACCAACTATAAAGCAGCCTTTATGTGCGTGACGTCATTTGAGTAGGATGCTCTTGGTTAGAGGTCAAAAGAAGGTTGCTCATTGGCCAATCCTGTGCGCCGCGCCTAGTATGGTTCCCTGACCAAAGATTCCCTGATGACTCTCATCCATGTTTAAACATATTTCATGGCGCAACATAATATAAAGATTAATCACTTGTCACAAACGGTGGACGATGTCACTGGATAAAAAACGAAGCGCTGATGACGGGCTTTGTTTACTTTTCAAAAATCAGCTTGCAAAAAATGTTACAAAATATTCAATTATAGTGTTGAATTTGTTGGGGGAAAAAATAAAAAATAAAACGATAATGAGATATGCCTGCAAAATTTTTGAATTGTTATCAACAAAAGAAATGTCCAACCATCAACGACACTGTCCGAATGTTGACAACGGGTTCGAAGCATTTCGGATACTTTCAGAAAAGGAGGAATTCCTCCTTTTTGTCACGTGACATTTGGGTTATACCGAAATCAACAGAGAATAGTCGGAGATTTTGGGGTCAGGGAACCGGACTACGCCGCGCCTACATGATGTGTCTTTTCCATCGTTGCATCAGCGTTTTACCTCTAGGATGGCGGCATCCTCAATGCATAATGACTATCGAAATTAGCATCAAAGTGGCGTCTATTGCAACCATAGAGTTATATATAAGAACTAGAGGGCGTACAAACCATGCGACACGGCCCGACAAGGAGCATTTTATTGACCATTGAGAAAATGGCGCGGACCATTCATTTACACTGGTCACTCATCCGTTCACACAGCAGCCATTTTCTAAGTGGACATTCGTATGCAATTTGCCCATAGGGATTTTCGCCCATGGTGAGTCAGTGGAGTTCTGTGCGTGGCATAGCGAGTACACCCTCTAGTTCTATTATATAACTCTAGTGATTGTAAACCATCTATCAACATGACAACCCGGCCATGTTTGTTCCATGCATTTATTTATTCATTTTTATACTTCTATATTTATTAACTATAAAAATTATATCAACAGTTGTGCTGCCGGTATAGGTCTTAATCGCTGTCTTTTACATCTAATAATGCGATACAAAGCTTCCCTTATGTTTTTATTCTTCCAAGCATATATGAATGGATTAATTGCTGGAACTATGGACAGTATGAAAAGTCCCAAACTTCCGCCTCGAAATAGGACAGGGTAGTAAACACCAAACACATAGATGACTGAGATCGGTGCGTATGACACTACATAGACCAACGTCAGAAGGATTGACATCTGTATAATTCGTATCTCCTCCTTGCTGATAGAGAGTGCGTCATACGATCGGTTACGAGGTTGGAGGGTTGGACGGTCCATTGGATGCTGGACCTCTCGGTCAAAGAGGCGCGGTCCTAAGGCAGGCTGGACGCGACGTCTGCTAGACCGCACTGCCAGAAATGTCCGGATGTATTGCAGGGGCATGACAATTAACACAGTCGGCACCATGCAGCTAATCACTACCATAATATACCGATGCGAGGGGGTGTGTCTAGGGTTTAGGGCACACGAAGAAAACGCTGACTGGTAACGGATATCAATCTTCAGCACAAACTCCGCGATGAGAAACACAACAAATGACTGCAACCACATGACGATTATGACCAAGACAATCCTGTTACATCCGCAGTATCTTTTATACACTTCGGCCGGTCTGGCTATGAGTAGATATCTGTTAGTCGCAACAACGGCCAGTGTTATAAGTGAAATTTGACCGAGGGCGAGAGAGAAATGAATGGTATACCGGCACACAGCCAGGCTGAGGGGCCAGCCCTGGGCTATGACCCCCACCGAATTGACGGAGACAAAGGAAAGCGACAGCAACAGGTCCACCAGGCTGAGATTGATGAGTAGAGCGTTGTGCGATGTGCGGAGTTTGGGTGTGGTCGCGATGGCGATGATGACGAGCAAGTTGCCGAAGATGCCCAGCAGGACAGCGAGGACTGTCCCCATACAGTGGAACACTCTCACCGCGTTGGTAAATCCGGTCACTGTGGAACTGTTGTCCTCCATGGAGAACATGCTGCAAGCGTATCAATACTAAAGTGAATTGAGCAGTTCGGAACGTTCAACAGCATCCGTATACATGTAGCAAGATAAATGTTGCTTGTCGAAAAAATAAGACGAAAATCAGCAAACGTTTCGCAGTAAGGAAACTACTTATGTGTAGATTGTTCAAGTGCGATGCAACACTTCTCCTTAAAATGGTTTTCCCGTAATAAGATTGCAAAAAAAACTTTGAGATTTTTTTTTTCCCAGAATGGGACCGGTCCATCAGTTGCCTTCGATGTATGAAAAATACGTCTGTACAGATTACATGTAGCGTGTTTGGACGATACACTCTCACAAGCATCGATCGACACCCGCCTAATGCTGCCCGATACCCGCAAATCAGCTCAGTCGAATTCCATTAACACCGCACAGTAACGTCTATGCCAAGTCTCCCCTGGTGAGGAACACAGCCATCAGTCCCATGGCATAGTTTTATTCTATATCAGTCCCAGCCATGATTGTTCTCACGCAAAGGGAACTACCGGTAATAGGTCCACCGCTTAATGGCTAGCAACAGAAATAGAGATAATTGTTCCAAATGATTCGCCTGTTTGAGTGGCATTTCAAGGACGAAACGAACCATCGTCGAATCTCCTCAAAAAAAGAACGAATGTAGGCATATAGGATATTATGACCTCCATAACCGTTGATTTTAAGTGTGTGCGCAGCTTAATTATTCATCATACTTAGGAGGGGGCAGGGCTTGGAAGAGGCGGATGGAAACAAGTACAAACAGCAGTGACTGCAAAGCGCAGTTTACCGACCGTGACAAGGCAGAAACGTTTTAGGCTTGCTGATGAGTGCTTTCACGACTTACTGACGGCAATTTCCTCCAGGCGAAAGATTAAACCATCCCATCATGCATGATGATAATATCGCCTATATCCAAATAATTAACGAAGATGCAGGGACGACTGTTTTATATCGTCCTACTGTGCTGTAATCGTTGGAAAGAACCGTATTTATCAAAATAGACTTTAATATAGCGTCTGGGGTTTAAGTGCCTTTCCTCCTCTGTCAGTCTTCGTCGACAGGACTTCATATAAAATGTGCCAAAGTCGTCTCTTTATAATGAAGAATTTGCGATAAAAGACCATGTGAAATTAGTATGATGGATGGCTTAATGTATATTCATCTGTACAAATGGGGGAAAGAATGAGTTTCTTCGAAACCAGCCTTTTTATTTAATTGATTGATTTTGCAACGACAGGAAACAGTTGTACAGTTTGGGCATCCATCCTCCAAGCTAAGGCAGAGAACATTGTCAGAGCACTCTAGCTCATTCATCACGCTGTTATTGCATTTATATCCGTTAGAAATAGAATGCCACATTAGTCCCGCAAGAATATCCGAGTCTGAAAGGCCCCACTTCATAGTTAATAATAATAATAATAATAATAGTAATAATAATAATAATAATAATAATAATAATGTACTCTTTAAATGTAAAAAAGTGAAAATTTCACTCGCTTGCCCGAGTGGTGTCAGTTTGGCTCTTTTAGAGTGAAACTTACTCTTCATCACTCTTTTTTTGAGTGAAAGTGGAGTGAATTTCACTCCACTATATACTATATATAATTTCACTCTATACGTTTTCACTCTAAAATCATTGTCCGCCATGATAGGCTCCTTGCAAAAGTGGTATGGGGGACAAAAAGACTGGTTTTTCACTCTTTCACATTAAGAGAGTATAATAAATGTGTATAGCGCCGGTATCCATCAACTAATTAACGCTCATCGCGCCTAAGCAAAATATGACACCCACACTGGTACATGTAACATGAAAAAGCAAAGCAAGTTGACAAAGTAAGTTCAATACAGTTCAAAAGCATCCTTGAACAAGAAATGTATTAAGTTCTTGACAGTAAGTTGGCAACGAGGGAGAGAGACTCACAACAGATGGGAGTGAGTTCCACAAGGTGGCTGTATAGCAAATCGTAAAGATCGTTCTCCCCCGTGATTTCGTGATTGGTGCTCAGCTATAGAAGCAGTTGGTTTGAAGATCTTAGACCACTGCGTCCTGGGGTGTATAGCTCAATCAGATCAGGTAACACGGGGACAAATTATTGAGGATCTTGTACACATAAAGGGCCAAGTTTGTATATACACTGTGAAAGGGGTTCAAATAAAATTACATTTCTGGTCAAAATAAGAGCAGTGGCGTAACTAAGGTTGGGGGGGGGGGACGGGGGCACCTCCCCACCCAATTGATGGCTGATCCCCTGGGTGTCCCTCCCCCTATTGAAATCTGGACTTTTTATATCAAAGATTACCTGCGTAAAATGTTACATTTTGTTAGCTTTTATGTAGTAATTTCACTTCATTTATTATTTTTGGTGATTTATTTTTCTACTTGCACGCAGTGTATTTGTTTGTACCTCAACGTCAGAGTATCTCATCAAAAATAGCAAACGGCATAACAGCGCTGAAAAGGGGGGCTTGTTTAGGGAAAGTGACCATTTTTAACTGGCCAGAAGTGCCTCCCCCAGACAAAAATGGTACAGCCCTTTATGCCCCGCTAAAATTTACTCTAGTTTCACCGCTGCAAGGTAAATATTTGTTTTTCAACAACGAACTACAATTAATGTACTTCGAGTTCTTGCGTGGTACATTTCCAACAAACGTTTAGAACATGAAGCATGTCCTGTACGGACACATAAACCACATAAACTCCCTAAAAAAATACTCCTTCATGGTTGGAAAGCTGCGTTCATATTCCAAAATGTATTACTCCCTTTATTGCAATAGAAATTCAAATGCATAGTTTTTTATTTGTTCATTTTTTGTTCTTTCTCTTTTTACGTCACCACAGTTCCCCACATACATCTTGTGCCTATCACACAGTCTAATGATATGAAATTTTGTGCGTGAAATCGCACACGTACGATTTGTGGTGCATGTATTCATTCATTCATTCATTTCAATACATTTATTTATTTATTACCTCCAGCGTACCTACTGAGTGCAGATCCAGTCGTCACTGCGATAACCGGATTGGTGGCTAGCCGCTGTTAATGGACCGAGGCGCAGGCGAGGTCCATTAACAGCGACCAGCCACCAACCAAGGTCTTTACCACGCAGTGAAGACCGCGCCTCGCACTGTTTATTGCCATAAACCCTTTTTACAGAAAAAAGACGGTCATCATCAGAATTTGTGTTTTTTCTTTCCCCGATGTTTTCTATTCATGTTCAAGGGCTATTGTTTAGGCTGTTCAATTTTTGCGTGGCACCTAGTCTCTTACATATATTTAACTATTAATGCATGTTTTCAAGAACCACTCTATGAGCTTTGAAAGTTAACATCACCATATTGACCCATTTCACCTGACGTCATCATCACACTAACCTTGGTTGAGCCATTTTGGTGGTCAATGTCTCTTCAGTGAAGAGCACATTTTAGGAGACGCGGCGTTTACAAGTAAACCTATTGACCACCAAAATGGTGAGCGTGGCACAGTCGGTGCGTGTGACGTGCGCGCAAGGGGTCAACAGACCTGTCTTTTGCAACGTCACAGCCTGAGTTTTTGCCAACAAAAATGGGAAAAAAAAATCGGGGAGCCGTCAAAGCAAAATCAGATAATCAGTTTTGCAAAAATGTTACGCAAGTATTCAAAAATTGTTTAAAATTTGTTGGAAACAAACCAACCAAATAATGGGATGTATTTTCTTTAAACGTCAAAACGTCTGTCAACAAGACTTGAATGTTTCGCTACATTTGGCCGTCCATGCCAACTATAGCGTGGTTTGTTTATCAACAAAAGAAAGGTCTTTATGCAAATACTTTGGTTGGTGTTCGGCTTCATGCTTTGCATTATGTTGGTTTCATATTCGTACCAGCTAGCTTAGTAAGATGGCCTGTAACAGACACAACTTTTGAGGACAATTTCTATTTTGGCCGTCAAGATCTGGGCCCAATCTCATAAAGGCTGTAAGCACAGAAACTTGCTGAGCACAGAAAAATGTTGCTTAGCAGAATCAGGTTACCGGCCAACAATCCATTATGTTTACACTGTTGCGACTGGTGCCTCGCTCATTTTTTGCTTAGCAGAGAAATTTTGCTTAAGAAGTATTTTCTGCTAAACAGCTTTATGATATTGGGCCCAGTAAATTTCAACGCAGCTTGAGTCGCTCACCAACCAATCATGAAAGGTGTGCATGAAACGCACGCGTGCCGAGTGCAGTATTTACGTGTAACACTCAATAATGTACACTCAAAAATGTGCAGTCATTGTCATCAAAGATGGCTGACTTTTTACCATGGTTGACGTCATGCGCAACCTATGTTTGTTTATAGGGGCGACTTTTGCTAGTTCACAGAGCCGGTTTTCATATCACATGTTAATACACCCCACGTGACCAGTCTCTGACAAATCAGAGTGCGTTAACCCTCCGCTGTATTTATTAATTAAAAACAGAAACTCCTTAAAATATCCTGAAACGTTAACCATAGCTTTTAAAACGATTACTCTTTAACTCTGAACATTGAACCCAAGAAAGTACTATGTCATTTACGATAGGGAACGTTAAAAAAATAATAATAAAATACGAAAACAAAAATATATTTCAGAAGTAGAAAATACAATCCAACGTGAAATACTTATACCCTGTGCGGTATATATTATTTTCATAAAATTTTACATCAATATTTACTTGATTAACATGAAGTGCATGCATTACAAGTTGTTGTTTTGATAGTACATGATAAGATTGTACAAACGTTTCTAGTGGTACAGATGGGTTTCAATATTAGACGCCATCTTTGATTTGGCCTGTTGCCGCGTCAAGCTCTGTAAATTTCAACGCAGACTAAGTTGCTCAAAAACCAATCACGAAAGGATTTTATGAAACACACGCGTGCTAATTGCAGTACTATTTACCCGTAACGCACAGTTGTGTGCTCAAATGTGCAGTCATCGCATCAAAGATGGCTGATTTTTCCCATCGTTGACGTCATGCGCAACCATTATAGATTGACTCATTTCTAGGTCAACTTCATAATGTCCGGTACCCGAATGGTTTTTACGCCGGTACTGGGATGCATTTTTACGCTAGCGTAGCGTAGAGCGTAAGCCTTTAACTTTGTCATATAGACCTTATGCATTGACGTCATCACGCCGCCATCTTAGAGGTAAATCGATGATGTAACAATGGAAACGCAGAGATTTGTACGCGCGGCGCACAAGATTGGCCAATGAACAACCTCATTTTGACCTCTGGACGAGGGCGCCCTACTCAAATGACGTCATGTGCATAAGGTCTATTAGTCATGTCAACATCTGGAGATGGAGACGCCGTTGCGCGTCAAAGACTTAACACTAGGCGTATGTGCGTCCCAGTAATGGCGTAAATCGCTGGTACCCACAGGACATCCGTGATGGATTGCTCGTATCGTTTTTAGGAGGGACCAGTGGGACAAAACCTCATTACGGTCCCTTCATTCAAACACGATGTTATAGTTCGTGTCTCAATAAAATTACAAAGGCACGTGATTGTATTCTTACTCAGCATTGATGTGTTAACCTAACAGACAACATTTTCAGACAAGATAGAAAAACCAGAGGAATTGTACAAATATTTATATAACTCTTTCCTTTACAGACTTTAAAATTGGAAGGTCCTTTATACACATTTACCCTGGTTTATAGTGAGCAGGCCACCCTACAACTAAAATATTAACCCAAATAGTTTCCAATGTGATGTTTCCTCAATGGCGGACTTTAGGGGCCGATAAGTGGCAGCAGACTAACCTGGTAGTTTAAGTCCGTTGTTTTGGGGAAATGAGCGCAGGCCCAAAACTACGCGAACAATGGAAACTTACCTGGTAAAGTCTGCTGCCACCTCGCGTTCTAAAGTCTCCCACTGTGTATGGTACAAAAATACTGAGAAGATGGAATCTGAATGTCCAAGGCTTTCGTTGGAGATCAAGATCTAAACCCATAACGGACCAAGACCGACAGGTCTAAGACTGAGAGTGGGATCCAGACTCACAGCTCTAACCTCCTTCAGAACACAATATGAAACCTGAGAGAGATTGGCAAGAAGGGGTTAACAATACGAAAAACTACCGAGTAAACCGCCTACACAAAACATGGCCCAGTCTCATAGAGCTGCTTAAGCACAAAAAGTAGCTAAGCACAAAATCACTCATGCTTACCAGATTCGGGTTACCAGCCAAAACACCATGTCATGTGTACCGTTTATGACTGGTATCCTGCTCACTTTTGCTTAGCAGAAATTTGTTCAAGCAATATTTTCTGCTTATGAGCAGCTCTATGAAATTGTGCCCTAGGGCCCATATTCAAAGAGCTGCTGTAAGTACAAAAACTAGCTCAGCAAAAAAAATATGCTTATCAGACTAAGGTTACCAGCCAAAATACCATGTTACATGTACAATTTGTGACTGGTATCCAGCTCATTTTCGCTAAGCAGCAAATTTTTGAGCAATAATGTCACCTTAAGCAGCTCTATGAAATTGTGCCAAGTTTATAAACAGCAATAAATTGCAAACCCACCAAAGCTTTAAGTGATTGTACTGTAAATCAATTATCAATCCCACACCCATAGGCGTAACGAGCCAGGGGGCCAGTTGCCCCCAAATTCAGGCAAAACGATGGAAAGATTTGGGCAAAGCAAGAATAAGAAAAAAAAATTATTAGAAATTGGTGTTTTTAGGCCTCAGTGTAATATTTCAGGCAAATCAACCCCTCTCTGCCCCCTTTAACCATAGAGTTCCCATACACCTCTGCCAACACCCAATGCACACGAGTGTATTCACCTGCAATCGATGACACCCTATTGTTCCTCTGTTGTTAATTCGTACTCTCATATGCTTTGTACACGTTTGACAACTGGCGACACTTGGTGAACAAAGGACTCTATCGTTCCCTTTTTGTTTAAGGTCCGCAGTTTGAATGCCAAGACAAAGTCAGCCAAACACCAACACTCCATAGGTTTTTGGTTGTGCACAAGATGCTATATAAACCCAACAAAATTGCAAACCACATAAATCAAAGTTTCTTGTAATTCTACTGTGATCAATTCCTTTCAAATCCCTCCCTAAAACCCAACCACCCACCAACACCCCAAAACCCAACCACCCACCAACACCCCAAAACCCAACCACCCACCAACACCCCAAAAG
Source organism: Marthasterias glacialis (assembly GCA_911728455.2). Classification (NCBI taxonomy): domain Eukaryota; kingdom Metazoa; phylum Echinodermata; class Asteroidea; order Forcipulatida; family Asteriidae; genus Marthasterias; species Marthasterias glacialis. Next base: position 18,908,696 of record OU452232.1, on the reverse strand, counting down.
AGGGAAGTGGTTTTTTTTTACTTGTGAGTATAATGTAGACTTCCTTTTGGTGTGTCATGATCTAGAACAGCAAGATGTCACTGCACTGGAAGAACTTGGGTGGGGCATCCGGATTGTTTGTCGTATAAGTCACCTGTAGATTTAAGAATATAAAATGAATTAAGAATTTAAAATTAAGTTATTTCGAAGATTGCATGATGCAACGATTGACAAAGAATAGATGCACTTAAAAAAAAATGTTATGCAATTCGCCCATCACAAGGCCCAAAGGCCACTCGAGGTGTGGGCTACTTTTTGAAGGGATAGAAACCTGCCCCAATACGCAGAAACAAGACATGGAGAGATATAAACGCCGTCTCTTCACAGCACAGCGAAGAACAGGGAGGGGTAAATGAATCCATTGAGAGACAAACATAACTGCCTCTTCCCCATACTGAAAACGAGTGCCGCGATCACAATTAACTTAAAGAAATTTACTTCAAGAAACAAACTTTAGGGTTGGAGTAGGAGATATTTCTTCCTTTTAATGACTGAGGAAAAGGACATTTGAAAACACTTCCTAGAATTTAATTTTTTTTTTTTCCAAAATGGAGGCTAAGAATGTTTAGACAACCAAGGATTGTATTACCTGCAAGATGGCCGAAACTCCAACAGGCCTGTGAAGATAAACAAAATGAAATAAAATAAAATTAGCTGTTGCAAACTGCTTACTAACCAAAAGGACCTGTTGTACAAATGCAAAAAATTGTTAATGGCCTCACGTTTCGACCCAAGAAGAGTCACTCTCAAAGGCTAAATATACTGGAGTAACAGCATTCTGTTACTCCAGTAATCTTGTCCGTTTGTGTTGTGTTGTCATTTAGCCTTTGAGAAAGCCCGTGCAAGGGTCCAGATGTGAGGCCATCAAAAGATTTTTGCAAGATAGAAAAACATTGCAGATCTTATTTATACAGCTACACATACTGACATAGTGACTGCTTCTTCAAGTTTCATGCATCTTTAATTTATTTGTTTCAATTGATTAGTTGTTCCAGCATCTTGTGAACTGTTACATGGTGCTATGTAACTAAACTGGTCTAAGACTTATATTTCAAACAAGCTCCACATACCATTACAAAATAAAACGAGCACTGTGAGATAAAGTGCTTTATCTTCTAGTGCCACTAATCCTCCAATCAGACTCAACGGGAGTGTGATAATATAAGTTATATCACTCGCGCTCGTGGAATACCGGAAAATATAGCACTTCTATGTTGCATATCCCAATCGGCCTTCAGCCTCATGGGACGCAGACGTGAGCACGAGTGTGATAATGAATTTATCTTCCAGTCAACTGCAAGATAATAAAACTTTGAGCATTATTTGATGAAGAGCAAAACATAAATACGCAAATTTTAGAACGTCATTTTGCACTGTCCGTATACGGAGCGTAAACGCATGATACTCAAAATACGCAGAGTGCAATATAGACTGCTGGGAGTGTGATATGGTTTATTATAACACCCCGTACAGAGATACTGTCTTGTGATTGGTTTAGAGCATGTCACATGACATGTCTTATTTCTACTAGAAAGACGCGCAGATGGCGACGGACTATACCATTAGCAACCAATGTACTATACCATTAGCAACTGCTTTACTCGTTGACTGCTTTTACTCGTGCTATGGTTAAAATTATAACACACCTCTCCTGGTTCTTAATCCTGATTGGCTGAAACACGGTCGCGTGGGGTGAACTAATATAGCCTAGTGCATGAAATATGACCATACGCACCGCGTGTGCTCCTTTTGGGGGAAATAGTTCACAAAGCGGGAAATAGTATCAAAAACCCCAAAACTATTGACTGGTAAACAGCGCCCTCAAAAGAACGAAAATAGCGGCGTCTGTGGATCGAGAAGAATCTCCGGCCAAAAAACCGTGATTTACTCTTCTAACTGACATTTTGGACTGAGGTGTGTTATAAAACACATATGGACTGGCATTATTCGGGCAATAGTGCACGTCTATGCACCCCTCAGGCCTGTGAGTGACCAGGAGAGGGTCCTATTTCCCGAGGCCGAAGACCGAGGGAAAAAGGACCCTCGGGTTGCATAGACGTGCACTATTGCCCAAATAATGCTAGTCCATATGTGTATACCATAGCACTCGCAGCAGTCAATATTTGTATATTATCACACTCCCATTCAGCACTCTGATTAGAGGATTAGCACGTACTGGGAGACAATAAACCATATCATACTCCCACTAGTCTATTATTAAACCATATCATACTCCCACTAGTCTATTATTGCACTCTGTGTTTTGTGAGTATCATGTCCCATGCTCTGTAGACAGACAGCGCAAAATGTTCTTGTTAAATTTTGCATAGTAAACAAGCTGTTTCTCAAGAAATTTTATCTTCCAGTTGGCTCGAAGATAAATTTGTTATCGCACATGGAATGCTCAGGGAATACGGGAAAATATAGCGCGTCTGGGTCCCATATCCCACTCATACGCAGAAGTGTTACAATTTTCCATAGTCCACTTGGGCTTATGTGAATAAGGACTTTATATTACAAACTACAACCAGATTAGCAGTCTAATCATCACAACAAATTAGAACCATGCACAACATGCACAATTCAAATTCCGGTTGTAGGAGTGATGACCTTACAGTGTTCTTAACTCGTTCTTTTTTTATGAGTTCTATCTGTTTTGCACCGATTTTGTATCTGATTTTAATTGATCTGCAGTTTTAAACAGTGTAGTCAATGTCTGTATCAATTTGTCACCAGTCAAGCTGAATCTTCTTGAAGCCGTTAGAACTGAATATAAGAGGCTAACGTCAGAGCTGGCTGGAGCCAACATATCAGACGCACTATGTTACCTAGTAGAACGAGTACTTAACAGACGACGTAGACGACAATGTGAAAGGTGTACTCTTAAACAAATAATTGAGATTCAACCCAGACACCCAACAGTAGACACCAAAGATCTTGTCAATATCGTGAATTGTTTACACTTTACAGACATCTTGATAGATATCTTACCCATCAGGCATTGTGACGTTAGGGGCGTAGACAAACAAAGAGGGTGTGTCCGAGTCTGGAATCTTCAATAGCACTTGACATTGCTTTGCAGTCCAGAAACCAATTTCAAAATATCCCTACAAGAAAGAATATTTTATATTTTATTTATATTTATTTCATTTCACGGGCAGTTAAAAAGTACATCAACAATAAAAGTAGCATTAACAACAGACAATAAAAACACAGAGGAGATGAGTGAACCAACTAGAGCCCGATGGATTGCCTAAAAGAAACAAAGTTTCTTTCGAGAGGCTCTCCCTTCCAGTTGATTCTAATAAAAAAACATTAATTATTAAAAACATTGATCTATGAATATAAATATAGAAAAAATGTACACAATTATTAATATTTACACAACAGACAAAAAAATGAAAAAGCAAGTAAAAAATGGTAGTTATACAAAGTAAATACAACAATGATAATCTCTTAAATAGGGCATTATTATATACATGTAACAATGAAAAAAAAATATAGCCCATTCACTCATTAGGCAAGTGTCTCTATACGGTTTCCTTGGCATTTAACGACTGAGAATATTTCTATTCCCCCCCGGACAGGATACCAGTCTATCCCAGTGGCTCCGCAGCTCTCGCTGGTACCCACTTCTACTCCTGGTCAGAGAGAAACAATTAAGGTGCCTTGTTCAAGGACACAAGTGTCTCGACTGACAAGGCCAGGACTTGAACCCGCATTCTGTAAATATACAGAATTTGAGTCAACCGCCGAAGACCGCACATGATATCCTACACCAACATAACAATGTAATGAGTTATAATTTCAGGGTTTTGTGTAGGATTTGCAATCATTCATACTCACATGACTCAAATTGTCACAGCTGTAATTTCTTCGCCAATTTTTTGTTCATAACTGAAAAGCAGGGCTTAACTTCAAGGCACTGCTTCTTGCAAAATTCTTTTTCACTTCCAATTTCTATAGAAGTCGGTAAATTTAATTGTTCTGCAAAGAGTGAAGACTGATCTTAAAATGTGTATCATCAATCTCAATTGCAAAGCAAAGTGTTATGTCATAATTCAAATCACTATGGCAACATGCCCTATTTTTTATTGCAAGAGGGCGTCAAACCACAGAAATAGTGTAGTAAACCAGATGCAATTAGACTTCTAATAAAGCAACTTACTACACAACTTTTGAGGGTATTTTATTGGCAGTCTTACAATCTCATCATTGTAAGATATTGCTTGGAAAAATTTGGAAAATTTTAATGTTTTTGAAATATTTGTGTACTTTCAAAATGGAACTAGTATTGCGCCCTCTTGCTGTCAAAAATAAAGCTGAACAGATCTCCCAGGAGAACCTGAATAAGAATTCCAGTAAAATCTACAAACAAAAAGCAGGGTATAGATGTTCATGCGAAAAGTGGGAAACTATAGTGCCAAAGACATCAACAAAAGATCAGGGACTTGGTGACATAAATAACCAGGAGGGTGCGTAGTGACGCCACAAGTAATCAGAGCAGGGTATTAAACAACAAGAGAGTACTGGAAGGATGCATTCGTCGGCTCAGAACTATAAGGTCATTAACTTCCGTAATCGACAAAAGGTCATTAACACTTCCAAACTAAAAAACAGTAAATAAGATTTAAAAACTAAAAACTAATGGTTTGTCTATCCAAAACGTAGTTTAGAATAACAGGTTAAACTACTTTTTGGGTAGACAAACATAAGTTTTTGATTTTTAAATCTTATTTACTGTTTTTTAGTTTGGAAATGTTAACGACCTTTTGTCGATTACGGACGTTAATGACATTATAGCTCAGAGCCGACGTATTGTACTGGTGTTGCATGGTCTCACCATCAGGATGACCTTCAACACAACATCCTGCATGAACATACCAGTACACCAAGTCATAAAACAGAAATGAATTCAACAATAGACATACACTTCAAACACAAATACTCTGACAGCATTTGAAAGGTTAAAAAAGCACAATGCCAAGGAGAGAACACGAGATCGGAAGAGGAAATTATTAAGCATTTAACCATCTCTTAAATACAACTAGCACCTGCTACAAAGATGCCATTCCTTTGTGTTTTGCTAACTTTTTTGTTTGAACACTCCATGTCAGTTAGTGTTTTCTACCTGTATATTTTTTGTTTCATTATTTTTTGATGCGGTTGCCCTTGTTTCACCTAATAGTCTATGGACCTTTATCATGGTGTAGCCATCTTGTTTTTATCCCATTCAAGTCAGTGTAACCAAACTGAGGCTGGAAGGGCAAATAGTCAGGTTCGTTTTTGAACAACAGACATCAGCACACACTGCTGTTATTGGAGGCAGGGCACATGACCAAGATGGTGGCAGCATGATAAAAGTCTATAGTCCACCTCCTCCTAGCTGTGATGTCATGCTATTGTTTTGCCCAGTCCATTATTTTGCAAGAAGGCAGCGATATTGTTCCTATAGCAAGAGTTCACACTCACAGGTGGAGGTCAAGTCCCATAGTAGGCTACCCTCTGTATGCCCAATTCATGGCCGGGAAAACTGGATTTTCGGAAGCAGGACTATGGCAGCTACCTGCCGGTACAAGAAATTTCTCTCTAGCCCCATTATTTCTGGAGTTATTGGCCGTGGCGCTGCCGACTTCTTCAGAGTGGCATGTGCTTCAGGCATTATCCTTTTATACAGGAATAAATGCATCATATCAAGGTCATGTACAACCTTGTATAACTGTTCACTCTTTTGTTTACAAAATGTATTCAGATTCCTTTTTTTACACTCCAGACAGCTCAACTTTATCATTTTCAATCACTTTCAAAAGGAGGCTTTAACAGGGGCTGTGTCGTCATGATCGTAGTCTGCCTGTTTCTGGGCCCGGAAACATCACATGAACTCAGGTACTGCACGTGCCTGCCTTGCCCGTCACATCACAAAGGGCGCCGTCGCTATTATTCTGTGATGTGACCGCCACTCGCGCAAGGGTGCATGCAATAACAGGTTGAGAGGTCATAATTCAGTCTAGCCACAGACTCGCTGTGATCATGACGACACAGCCCCTTTAATAGATGTGATGCCCGAGAAGTCGACAATGGGAAAAATCTGCCATCTTTGATGACAAGGACTGCACATATTTTAGCGCACAACTGTGTGTTATCCTTAAATACTGTACGCGACAAGCTTCATAAACTCCTTCCATCGGGGCTCCAAATTCACACTGGACCGCAGGCCCAAGGCCAGTGTTTTCAGCAAGGGGCCAGTAAATCCACCACAGGACAACTCAAGGGGCCAGTAAATTCACCACAGGACAGCTCAAGGGGCCAGTAAATTCACAACAGGACAACTAAAGGGGTCAGTAAATCCACCACAGGACAACTCAAGGGGCCAGTAAATTCACAACAGGACAACTCAAGGGGCCAGTAAATTCACCACAGGACAACTCAAGGGGCCAGTAAATTCACAACAGGACAACTCAAGGGGCCAGTAAATTCACCACAGGACAACTCAAGGGGCCAGTAAATTCACAACAGGACAACTCAAGGGGTCAGTAAATCCACCACAGGACAACTCAAGGGGCCAGTAAATTCACCACAGGACAACTCAAGGGGCCAGTAAATTCACCACAGGACAACTCAAGGGGCCAGTAAATTCACAACAGGACAACTCAAGGGGCCAGTAAATTCACCACAGGACAACTCAAGAGGCCAGTAAATTCACAACAGGACAACTCAAGGGGTCAGTAAATTCACCACAGGACAACTCCAGCAGTCTTGTGTTTTTGTCCAAACTGACTTTCAGCCTGATAAATATCTTTCTATTCTGTTGAGTATTGAAGAATGCTTACCCATAAAAACAAACATGACGAATGGTATAATTCTTCTCTTCATGCTTTTGAGACGATAGTGGGCGTCCCACAGACCGGTCCTTTACCATTGTTTTCATCGCTGAGAACAATGGAAAAAGACCGGTCTGTGGGACACCTGCTATCGTCTCAAAAAAGTCTTCCATTCAAATGTTAAACTGTGTTGGTATTTTTGTCTCTCATTTCAATTCTGGTGTTGAACAAACAATCAGTGAACATTTTAAGCTACGAGCCCAGCTGTCTTGTGGTTTCCCACCCCCGCCCCCCCCCCCAACCACCCACTACGAGCCCAGCAGTCTTGTGGTTTCCCACCCCCCCACCACCACCCGCTACGAGCCCAGCAGTCTTGTGGTTTCCCAACCCCCCCCACCACCACCCACTACGAGCCCAGCAGTCTTGTGGTTTCCCACCCCCCCCCCCCCCCACCACCACCCACTACAAGCCCAGCGGTCTTGCGGTTTCCCACCCCCCCCCACACCCCCTGAGATTTGAGTCCTGTCCATGATTGGTTGGCATGGTTGGTAAACAACGCAAGCTGCGTTGAAAATCACAGAGTTTGTCATGGCTACAAGCAAAAATGGAAATTGTCATCGAAGGCGGCATCTATTGCAACCCATCTATACGAGGCCATAAATATCAAACATCATCTCTGAAGATTACTAGCTTACATTAGTTGATGTTCCATTGGGATAAGTTGTGAAATGACTCTTGTTTTTCTGAAAGACGACACTGTAGGTTGAACCTTTCCTAAAAAAAAAAAAAGAATAAAGAAAAGTATATTTAAAGTAAAGTTGTTAAGAAATATTCCATTCGGGATTGAGCAAATAGTCTGATTTTCATTTGCCAGAGATGGAGAGCAAGAATTATATAAAACACACTGCCTTAAAGCTGAAGAAACACTTTTAAGATTGGCAATGACATCCGAGTGTAAACAATGATGTCATAATGATGTCATATACGTAGCATGTACCTGATTTCAACGGAAGGTTTGTCCTGTGCCTGACCTCCACATGGTTCAGTTAACAAACCACAAACGTCAGCCTCTGCAAAGAAATCATTGCAATTATTAAGGGAATTTGTGAACTATGGGTCTAAGTAATTGAATTTTGTGAACCACAAAGTTCAAGGTATATAAAGTGTAAATGTCAGCTCATTAATTTACAATTGGAATGTAGAACCTAAGATTACAAATAAGCGGAAATCCTTGTCAACTGAACACAAAGTTGTTGATAGGCCATTTTTTTTTACAGCAAGAGGGCCCGATACTAATTCCATTTTGAAAGTACAAAAATAATTAAAAACACAAAAAATTACAAATTTTCCAAGAAATTTTTCCAAGCGAATACCTCACCCTGATTATTTTGTAAAACTGTGAATAAAAAGACGCACAAAAATTGTTTATCAGAAGTGTAATTGCATCTGGTTTACCACACAATTTCCATGACCACCCATCTACCCCAAAAGGCCCCCTCTTGCGGTCAAAAATAAGGCCCTTTTAGACACAAACGTTTTTGGTATGAATGTGTTTGAAAACAAAATTAAAAAATTCTAACTCACAACAGAGAACTCACGATAAATCGTCATATGCCCGGAAGAGAGACGTAACTAAAGTGTGACCGGCAAAAAGGTCACAGCAATTACTATCCAAAATTGTGCTTCAAGAAAACTGGTGTGAAAGTTTGGTCATTTTTCTGCGGATTGTAAGTCATTCAGGAATGTCAAATCCCGCATAGGAATGGAAAAACATGTCTTTGGTGTATTTCTAGCAACAAAAATAAGCTACTGTTTTTTGGCAAAAGAGCCATGTCATTGCTTGGGACCTTCTGCTGGTGAATAGAAGTTGCAACTGTGTGCCCAGAAAAAAAGGTTGTAAAGCTTTTACCACCATCTTCCAGGTACTCAACGAAATGTTTTGACTTTGCGATGACCTAATGGGAAGGAGCAATTAAGCATCTAATGTGATGTGAAGGTAAAATTTTAGTTAGAAATGAACGTCATTCCCACTAAGCTTGCAAATGTGGAGTGTCGTGGCCGAGTGGTTAAGATCACCGGACTCAAGTTCTGGTGTTGTTGGCAGCAGAGTGTGGGTTCGAATCCCGGTCGCGGCACTTGTGTCCTTGAGCAAGATACTTTACCATAATTGCTTTGTCCTTCGGATGGGACATTAAGCCATAGGTCCCGTGTACTAGGATGGGTAGTGCACGTAAAAGAACCCAGAACACTTATCATGGAAGAGTAGGGGTTTACCCCGGTGTTTCTGGTTCAGATAGCAAGCACCCTTATCTACAGGTTTCCTCAGGCTTGAGAGCTACAGTGATTAAGTTCACTTATGAGGCATCCTTGGTTTCCTTACCAGAAATATATAATAATAATAATAATAATAATAATAATAATAATAATAAATCCCCTTTTCTATTTAAACGAACCCTCTTTATTGAATCCCTGGAGAGTTCCTCTCTGATGTGGGTTCAGGAGGCAAACATGAGCAGACGCTGATGCAATGAACAGACACAAAATAACAATCAAATCCTTCATGGTTGGTTGGGCTCGGACAGTAACTCTGAAATAACAAAAGAACTTTCTAAACTCAAATAATGAGTATTAACAGTAAACAATCTAATAAACTTTTACATCTTGTAACTTTTGTAAGTGACAAAAAGACAAAAAGACTACTCTAGATGTGTATGTTTTGGACTCAAAGCAGAAACATGGCCTATAAATTTACTCAATCGTTTCATTCATATTTGAACTACATGTATAGATTTAATACTAAAAAATACAGACCTGATTGCTTCGTTCTTGAAAAGGCAAAGGCACCAAGGCATTTTCGTTTTGACAAAGGGCACCTCTACAAGGAAATTGTAAATTTCTATTGGAACTTTTCAAGGGTACCAAGGCAATGACCAGGGGCAATGGAGGCAATTGCCTCCGTTGCCTCCGTGAAGTATCGGGCCTGATAACACAATAATAATACAGTCATTGATCTACTAAGTCCAATTATTTATAATTGAAGTGTACACAAGTTCAAACGTGAAATGATTTTTTGTATTCAAGGTTGGACTACTCCGTTGTATGTAACGGAGGCTGGCGACGACCGATTATTGAGGGAATAAATTTGCCAAACAAAGTAAGTCTTGATTCGAAAGTTGCCGAAAGTTGATGTCTGGTTTTGCATTCCTGTTTTTAGAGGACCGGGTTCGTTGGGCCAAGAAGCGGAGATAGTCCAGCGTACTGTATTGGCACAATGTATGGGGGTTACTGTCATGACTGTACTGAGTGCTATAGTCTGCTGAACGCCCTTACGTGAGTTAACAACTATTTTAAGCCCCATGTTAAGCCCCCAAAACGAAATACTTACGGCTACTTGGTTTTGCTAGAGACAATTCCACATCCCAGCCAGCGATGGTAGTTATATGCGCAACACCCTGCCAGCCCCAGGCACTTTCATAAGGCTCAGTTTTTTTTTGGCCAGCTGCAAAACAAGTGAGCACTAAATTTGGTGCTGGCAACAAATTTGGTGCTGGCACTAAATATCAAAAAGTCAGTCAACGACCGTCACAAACGGTCAACGTCATTCGTTGAGTTTTGCATGATGCCCAATTTTTCAATTGAAAGAGTTTTAATGTAAAACTGTGAAATATTAACTTTTTTCTTTATAGATGTGTTTCTTATATCCTAAGCTACTATGCATAGGCTCTCCCAATTAATTACTTTACAATTAAAGTAACCATCACCACCAATTAATTAGTCAACTAATTAGCTCAGGCCAACTAATTAAACAACTGCATATTTGCACACGTGAGAATCTAATATATAAAAACACATAAATAGGCCTACCGATTTTTCAATTGAAAGTGTTTCTACGAAAAACTGTTAAATATTAACTTTTTTCTTCATAAATGTGTTCCTCATATCCCAAACTATTATGCATAGGCGCCCCCATTAATTTCTCCACTCAGCCCAAGTAATTAAACAACTGCATATAGTAGCCCATTTGCGAACCTATGAAAAAACACGGAACTACCTGTTTTTCAATTGAAAGTGTTTAACACATCTTCTTAGATGTGTTAATTATATACCAAACCATTATGCATAGGCGCTCCCAATGAATTACTCAACTAATAAGATCAGCCCAACTAATTACATATCCATATTGTGCCCATTTGCCAATGTTATAAACAGAAACACACAAATACTGATTTTCGGTGCGGCAAGCCTTGGTGCGGCAGCAAGTAATAAGTTCATTTTTTTTTAACTCGTTTGTTTTCTTTATATTCGCACACAGACTGTTTTTTTTTACCTCCATATCAGGTTATCTTATAAAAAATAGTAAGTGATATAACAAGAGCGTTGACGAGCTTGTTCGGACAAGGCAAACGGAATTAAAAGTTTGAATTGGCCAGAAGTGCCCCCTATAAAAACAGTGCACCCCCTTGTGCCCCTGAAATGTTACGCTAGTTTCGTCGCTGTTGTTTATGGCAGCACCCTCAGCAACAGTCGTAGCCGTGGCTGCAACCGCCAAATTCGGATACGGCCTTATTTTGGAATGTTCCACATCTCCCCGACACCCACTTCTGCTGACTTGATGGACTGACCCGTTTCAAAAAAGACTCGCACCCGCCTCCCCATCAAGGTTTGCATAGAGACACACCGTTAACCGTTAGGGTACCAGGCTCGTGCAACCTACGCCCTACTTTGCATAAACTACCCAGAATCTCAAACCATCGTTATTCAAATTTTGTTTTGCGTTGGAGGGAGAATGGTGCTATTGTATTATAGCATTCACTGTGACGATTAAATGCCGCTGAAGCAACCTGACTGTGAATTTAAGATGCTATACATGGAACTACTCGTGTGCTGGACCCCGGGGCATGATGGCGTCACATTATTTGAATGGTAAGAAAACTCATCAAATCGTCATTTTACGACACTTGAAGAATATAAACACAAGCAAAATTCCCCCCTGTCTTATTTCTAACTGCATGTTCAAACTTTATGGATGTCTGGGTATTTGTCTCTTAAGGCGCAACGCCATGTAAAGAGTCTTATTTTGAGATGTTCCACATCTCGCAAAGGGTTCCAGATTCTTAAATAGGAAGGGTTGAACCTCCCTTCCACTTCTGTTGACGTAATGGACTTATCCGTTTCGAAAATGCACCCTCCCCGTCAAGGTTTGCGTAAAGACACACCGTTAACCTTTATAGGGTACAAGCATAGAATCACGTGGATTGGAACCAACGCCCTACTTTGAATAAAGCACCCAGTATCTCAACCTATGGCTTTTCAAATGTTGTTTTGTGTTGGAGGGAGAATCATGCGATTGTGTTATAGCATTCACTGTGACGATTAAACGCCACTATTAAGCAACTGACTGTGAATTTAAATTGCTGCGTGCAACTCGTGCACTGGACCCCGAGGCATGATGGCATCACATTATTTTACTGGTAAGAAAAGTCTTCAAATCGTCTAATTTACAATACTTGAAGAATAAAAACACAAGCAAAATTTCCCCTCTGTTTTATTTCTAAGTGTATATTCAAACTATAATGTCTAGGTATGCTGTTGTAGTAGCCCTTACAGTATTTCCTTTAGTTTCATTAAATTCGTCCAAGCAGCATTCACGAATACTTTTCGTTATTTTGCTCTACATGCAATCGCCCCTCTCATTTTATCGTGGCTTACCTGTTGCACGTATTGGATCCGGCGGCCAGCACCAGAGTGTGTATGTACAGAGAATGATTAAGTTGGTTTACGTTTCCAGATTAGAATTCCGTTATTAGTTATTTCGTTCCTAAGTCTTATTGCTGGGGTGCGCCGATTGGCAGTAGTACACAGCTAAGAGGTGCGCCTCAGCGGTAAGTTCTCTTAATACTTAAAGCTTTCATAAAACTGTTTATACTTTCATATTTCAAAGCACGAGTGTTGCTCTTTAATTTTGATTACCCAAAGATAGGTGAAACAACCATTTTTTCTTTTATTACTTTCAGTGGAGCGGCAAAGAACACGCTACCAAACTGTATCTGAAGGCGCCACACCATGTAAAGTGTGTTATACAATGGTCCGCCGTATTACCTGCTGACGATTGAACTATCTTTTGAGAATGACAGGAAATCTGTCTAAAAAACTACCAAAAGTAACAGTTTGGTAGAATGTCTTTTCCAGAAACAAACATTTGAGCAGGGGACGTATTTGGCTATAAAATGGTCGTGTAAGGGCCGGGGTACCACGGGTAGTATTAGTCATAAGTCAAAAAGAAATTGTCGTCGTGTGCCCGGTAAAAGGGCGTAACGACGAGTTCCCGGTAAAAGGGCATAAGAAAATTATGTGAATTTTTGTGGTTCAAGAAAACTGAGGGGGAAAGTTTTATCATTTCTGTATCCATTAATTACTACAAGAAGGTTAAATTCTGAATGGGAATAGGAAAACATGTCATTAATACTGGGACGAAATACTTCATGTGCCAGTTAAAAGGCCGTACAGTCTTACGCCATTTTACCGGGCACACGAAGTGTTACAACATATTTCTTACTTGTCTTTAGACTTTGCTAAAGATGGATCGTGCTTAAATCGCTTTTGTTTCTTTTTCTTTTTTTCTCCTTTTTGTCACCCTGTAAGTTGTTCTATTTCATTGTTTTATTATGCTTTAAAGGTAAAAAATGTAGGATTGGTAAAGCGATAGTGCAGTTTACTTACTTTGTGTGATTCAAGATGGAAGTGAACAAACAAATCTGTGAAAATTTGGGCTCAATCCGTCGTCCGAGTCAGGAGAAAATAGTGAAAAAACCGTGCACACTTTTCAGCATGTAAACACATTGATCTTAATTTTGATTGTTGCCCTACTGAAGATAAAAGTCGTGGTCTTCAAAGTATTTCAGACAGAAATATTCATACGGGTGATTGTTACTGCTATAATCAGTAAGCGTTCAAACCGACAATAATAATAATAATAAGAATAATAATAATAATAACAATAATTCATGAATACCAATCCAGTATTGTACCTTTAAACGGCTTAATTTTCACAGATTTTCCGTAAACACTTCTCCTATGCAAGACAACTTTTAGTTTAGTTATTAATTTTATTTGTCTTTTTATCTTTCACATGACTGCTATAGCTCATCATCGTGAAAAGTTCAGAGAAGCTGTCAAGACTTTTTAGAAGTACGGATCCTAGCCTGGTCCGGCAGATGCAGTGACGCAGTGTGCATGACGTGATGAAACATGGCCCGTCTGGTAACAGTATACCTGACTTGAAAAGTGTACTTTACATGAATTAACCATTGTTGATATTATGTGTTTCAAAGTTTGATAGCAAAAATAATGACTGACAAAAACTCAATTGAACTGTGTTAGATTTATGAAGGCTTACCAATACAAAACTCTACAAGTCAATTAAAAACTACATATCATTGAAAAAATCCCTTTAAACCAAAGTTATTATGATCAACATTCGAAGTGATTGACGTTGTATTGAGCCAAAATAATATTATTGCATCTATGAGTTTCACGGACATAGTGCAAGACTGGGAATTTTTGAAACGAAGTAATTAGTTTCACTCTAAAAGCGATTTGTTTTATGAGTTCAATTCGAGTACCAATTCTCCAGGGAGTAATTTCCGTCAAATAATACTGCCAAAACCAAAGAAAATCGTTTAAAGACGACACAAAATCATCCATCAAAATACAGGAGCCAAAAACAAGATCGATGTGCGTGAACGTGTAAAAAATCCCCGATAAAACATAAACTGTTCTTTATTGTTTTCACTGAAAACCTGACACCGAACTTAATAGAGTTTTCACTGGAGATAGTTATTACTTGCTTCCCAAAATAAATTATGTAAATGTTGCCTTTACTTTGTGCCCTAGAACCGTCTGTTGCAGCCTGTCTTTTTGTCTGGGTATGGGTAAGTTTGATTCGCTTCACTGTATTATTAATGTGTCTCTTCAAACTACAAACAACTAATTACCATGTATGTCTTTCTAGCAGGCTCACTTAAATTCTTCGGGTTGACAATTAGTCCTAAATTGTGTTTGGTTGAAGGATAATGGAAAAACAAAATAATTGTTTTGTTTTTTCGTCTGGGACTGTTAGGAAAGTCAAATGAGTTTCTTTATAAATATCGTTGTGAATAAAAAATTGAAACTTAGTTCAAAATGCATCGCTCGATATCGATTCAAGTTGAGGCTTTAGTAACGATTAATTTGAAAGTGAGGCTGGCATACAAACACACCGCTCCCCGTATAGACAAACGCTGCATACACTGTGAAGATTACTAATGTGATTTTAGTTAACATGAACGTTTTCATTCTTGACATCCTCTTTAATTTGAGTTATCAAAACAGTTAATAGATTGAAAGCGAGGCTGGCCCATGTACTACCTATAGGAAATAATTTGCACGTACGCCCGCGCGTTGGTTGCAGGAACCACGTGTGAATCATTTGTCTAATTCTGTTCAAAGTTTGAGTTGTTTGACCCCATATTTTCAATTTTGTTAAAAAAATATCATAAACCAAATCGTAGTAAATTTACCAACTTGCTTGCAGGCTTTTAGCTCTAGCGTGAATATGTTTTCTGGGCTGACCACACTAAGCTAACAAGATGAGATAAACTTAGGTTAGAACATTTGGCTATACTACAGAGAAAGGCCAAGCTTCTTAATGGCTATACCATGGGGCAGACTTGTATGACATCCCTTCGTGACGCGTGTGATCAATCGACCTGGACAGTAAAACCGTGCTTTACACAAAAACACAAACTTAACCATAAGCATGGTATTTGAAGTGATTTTTAGGGGGAATTTTTTTATATTACTAAATTTCCCCTCATTTAAAAATATAGGATGAGTCTGTAACTTTTTTTTCCAATGCAGTTGGAAGGAAGCAGAAGTAAAAAAAAAAAAAAAAAAAAAACCTTAAAAATGGAATGAAAAAGAATTTAATGAGGTTTGTCTGTATTATGAAACGCTGAAATGGTGGTCATATTATTGTTTAATTCAATGGATTGGCGTTCGGACTTGGGACAATACAAACGATTCGAACTCGGACATTGACTGCCCCGGCTTCGTACTTGACTTTAGGTTTGGGATGAAATACAAAATTGCCTCAGAGGTTTTCTTTAGCTTGATTATATTTGACGTAGTCGTTCAGTGAATTTTAGAGTAAAAGTTTAATATTTATTTTTCTATCATTTCTAGTTATGTCAATATTCAGTCTATCTGTGGTTCCATTTAGAATGGTATACGGTACAACATGAGCGATAATTTATACATAACTAAGTTGGTATGTTGGTAATTAAAAGGTTCGAACATTCATAATAAGAAACTAATTCTTTAAATCAAAAACAATGTTTATATTCCACACTTCCTTTGGAAGCGCATTGCTTTTTTTCAAAAGCTGATAAAAACGTAAAACTTTTCAGAGGCATTTTGCCTTTTAAAATGCTCAATATTAGACCGTACCTTTCAAAACAAGGGGTTGCCGTAATTATTTATAATGATCAGATTACAACTATCTTGTGATTACATTCACAACAATGTGGCCATAATGAGGCTGGACGGAAAGCTATTGTCTTTCCTCATTTTTTTTTTCTTTTTTTTTTCTTTTTGAAACAAGTCTTCTTGTTTGATATTGTATAGCAGTGATTAAGATGCAAGATGGCTGTAGATCATATCTTCTGACAGGTAAAAAAAACCTGAGAGAGAGGGGAACGATAGTTTAAACCTTAAATATTTTCAGACCAATACATCTGACAAATAGATACCTAGTATAGCCTGTTTATATTAATTTAAAAACCACGTGACATTTACAGTAAATAAACAGAGATCATCAGTCCTAATTCAGTGCTTATAAAAAGTATTATTTTTGTAACACATGGTTCAATTTGAAATACTGTCTTTGGAGGTACAAAGGTGAAAATCTCCATCCAAAACGAACAATTCGCAGCTTCATTTATAGGGCGTTTCTAATTTTGTGCAGTTGTTTTGACAATTTGCACCGAGAATTCTACCAGATTTTTCTGAAGAAAGACATTCTACTTGACATCTTCTTATAGTGTGCCATTGTGTGGTGAGATTTGATGCACTTCAAACTGCTGTGAGAAATCACAATGTTTGTATTATAGCCGACCTATGTGGCCAGTAACTTCACCAAAGCTGAGAAGCTTTCTTCTTATCACACATAATTATTTATGAGTGCATCAATAGTGATCAAACACCGCATGAGTGTGTTTCCTGCTTCGCACATTGTTAGAATGGTAAGCGGTCGGACTTAGATTTTGGTGGCGATGGCCATCAGAGTAAAAAGTCCATACCGCTTGAGAGAGTTTCCTGCTTCTCAAAGGCACTAACCATTGGAATGTTAAGCGGCCGGACTTAGATTCTTGTGGCAATGGTCATCAGAGTAAAGAGTCCAAAGGCCTGACTTAAAAAAAATTAAGACGATAAAAGGTGCCTGTGTCTCCAAAGACACGCGATCCTGACGGACAAATTCTATCTTTCGTAGAGAATTGAAGAAGCATTCATTAGTGATTATCATAATGATCTTCAACATCGAGATTTCTTACCAAGATAATGGCACAGTATAAGATAGTTTCAGAGAAGGCTCATTGACTGTTTATAAATATAATTATTTCGTTCATTGATCTTGTTTGTGGTATTTGGCGGAACCATGTGTTATTGTGTAAAAAATGCATTTATTCATTTTCACTAAATACGCACTAATTGTATTCTTAAAAGGACTGAATGGTACTGATGATTGCGGCTTTTTTTGTTCGGATAAGAATATAAACTGAACAAAAACGAATTTGAAAAGTTGTTATATTTATATGGGAACTTTCTAATGTGGCTGTATAACTCATATTGACAAAAGATTATTCAACTACCAAAACAAATTAAAGCAGATAAATAAATGCCAAGAGAAAGAGTTCACTTGCAATATTTAAGGAGAACAATTTTTGTCATTGTGAGGAAAACAAACTGTAATAAAAATATTGGTGAAGTTATGACTCAACCCCGTAAAATTTTAATTTTAAGGGTTAGGACTATTTCCGTCACATGCTTGTTTACTTGAAATTGTTTTTCTTGTAAAACATTATAGAGGAGTCTGTAGCGGTTTGTGTCGGTCAAACGGGGTTTGATACCCTCCTTTTGAACGTGATATCTCAGGTCCACCTACCCAGGAGGGCCAATCAGTTTTATAAACTGATGAACTGTTACAAAATGCCGATGAACATTGAACTCTGGTGCTGTGTAGAAAAGGAGACGGTTACCTAAAAAAAAAAAAAAAAGCGACTGCAAGCCGATTCTTCAACTTGATAAAGACTACATGCGGTCTTAGAACTAAAAACTAATACTCGTTGATATCTTCAAAATCATGGACAGGCGCAACCACATCCCATCATATGAACCAAGTTCAAGGATCTATTGATGATTGTTTGACAATGGCGTCCTGGACAAATTGATTTATCCATCAAAATCGAGAATATTCATTCCAGCAAACTGAGGACAGCTACCATCGAACTTTGTGGTTCAGTAATATCAATAATGGAATCAAACTGAGAACACACAACAGCAGGAGACATGAACTGCAACCTCTCTATCAGAGTGTGAACCAAGTGGAAGGAGAGAAGCTATTAGACTATTCATTTAAACGAATGGTGGACAGCAACCATTGAACTTTGTGATTCAGTAACATCAATAATGGAATGACACTGAGAACACACAACAGCAGGAGACATGAACTGCAACCTATCAAACAGATGAACCTACTGGAAGGAGATAAGCTATTAGGGTATTCATTCAAACGAATGGTAGACGATGAACTTTGTGATTTAGCAACATCTCGATTTGGAGTCACATTGAACCTTAGACAGTGAACTGAAACATCTTAACCAGAGTGTGAACTAAGTGCAAGGAGTTAATCTAAGTGATATTTATTCAAACTAAAGGTTGGACATGAGCTACTACTGAACGTTGTGATTCGATAACATCAAAGATGAGTCACACTGAGATATATACACAACCAATGAGCTGTTAAGAGAGACACGTCGAACGACCGCTACAATCTTCCTACTCCGAATACAAAATAAATTGCATGTGACGGGAATAGCCGTATAAAAAACAGTTTTTTTAAATTCAACTTTGACAATTTTGAAGAGCCCCTTCAATTAAATATAAGTTTTCCAAGCCAATTTCAACAAAAAAAAATCATTTAATTTAATGGACTGAGCATTCATTTCGTTTGCAAATGAATGCTCCGTTGCATTAGCATTCAGCAGTCATTACTGAGTTCAATTTCAAAGGTTCATCATTCACTGGTCAAATAAGATCATTCAAATTTATTCAGTCACAAAGATAATCAAATTTCGCAAAAGCCAACAGCAACAGGCTTGTCAACCATTCAATTTAATCAATATTGTAAATAGGTATATAACAGAAACTTAACTCTACAATGGTGACAGTCTTTTTAAAAAAAATGAGAAGAATGAAATCATGTGCGCACGAAAACGAAATTAAACGCAGTTATAACAGTTAAAAAAGAAACCCTAGTTTGAATAGGGAAACATGCGTGAATGTGAATCTTGATTGTGAAATTGAATTAGCTTTTACTGAAATTGACCTGGAAAACCTATAAAGGTCGGTACCGTAAGGGGGAGGTACGACCATACTTTGGAAATCACATAATCATAGGTGATAAAGAAACAAATGGAACCTGAAGGTAGACTGAATAAGTTAGTATTAGAACTGATAGAATAACTTGTAAAAGAAAAGTGGATATCGGAATCTTTTCCAAACTCCATTCTAAGTTTTATCTGTTCGAATGATTACGTCTGTATTGATGTTTTTTAAGCAGAAAAAAACTTGTCAAAGCGCAACTTGTTTATACATAAAAAAAAAAATTATAGCTTAAATGTAAAATAGCCTTTTGTGCATGAGAAATCAAAGCCAGAATATCTCATTTTTAGGTGATAATCTTGTTACTGGTGTGTCAGCCCTCAAGTGTTTAATTCCCTTTGAAACGAACTTCGTTCATGTACAGATGCGTCTTTAATTAGTACTGTTGAAAGTGGTTCAAATCCCCCGCGGATCCAAGCCGATTTGCAGGCTATAGATTATAAACAATTCTTCACCAACTACTGCATATTGACCCAATTCACCTGATTTTTCGTCGCCACGATAATTTTTGGCAGCGCCATTTTGAATGTCAGTTTGCCTATGTGATACCGTGTAGTGATCAGCAGTTTAGGCGACGCGCGCGCGTCTACGTAGTATCTTACACATGCAATTTGACGCCAACAAAATGGCAGACCATGGGCAGACTGCAGCCGCATGCGACGTCAGTGTGCAGGGGGTCATACTGGCCTTAGCTAATTGTGGGAAAATATTGCCGCATTTTCGCTTCCCGTCCTGATACACAATTTCGTGAGCAATTTTTCTAATTTTATTTGGCATACCCGAAACTTACATAGTCTTTTCCCTTTTTGGACAATTAGTTTCCTTTCATTTATTTACCATTGCCTCAACTGAATCGATCATTGAAATTATCTTATAGATTAACTATGTTGTAATGTTATAATTACGTTATTGGTACATTTTGAAATTACTCGATTCGGTTAAGGCAGGGTACAGGATTTGAATGTTATTAAAAATCGATTGGTATTTTGTCAATCTGTTATGATATATCAACTATCCCCCGGTGGGATTTCCCCCAAACTATTCAAGATATGGAATGGCTGAAACGGTCAAAATGATAGTTTTAATGAAACATTTAAGGATGCAAAACAATCTTACTCGATAAAAACATTTCTACTGTGAGTAAATGTACTTTAAAGAAGCTACACAGTCTTTCTCAATGAAGAAACTGCTGTTGTGAGTAAAACATGTACTTCGTTGGACCGCGACATTTGGTTCGAAACTCATTTACGTTGTTAATGAGTACAACCACTATATAGATAGTGCACAAACATTTCCAGATCAAATCCTGTTTACCCTGCCTTTTAAACACATCCGCTTAATAAAAATTGACACTTTGTTATAATTTATTTACAGTGAGCCTTTGGTGCGGTCCACACCCAAAAGATAATTGGAGAACAAGAATGCAGTTATACAAGCCTGGACACTATCCGCTCGGATGCATCCTCCACCGCAGCACTTCAGAAATAGCAGCAAATCTAAACAAAATGTTTACCTAAAAAATAATAATTATTTGGAAAACAAAAATTATATCCAAAAGAAGCTCGTTTTATAATTCTTTTAGAAAAAAAACAACGTTTATTTTAAGTTGTATACATAATATATAAGCTCAGTGTACACAAAGGTCTATAGAGTTTATCTTTATAACACGAGATTGGTCATTTTATTTTGTACAATGTCACATCATTATAATTGCTATTCACGGAACTGTTCACGAAATTGCTATTCACGAAACTGTTCTGCAAAGAGATTATTTCACCCAAGACTGGAAGACTGATAACAATTTGGGTCCCGCTCTCCATCAGTGAGATGTATGCATAAACGATGATAGTATAAAAATGTCCGGTTGAGAATAATATCTGTTGGAATTTTAGGATTCCATGTTTGTGTGTATACCACTGTGAATGATATACTATACAGAGAAAAACGATCCCCACAAAAATCTTGAGTACTTTTAATGATGTGCCAGTGTACATGGAGTCTTCATTTATCTTTATTTTATTTTTTTTAAATGATAATAATAATTCTTGAAATGTGTGTTATTTTTATTTTGTCAATGTGTTACTGCAGAGAGGACCTTTATCACACAGTAGTACTTTGTGACAAAAAAAAACAAACATTGTGGACAAACCAACTGAACGGGGTGTTTTGTTTTAAAATGCATAGATTTTGGCTGTGCAAGATGATTGGAAAACCCTTGCTTGCTAGTTTAAGAATGAAGTTTAATACGAATAGAAAAATAAGTTAACTGAAAAACAGCAGAACTGTGTGATAAATGTCCATGAAAGTATTGATGAGGCATTTTTTCTGGACTATTAGAATAGACATACCAAAATGGTTGTTATTTTGGACACTGTTTCATAAACATGAAGTGTTGACAAGTTTTGCCCCATTTCGCCATTAGACAGTTACTTTCACGCCGTAGACACAGTATGGTAAACAATGAGCCAACATGGGTTAATTATGGTGGCCCTGAAGGGACATCGCATGCCGCAAACTTGTGCGCATACGTATGCGATGTCGCGAAAATTATCGCGAATATGGGACCAGAGGCCACTTGCGTGCGCCCTAGGTCACCAACAAGTTGCCCGCAAATATGACATAACCCCCAAAGGTATGCGACAGAAGTAGTAGCCTATGCAATAAAATTACCGACATTGCAAATAATTTCGCGTACATATTTGCGATAAATTTCACATCGCATACGTGTGCGCACATATTCGCAATAAATTTCACGACAACGCATACGTCATCACACATATTAGCGATAAATTTTGCGACATCGCTGATGTTTGTAGTATACGATGCCCTTTCAGGGCATCCATAGTTAATCCAATTTGGGAAGGGAGTTCATTTGTCAGACTTTATACGCGTGTGTGAAATGAATTTCTGTGGGTGTTGGGTGGTGGAGGGTAGGGCTTAAAACTTGGAGGGGTACACAATGTACATTGAGGGGCTTTGTGGAGGGGATTATGGAATACACTTTCATCTCTTATGCAACATGAAAGGTACATTCTTTTAACAGCCAATGCAGTCAGAAAAAGTACTCATTTGTATGTACATGTACATGCATCCATGCTTATATGATGCTACACACCATGCTAAAAAAACAGCGTCTAATAGACCGATTGCGCGACCCGCGTCACGTGACCACTTCTGGGTATAATGTAAACACACATGTAATCCTCCATAGGAAAGGGTGGTACGGTACACGATGATTAATGCATTTAGTTTATTCGATCGAGGCTTTTCTTGCTCAAAATCTGTGAAACATATTCCAGAGTCTGTACCAGAGACCTTCAAGTGGCTGAATAAGGCCAGTAAGGACAGTTCCAGCATGGAGGTAGAAATTAAATTTCTACCTCCATGGTTCCAGCAAGTCTTGAAAATTGTAAATTGTGTACAGCGCACGACGGAACATTAGGCCAGACGACCGCGATCACCATACACTTTTCAACACAAAAATTTCATAGTTTTGAAGCTGAAATCCTCCAAAGAAATTGCTTTCCAAAACTGTGTGATTCCTTTGCCTATTTGAAATTCTGCAAGGCTAAGTATTAACGCTCACTTTTCCAACGTTGTGTATCCTTTTTTCTTTCTTTTTTTTTTTTTTTTTTTTTACAGTAATTTAGGCTTACATTACAAACAAAATAACACACGGGTGGTTGGCTACATAATAGTCGTCCGACGCCGGTAGTGCATGGCTAAAAAAACACTTTTTAGTAGAATTCTGTTAAATTATGAAACAGAGATGTGATTTAAATTAATGCCACAACATACTACTTTAAATAAAGGGGCTGATTAACTAATTTATCACTTAACAAAAGTAAAATCGAGCGTTTTCGTACTCACTCTTTTGCCATCAGCTGTATGGCGGTATACCCAATATGAGGTCACGTGACCGCATGTCAAAATTGTCGTGCAATCGGTCTATTAGTGCAGTCACATTCATTTTTTTGTGCACAGCATGCCTGTACCGCTATAATGCTAGAAAGTGGCGTCTATTGTTGCCGATAATTTGGTATTTCAATTCATTCAATTAAATAATTGTCTTTACTCACAAATGCTTCGCAACCAAACATAAAAATGCAGATAATTAAAATAAGAGTACTACTTTTAAATAAGGTGCTACTTATTGAGCCTAATAAGCCACCTCCAAAATCAAGTGTGCCCAGTGATGGTCTTGAAGATTATGGAATATAATTTCTTCTTGTATGCAACATAAAGGGTACATTTACTCTGTGATATTCACTAGTTGTGTTAAGTACTGGATAATGAGGTCTCAATTGTTGCGGCTTATTATTCACTAATGATAGAGCCGAAATTCATCCACTTTGATACAAAAAATGGTAACTTATATAGTAACGATATCTGACCAAAAATGCGTTCACGGCGCTCTTAGTATCTACAAAAAAAACCCAGAGTACATTAAATACTAATAAATACATAACGTAAGAAAAGGGGTCAGATGAGCATAAGGCAAATTAGGGACAACAGCATAAAAGATAAAAATAAAATAGGGGGGTGGGGTCTTGTGCACCCGCTCATAATCCTTGGACCCGTGTTGCCTAAGATGAGATCGAGAAAAATAAAACTCAAATGACTGATTCGATACAATAAATAGCCCCCACGCCCTAAAAAAAAAGAATTTCCAGACCCGAGGACAAGCATTATCGAAGCCAAAGGCACTGAGTGCCCGTGATGTCAACCTTAATACTGATGGGGTGAGCCGTGTTCGGGTGTGGTCGTGCTGACCTTGACGTTACAAGGGGCGTTTGGATCTACCGACTATGACTGGTTTTCGGCGAGTCATCCAATAGAAGGTCCACATATTAAACAGAGAGCTGTGCGACAAGTTTAATTTTGTATTTTCGTTTTATATTAAATTAATCCATGGCGTATTCTTGACAGGGATGACCCCCGCCCAACGACAAACAAAATGTCGATTTTGCCCTGAAACAAGTAGTCACCAAAAGTAAATAAATAACGGTTGTGTAACAGTATATTTAATTTATGTGAGGGGGGGGGGGGGGGCAAATAGCGTGGCCAAGAATTTAAGCACACACGTTTTTCCCTTTTGTATGGAAGTTACTGGTCCTGCCATTGTTCTATAAGTTTGTTCCCTTTTCTAAAGAATTAATTTGACAAAGACAACTCTACGGGATAGCATTTTACCATTGTGTAAATTACACAGTAAGTCGGCTTGCGCAAACAACCCAAACATTTTGAACCGGAGATTGCCCGTAGGATCATCCACAAGAAGGTTTGAAGTAGTTAAAAACTAATGACCAAATAACAGCCAAAATAGTCTGAATTAATTGGGCTGACCGAGGAATGCCTCCAACTGCAGTACGAACGGTCTCTTTCAAATAGTCACAAATCTTACATTTGCAGTAAATCTGGCCGGATGGGGATATGCCCTTGCTTGGAATCGGTTTAAAATACCTAGTAGTATGCCCCAAATTGCATCATTTTCTCGATACAAATTTCTTAGAAAGGGCTCCGTTCAAAGCAGACACGCAACTAATTGTGGCTAGCTTGTGTAATGAAGATCACCTGACCCTGGTTCCAATTTTGGTACTGTGGTGTGCTTTTTTTTTATCTAATTAGTTAAATAATTCATTATTTATATGTATACAATTCTAACCAATTCCTTTGCAGAAAAAAGTTTGCTCAACTGTGTTATTGGCGAAGTTTCAATCCCAATACCCAGATTTAATTCCTGGCGTGTTTGTGTTGTTTGTTTTCTAAATAGATGAAGGTATAGTAATATTTTTGTTTTAAACGACGATTTCTATAATACGTGAATAACAGAAGGCGCAATTTATCAGTTGACGTAGTGCATAATCTGTAAAAATTAAACTTTCTACAATAAGTACAATTAGCGCAACAGGGAAGATCGAAGAAGTGCATATCGCAGGACCGGAGTTCGATTCCTGGTCTGTTCATGTTTTGGAGTTCAAACTTTTTTTCCTAATGTAAAAGGTAATGTAACATTTGTATATAATCAAAACAGCATTCCTAATGCGGAGTACAATTAGCAGAACAAAGAACATCGCCGTACTGCATATCCCAGGACCGGGGTTCGATTCCTGGTGTGTTGGTATTTTAGTTTTCTAACTTTAAAAGGCAATGTATTCTTTGTATATATAAATGAAGTATCACTTCTGACGCAGAGGACAGGTAGCGCAACTGGATAGTTGATTCAATGCGTATCGGTAGTTCCAGGCTCGAATCTCGACGACAACGTAAAGGAAGAAGTGAGTTTTTTTTCCTCTTACACTTGTCAAGGCCCTATATAGAGAGAAGAAAAATAGGGTGGTGGTGGGCAAGAACCTAGCCAAAAAAGTAGACTGACCGACTTGGAGTACAACAGGGAGCGGTTCGAATCAGGGAAAAGGAGAAAACAGGAAAGGAAAAGGAAAAGAAAACAAGGTAGTGTGCCTGGTCACTGACTTCCCCCAAAGGGCACCAAGGCTTGCTGCGGCGCACCAAGGCTTGCTGCGGCGCACCAAGGCTTGCTGCGGCGCACCAAGGCTTGCTGCGGCGCACCAAGGCTTGCTGCGGCGCACCAAGGCTTGCTGCGGCGCACCAAGGCTTGCTGCGGCGCACCAAGGCTTGCTGCGGCGCACCAAGGCTTGCTGCGGCGCACCAAGGCTTGCTGCGGCGCACCAAGGCTTGCTGCGGCGCACCAAGGCTTGCTGCGGCGCACCAAGGCTTGCTGCGGCGCACCAAGGCTTGCTGCGGCGCACCAAGGCTTGCTGCGGCGCACCAAGGCTTGCTGCGGCGCACCAAGGCTTGCTGCGGCGCACCAAGGCTTGCTGCGGCGCACCAAGGCTTGCTGCGGCGCACCAAGGCTTGCTGCGGCGCACCAAGGCTTGCTGCGGCGCACCAAGGCTTGCTGCGGCGCACCAAGGCTTGCTGCGGCGCACCAAGGCTTGCTGCGGCGCACCAAGGCTTGCTGCGGCGCACCAAGGCTTGCTGCGGCGCACCAAGGCTTGCTGCGGCGCACCAAGGCTTGCTGCGGCGCACCAAGGCTTGCTGCGGCGCACCAAGGCTTGCTGCGGCGCACCAAGGCTTGCTGCGGCGCACCAAGGCTTGCTGCGGCGCACCAAGGCTTGCTGCGGCGCACCAAGGCTTGCTGCGGCGCACCAAGGCTTGCTGCGGCGCACCAAGGCTTGCTGCGGCGCACCAAGGCTTGCTGCGGCGCACCAAGGCTTGCTGCGGCGCACCAAGGCTTGCTGCGGCGCACCAAGGCTTGCTGCGGCGCACCAAGGCTTGCTGCGGCGCACCAAGGCTTGCTGCGGCGCACCAAGGCTTGCTGCGGCGCACCAAGGCTTGCTGCGGCGCACCAAGGCTTGCTGCGGCGCACCAAGGCTTGCTGCGGCGCACCAAGGCTTGCTGCGGCGCACCAAGGCTTGCTGCGGCGCACCAAGGCTTGCTGCGGCGCACCAAGGCTTGCTGCGGCGCACCAAGGCTTGCTGCGGCGCACCAAGGCTTGCTGCGGCGCACCAAGGCTTGCTGCGGCGCACCAAGGCTTGCTGCGGCGCACCAAGGCTTGCTGCGGCGCACCAAGGCTTGCTGCGGCGCACCAAGGCTTGCTGCGGCGCACCAAGGCTTGCTGCGGCGCACCAAGGCTTGCTGCGGCGCACCAAGGCTTGCTGCGGCGCACCAAGGCTTGCTGCGGCGCACCAAGGCTTGCTGCGGCGCACCAAGGCTTGCTGCGGCGCACCAAGGCTTGCTGCGGCGCACCAAGGCTTGCTGCGGCGCACCAAGGCTTGCTGCGGCGCACCAAGGCTTGCTGCGGCGCACCAAGGCTTGCTGCGGCGCACCAAGGCTTGCTGCGGCGCACCAAGGCTTGCTGCGGCGCACCAAGGCTTGCTGCGGCGCACCAAGGCTTGCTGCGGCGCACCAAGGCTTGCTGCGGCGCACCAAGGCTTGCTGCGGCGCACCAAGGCTTGCTGCGGCGCACCAAGGCTTGCTGCGGCGCACCAAGGCTTGCTGCGGCGCACCAAGGCTTGCTGCGGCGCACCAAGGCTTGCTGCGGCGCACCAAGGCTTGCTGCGGCGCACCAAGGCTTGCTGCGGCGCACCAAGGCTTGCTGCGGCGCACCAAGGCTTGCTGCGGCGCACCAAGGCTTGCTGCGGCGCACCAAGGCTTGCTGCGGCGCACCAAGGCTTGCTGCGGCGCACCAAGGCTTGCTGCGGCGCACCAAGGCTTGCTGCGGCGCACCAAGGCTTGCTGCGGCGCACCAAGGCTTGCTGCGGCGCACCAAGGCTTGCTGCGGCGCACCAAGGCTTGCTGCGGCGCACCAAGGCTTGCTGCGGCGCACCAAGGCTTGCTGCGGCGCACCAAGGCTTGCTGCGGCGCACCAAGGCTTGCTGCGGCGCACCAAGGCTTGCTGCGGCGCACCAAGGCTTGCTGCGGCGCACCAAGGCTTGCTGCGGCGCACCAAGGCTTGCTGCGGCGCACCAAGGCTTGCTGCGGCGCACCAAGGCTTGCTGCGGCGCACCAAGGCTTGCTGCGGCGCACCAAGGCTTGCTGCGGCGCACCAAGGCTTGCTGCGGCGCACCAAGGCTTGCTGCGGCGCACCAAGGCTTGCTGCGGCGCACCAAGGCTTGCTGCGGCGCACCAAGGCTTGCTGCGGCGCACCAAGGCTTGCTGCGGCGCACCAAGGCTTGCTGCGGCGCACCAAGGCTTGCTGCGGCGCACCAAGGCTTGCTGCGGCGCACCAAGGCTTGCTGCGGCGCACCAAGGCTTGCTGCGGCGCACCAAGGCTTGCTGCGGCGCACCAAGGCTTGCTGCGGCGCACCAAGGCTTGCTGCGGCGCACCAAGGCTTGCTGCGGCGCACCAAGGCTTGCTGCGGCGCACCAAGGCTTGCTGCGGCGCACCAAGGCTTGCTGCGGCGCACCAAGGCTTGCTGCGGCGCACCAAGGCTTGCTGCGGCGCACCAAGGCTTGCTGCGGCGCACCAAGGCTTGCTGCGGCGCACCAAGGCTTGCTGCGGCGCACCAAGGCTTGCTGCGGCGCACCAAGGCTTGCTGCGGCGCACCAAGGCTTGCTGCGGCGCACCAAGGCTTGCTGCGGCGCACCAAGGCTTGCTGCGGCGCACCAAGGCTTGCTGCGGCGCACCAAGGCTTGCTGCGGCGCACCAAGGCTTGCTGCGGCGCACCAAGGCTTGCTGCGGCGCACCAAGGCTTGCTGCGGCGCACCAAGGCTTGCTGCGGCGCACCAAGGCTTGCTGCGGCGCACCAAGGCTTGCTGCGGCGCACCAAGGCTTGCTGCGGCGCACCAAGGCTTGCTGCGGCGCACCAAGGCTTGCTGCGGCGCACCAAGGCTTGCTGCGGCGCACCAAGGCTTGCTGCGGCGCACCAAGGCTTGCTGCGGCGCACCAAGGCTTGCTGCGGCGCACCAAGGCTTGCTGCGGCGCACCAAGGCTTGCTGCGGCGCACCAAGGCTTGCTGCGGCGCACCAAGGCTTGCTGCGGCGCACCAAGGCTTGCTGCGGCGCACCAAGGCTTGCTGCGGCGCACCAAGGCTTGCTGCGGCGCACCAAGGCTTGCTGCGGCGCACCAAGGCTTGCTGCGGCGCACCAAGGCTTGCTGCGGCGCACCAAGGCTTGCTGCGGCGCACCAAGGCTTGCTGCGGCGCACCAAGGCTTGCTGCGGCGCACCAAGGCTTGCTGCGGCGCACCAAGGCTTGCTGCGGCGCACCAAGGCTTGCTGCGGCGCACCAAGGCTTGCTGCGGCGCACCAAGGCTTGCTGCGGCGCACCAAGGCTTGCTGCGGCGCACCAAGGCTTGCTGCGGCGCACCAAGGCTTGCTGCGGCGCACCAAGGCTTGCTGCGGCGCACCAAGGCTTGCTGCGGCGCACCAAGGCTTGCTGCGGCGCACCAAGGCTTGCTGCGGCGCACCAAGGCTTGCTGCGGCGCACCAAGGCTTGCTGCGGCGCACCAAGGCTTGCTGCGGCGCACCAAGGCTTGCTGCGGCGCACCAAGGCTTGCTGCGGCGCACCAAGGCTTGCTGCGGCGCACCAAGGCTTGCTGCGGCGCACCAAGGCTTGCTGCGGCGCACCAAGGCTTGCTGCGGCGCACCAAGGCTTGCTGCGGCGCACCAAGGCTTGCTGCGGCGCACCAAGGCTTGCTGCGGCGCACCAAGGCTTGCTGCGGCGCACCAAGGCTTGCTGCGGCGCACCAAGGCTTGCTGCGGCGCACCAAGGCTTGCTGCGGCGCACCAAGGCTTGCTGCGGCGCACCAAGGCTTGCTGCGGCGCACCAAGGCTTGCTGCGGCGCACCAAGGCTTGCTGCGGCGCACCAAGGCTTGCTGCGGCGCACCAAGGCTTGCTGCGGCGCACCAAGGCTTGCTGCGGCGCACCAAGGCTTGCTGCGGCGCACCAAGGCTTGCTGCGGCGCACCAAGGCTTGCTGCGGCGCACCAAGGCTTGCTGCGGCGCACCAAGGCTTGCTGCGGCGCACCAAGGCTTGCTGCGGCGCACCAAGGCTTGCTGCGGCGCACCAAGGCTTGCTGCGGCGCACCAAGGCTTGCTGCGGCGCACCAAGGCTTGCTGCGGCGCACCAAGGCTTGCTGCGGCGCACCAAGGCTTGCTGCGGCGCACCAAGGCTTGCTGCGGCGCACCAAGGCTTGCTGCGGCGCACCAAGGCTTGCTGCGGCGCACCAAGGCTTGCTGCGGCGCACCAAGGCTTGCTGCGGCGCACCAAGGCTTGCTGCGGCGCACCAAGGCTTGCTGCGGCGCACCAAGGCTTGCTGCGGCGCACCAAGGCTTGCTGCGGCGCACCAAGGCTTGCTGCGGCGCACCAAGGCTTGCTGCGGCGCACCAAGGCTTGCTGCGGCGCACCAAGGCTTGCTGCGGCGCACCAAGGCTTGCTGCGGCGCACCAAGGCTTGCTGCGGCGCACCAAGGCTTGCTGCGGCGCACCAAGGCTTGCTGCGGCGCACCAAGGCTTGCTGCGGCGCACCAAGGCTTGCTGCGGCGCACCAAGGCTTGCTGCGGCGCACCAAGGCTTGCTGCGGCGCACCAAGGCTTGCTGCGGCGCACCAAGGCTTGCTGCGGCGCACCAAGGCTTGCTGCGGCGCACCAAGGCTTGCTGCGGCGCACCAAGGCTTGCTGCGGCGCACCAAGGCTTGCTGCGGCGCACCAAGGCTTGCTGCGGCGCACCAAGGCTTGCTGCGGCGCACCAAGGCTTGCTGCGGCGCACCAAGGCTTGCTGCGGCGCACCAAGGCTTGCTGCGGCGCACCAAGGCTTGCTGCGGCGCACCAAGGCTTGCTGCGGCGCACCAAGGCTTGCTGCGGCGCACCAAGGCTTGCTGCGGCGCACCAAGGCTTGCTGCGGCGCACCAAGGCTTGCTGCGGCGCACCAAGGCTTGCTGCGGCGCACCAAGGCTTGCTGCGGCGCACCAAGGCTTGCTGCGGCGCACCAAGGCTTGCTGCGGCGCACCAAGGCTTGCTGCGGCGCACCAAGGCTTGCTGCGGCGCACCAAGGCTTGCTGCGGCGCACCAAGGCTTGCTGCGGCGCACCAAGGCTTGCTGCGGCGCACCAAGGCTTGCTGCGGCGCACCAAGGCTTGCTGCGGCGCACCAAGGCTTGCTGCGGCGCACCAAGGCTTGCTGCGGCGCACCAAGGCTTGCTGCGGCGCACCAAGGCTTGCTGCGGCGCACCAAGGCTTGCTGCGGCGCACCAAGGCTTGCTGCGGCGCACCAAGGCTTGCTGCGGCGCACCAAGGCTTGCTGCGGCGCACCAAGGCTTGCTGCGGCGCACCAAGGCTTGCTGCGGCGCACCAAGGCTTGCTGCGGCGCACCAAGGCTTGCTGCGGCGCACCAAGGCTTGCTGCGGCGCACCAAGGCTTGCTGCGGCGCACCAAGGCTTGCTGCGGCGCACCAAGGCTTGCTGCGGCGCACCAAGGCTTGCTGCGGCGCACCAAGGCTTGCTGCGGCGCACCAAGGCTTGCTGCGGCGCACCAAGGCTTGCTGCGGCGCACCAAGGCTTGCTGCGGCGCACCAAGGCTTGCTGCGGCGCACCAAGGCTTGCTGCGGCGCACCAAGGCTTGCTGCGGCGCACCAAGGCTTGCTGCGGCGCACCAAGGCTTGCTGCGGCGCACCAAGGCTTGCTGCGGCGCACCAAGGCTTGCTGCGGCGCACCAAGGCTTGCTGCGGCGCACCAAGGCTTGCTGCGGCGCACCAAGGCTTGCTGCGGCGCACCAAGGCTTGCTGCGGCGCACCAAGGCTTGCTGCGGCGCACCAAGGCTTGCTGCGGCGCACCAAGGCTTGCTGCGGCGCACCAAGGCTTGCTGCGGCGCACCAAGGCTTGCTGCGGCGCACCAAGGCTTGCTGCGGCGCACCAAGGCTTGCTGCGGCGCACCAAGGCTTGCTGCGGCGCACCAAGGCTTGCTGCGGCGCACCAAGGCTTGCTGCGGCGCACCAAGGCTTGCTGCGGCGCACCAAGGCTTGCTGCGGCGCACCAAGGCTTGCTGCGGCGCACCAAGGCTTGCTGCGGCGCACCAAGGCTTGCTGCGGCGCACCAAGGCTTGCTGCGGCGCACCAAGGCTTGCTGCGGCGCACCAAGGCTTGCTGCGGCGCACCAAGGCTTGCTGCGGCGCACCAAGGCTTGCTGCGGCGCACCAAGGCTTGCTGCGGCGCACCAAGGCTTGCTGCGGCGCACCAAGGCTTGCTGCGGCGCACCAAGGCTTGCTGCGGCGCACCAAGGCTTGCACAATGTGCCCCCCCTACCATTTTTTTCCCTGTAACTTTTTAACGCTTAGTCCGATCACCGCGAAATTTTCTGACTTTTCCTAAAATATATCTAGAATTATATTGGCAAAAAATAATAGATACCGGGGGTTAGCTGTTGCCATAGCAACCATTTGTTTGACTTTGTGTCACACGATTTTACTGTTTTTTAGTGATTTTTAAAACTTTTTAGACATAATTTCTACTTATTTTAGATTTTTTTGCCAGAAAAGTGATAGTGGTGAGTCACGTGATAGTCTGAAATGGTTTTGGGAATTCAAAATGGCGGGCATTTTTGGCGGCCATCTTGGATTTTGTGTTTTCAGCCTGTAATTAGGGGTTCAAATTATATCAAGTTTTTTAACAATGGAACATTTTCAACCTGCTAATTTCTTACTTTTCAGACCCCAAAAATGTTCAGATTTGTCAATCAAGCCTGATTATTTCTCCCTGGGCCCTTGGCGGTGGCCATTTTGATTTTTGAGTGAAAAAACACAAAAAACATTTTTTTCCCAAAAATGGGATAAATTAGTGAATTATTATGCCCCCTAAAGATATTTCAAGTGACTAAATTAGGTTCAAATTATATTTATCTTGTTAAAGTGTACAAGTATGCCAAGTTTCAAAACATTCAGACAAAAAATACAGAAGTTATGGCAAAAACACGATTTTTTTACCAAAAAATGGGCAAAAAACAGTCAAAAACGCCCTCTAGTGACCTTTTTTTTGATATTTTGTGACGTCATCATGTAGAACTCGGTGAAATGAACATTTGTGGCAAGTTTCATCAAAATCGGTCGAACACTTTGGAAAATACGGAGGGGGGGCACTATGTGCCCCCCCCCCCCCCCGATCCCCGTACAACCAAAAAAAGCCCGGTCCTGATAGGGTTAATCATGGGGTAACAAAGCAAAAGGAACACATTTGCAATTAAGACCAAATATAAGAATTAAATGAAACGCATAAGACAGATAATTCACACAACTGCCAGAAAAAGAACAGCATCGCTAGCTTTAGACGCAAGCATAAGCCGTATCATACTCATGTTGAATTTGAACGCTCAAAATGTTGAAATCTGTTGCCCATAAACGAAAAAGAAAAGAACACTAGGTACAAAATTGCAGAGCGCTTCGATGACTCTGAATTTGATTGCACCTTTTGGGAAAAGGTGGTTGGTATTCAACACAAGAATGGCGATCTTGTAGTTTTGAATGCCTATAAACGAAATAGAATGAAAAGAAAGGGATCCTGAGTACACGAAAACGAAATTGAATGCAATAATACCCTAAGAGAAACCCTAGTTTGACTAAATTAGTAAAATCGCGTGAATTTGAAAGCGCAATAATGAAATTGAATGATATTTTGCTGAAATTGGCTGGGGAAACCTATACATTCGCAAGGGCAAATACGCAGTTGTTTAATTAGTTGGGCTGAGCTAATTACTATGAATTAGTTGGGGCGCCTATGCATAATAGTTTGGGATATAAGGAACACATCTATGAAGAAAAAAAAATAAAATTTCACATTTTTTCGTTGAAACACTTTCAATTGAATAATCGGTATTTGCGTGTTTTGGTATTGATTCGTAAGTAGGCAAATATATGTAGTTGTTTAATTACTTTGGCTGAGCTAATTAGTGGAATAACTAATTTGGGGCGCCAATGCATATTAGTGTGGGATGTAAGGAACACATTTACGAAGAAAAAAAATATATTTCAAAGTTCTTCGTTGAAACACTTTCAATTGAAAATTGGGCGTCGTGCAACATTCGATGAATGAAGTTGACCGTTCGTTCGTGACGGTCGCTGACTGACTTTTTGAAATTTGATGCCAGCACCAAATTTCGTGCTCACTTCTGATCAGTCTGGTCAACAAAGTGTCATGCAATTTTAAACACACCAGTCACGTGCTATTGTTTACAATACAGTGTTTAACTGGTACTCCACGGATAGCGAAATTACGCGTGATTTCGTAATGTGGAACCAGCTAGGTGAAAGTGGGATGGAGTCACGCGACTTTCACAGCTTTCGTAACTTCTTTTTTTGCATAATCTTTAGGAACTTTGGAAGTTTGCCAGTTTGTGACAAAGCGATTGAAGTTATAAATCCTTGGATAATACATTATAAATCCTTGCATAAAAAATAAGGGGTTTGTGTGCCTATAGGAACACTTGTATTTGTATAAACGTCTACGGCGGGGCTATCTCGTGATTGTTATCAAATAAATCAAGCCGAGCCAATTTCTTCATTTGTATATGATTATGACCTTAAACATTTACAAAAATAAAAAGACAACACATAACAACGGATGAGACTTTTCACAAAATTAGAATTTCTATCAAGTTATAATTATTTCTTATAAATCATGAAATGAAAGAGTTGAATTTAGAAAAGGGGAAAAACACCCTTATAATAATATGAATTTGTTGCAGGTGTTGATTCAACAGTTTTTGAACAGTCTTCACTTCATCCTGCAATAGCCAATGAAACATGTAAATTGTACATCACGCGTGCGCACTAAGACTACTGGTGGGCAAAATGAGGGAACATCGCACCTTTTTGTTGTATGGGGCTAATGGTGGCGTGGCGCACACGCGTTTGTGCGTCTGCCTATAGTGCACAACTCTATGGCGTTGCCCACCAATAATGTATGTACGCATGCGTGAATGTAGTTAGCACATTTTATGGGAAAGGCTAAGTAATTGGTAAGTCAATGCATCACACAGCCCCTTTAAAGGGGCTGTATCGTCAATCATTACAGCAGTAAAAGGAATAACCCAGTTACCTCGCGGGCGTGAGTGCCGGCGGTCACATCACAGTTTGACAAAGACGCCACCCTTTGTGATTCGACCAGTAGCGCGCGTGTGAGCAGTGTTTGGGTGATGAAAGTTCATCTTTCCATGCACAACCAAAGGCCTGCTATAATCATGACGACACCTTTCATTGAAACAGTTGGTACCGTATTTTTTTATTCCCTCTTCAAAATATCATTAAAAGTTTAAAGACAAAATTAAATATTCATCCTCATTTTATTATTTAGCCTTTGAGAAAGGCTCTGTGTCAAATTTTGGGGCAAGTACAACATTTTGTTCAATTTGCTGTTTCATAAAATGTCACAATGCTACTAAAACTTAGTTTTTTTTTTTAGATTTACAAGCCGAAGACACTTCAAAGGGGCTGTGTTGTCTTGATTATAGGACTGCCGCAGTGCATGGAAAGATGAACTCTCACCTAGATATTGCATACGCGCGCGCTTGCGGTCAAATCACAAAGGGTGCCGTCCTTGTCAAACTGTGATGTGACCGCAGGCTCCCAATGTGCGTAGTAACCATTGTAACTGGGTTATTCCATTTACTACCAGACTACTATACCATGACGACACAGCCCTTTTAATACATCGTTTGCATATCACATCATATAATTTCAAGCCGTTACAATTTTTAGACCATTTCAACCAACTTTATACAAAATAAACTGCGAGATTACAAAATGGTCAATATGATTTCCCAATTATGTAACCCAAATTTTATCATGTTCTTATTTTTGTAATTACTCAAAAATCATTTAACAAACTTCTTTATGAAAGATGCATCATTCAAGATTATCTAATAATCTGAAAGACAATACACAATTAGTTTTTCCAATTATAAAAACTACCATGGCCCAATCTCATTAAGCACATGGTATTTTAAGAGTAAAAACGAAAATCTTGCTTAGCACAGGCCTATTAATTCACCAGGGGTGGATTTCACAAAACCAGTCCTAACTTAGGACTAGTCCTATAAGTAAGGACTAGTGACTGTTACTCATCCTAACTCGTGATAAGACTAGTAGTCCTAGCGCTTTGTGAAATCCACAGCAGGGCCCCAACTTCATAAAGCTGTGAAGCACAACAAATAGACCGATCCATTAAGCCCCGCCCCCATACGTGTTGACCAATCACAGCCTTGGGTACGCCACCAAAAGTCTGACAAAAGTCCAACACGATAACAATCTTTTTGGAAACTGAAAACATGCATGCACATACTTTATAGAGCACGCGTTCATGTCGTGCAGTGTGGCATTGAAGAGACACACATGGTGCTTCCCACGTGTACAGTGGTGATCTAGCCAATGCTGTAATTGGTCAATAAGTTTAGGGGCGGGGCTTAATGGATCGGTCTATTGCTTAGCACAAAATATTTTGTTTAACAGAAACACGTTACCAGTCAAAATACAATGTACTGAATATTGTTTGTGACTGGTTCCCTGTTACTTCTTCCTTTTTTTCTGCTTGACGGCTTTATGACATTTGGTCCAGCGCCCAACGGTGCTTCACACACTTTTCTGCTAAGCAAAAAAGTAGATGAGAACCAGTCAAAAACAATATATACACTACATGGTAATCAGTTTCTGCAAAGAAATATTTCTACTAAGCAAATTTATGTGCTTACCGGCTTTATGAATTGGGCCCCGCCCAAATTCCGTATGATGAACATTGTTCATAGCCAGCGGTGTAGCCAAGGGGGTACCTGGGGGAGGGGGTGGGGGTGCACATGCCCCACACAAATTTCCAGTACCCTTGAGGTGCCCCCCATAAAAAATGTAATTCCATAAAAAGCATGGTACATGGGCCCCCTACTGAAAAGCAATGCCCCCCCCCTGTGCCCCCACCCCCACCCCCCAGTGAAAAATCCTGGCTGCGCTGCTGTTCATAACTGTTTCTTGCACGCACTTTGTATAAAAAAAAACACATGATGCATATTTTTTTGCTTATTATACAGCGTTAAAGGAAGCCCACTAATAATCCAGTTGGTAAGTGTGATTCCATCGTAAGCCACGCCCACTTCACTCAAACTGGCTTCAACCGATTGCGAGCAGCCCATAGGAAATGCATTAAAGAGGATGGGCCACGCTAGAAGTCTCTCTTTAAAAAAAGTTTTACATCCCTAAATACACCTATATCTTCCATGAAAAAAATGGTGACAAAATTATAGAAATTATAGAATGCGTGGTTATTCGTTTACAAAGGCACTTTCTGAGCCTCTTTATACCCCCGCCTCGAGCCAAAATCAGAACAGCAGTCGGTTCCTGAAAGTTGTCTCCAGAAATTCTAAAGAATAGTGACATCGCAGGAAGTACACCTCTGTCAAACGGCTGTTTGTTGTTACTCATTGAAGCATTGCTCAGTGCAGACCATCCGAGGATTCCGTACTTCCAGTGACGTCATGATTTATTTGCTGCCCTCATTTCCGGGATTTTGATAAATTTAGGCGGCGGGCTAGTTTAAGGAGTAAAAACTCCCTGCAAATATCACTTCTTCTGTCAATTTAATGTCACAAAAGAGGAGTTTGTTCAATGCAATAATTATAGAAAGCAGAAAACTAAACAATAACATCAACATCAATCACCATGGCCCATCCTCTTTAAGCTAGTCTTTGTATAATAATATATATGGACTTATGTAATAAAGTTTAATCATACGTTCTTCAAAGACTAGAATTTTTTCTCAGAATTTATAAGTTTGTGTGAAAAGAAATGCCTTTGAACAATGAAATCGTTGTCGTTTTTACCAAGTGGCAAATATATTAAAAATCATAACATTTTGCAAATCGGTTTTATGTAAATTCTTGATGCACTCAATGCTGTTAACATTTTCGCAAATTTTCAGGACCTACTACGTGATAGTTTTGTAATCACTAATTAACTGACCAATCATACATTTTCCATTTTTCGTTTTTCGGAAGTGACAAAATGAAAGAAAGTTCACCCCGTTATTCATTGAAATACATAGCACTGGCACGGTGCATAAGTAGGCGTGGTTTGACTGTTAAGTTTTAATTTACGAAGTAACAAAATAGTTATTTACTGATTTTTCAAAGTGACAGTCTTAAATACGCCTTAGTTTGTTCACAGCGCTCTGTGGGCAGGTCCTGTTTTTTCTATTTTTACAAAGTGACGAATGTGTTTAGGAATTAATAACTAATTAAAACAGTGATGAGATTGAAAAATATTGACGCTTCTGTATTTTTAGAGAAATTACCTTTGCTTTGATAGTAAACTTGAAAAGAAAAACTGACAAGGAAGTGTCTAAGGGCCAATCACACAGGGCAATTTTTACAGGCAACCTGGAGGCAATCAACTGCACTGCATGCAAAAGGAGCACTTCAGTTATACAAAAGACATTTCCCTATTAGTATCTTACTGTCTTCACGACAATTATGTGGAGATTGACATGTGAACGTTTTTTCTTCGTGGAGATTACCTGAAAGTGGTTGCCTATAAATTGGCCACGTGACATGGCCCTTAAACAGAAGTTCGAAAAAAAGTTCAACTTCAAACGTGATTTTCTAAAAACGCAAAGTTTGGACCACAGGGCTATTTCGTCGCTTAGTAAAAAGGGCGACAAAATGTGTGAGTTTTGGTAAAAGTATGCACAACTGTACGCTCAGCCTCATTTCCGGGGGTTTTTGATCTCGCCACACCATTTTAAATTTTTCTTTTGGTACCGAGGTTGGCTCAATCATTAGAAACGTGAGGTATAATGTCCGGCTGCCCATGGTGGCGAGGTTGCTGTCCACTAGCTTTGGAACCGGAAGTGGCGATTAATTTTGGCGTGCAGCAGATGCGCGCCCGTGTGGCACAATGAATTACCAACGGGATTGCTTATTACGTCTTTAGCTTATAAGCCCAAAATAAGAAAACCTTCACATAGAGAACGGTGCTTAAAACATTACAGCAAGAGTCATTTAAACAGAAGTTTGAAGTGACACTTTTACAAATATTGTACCTTTCCTTATAAAAAATATATTTTCGCTTAACGCTATTCTGAAGAAAAAAAAGACTCATCGTGTAAATTCCTCCACTCCCATCTATTTCCCACACCACACAACATTGTTGTTAGAGATGCTCTTAAAAAAAAATCCTTGTGTTTAGTACTGGTATTAATACAACATACACATTCACTGCCAATTATTGATAATTTAAGAAAGACACATCATTTACCTGCATAGCTTCGTAACCTAAAATTACACTCAATAATTTCACATTGTTCTTTATCCTCTTGCAAAAATTACATAAATTAAATAGTTAGTCGAGGAAAAAGCAATGATTTGAACTGGCCTCCCATGACAGGGCAAATTTGGTGGTCTAGTCGTTAAGACATCAGCTAAATGGCGCGCCGAGTGGTCTAGCGCACCGGATTCAAGCTCTGGTGTTTCTGATCACCAGAGTGTGGGTTCGAGTCCCGTTCGTGACACTTGTGTCCTTAAGCAAGACACTCAACCATTATTGCTTCGTCCTTCGGATGGGACATAAAGCCGTAGGTCCTGTGTGTTGTGTAACGCACGTAAAAGAACCCAGTGACACTTATCGCTAAGAGTAGGGGTTTGCCCCGGTGTTTCTGGCAGTGGCTGCTGAATGCCCCGCGGCACCTTGTAAACCCTTATAAGGTGCTACATAAATGGGTCTCATAATTTTAAAAAAAACCTTCAAAAACCTGGCGTAAAAAAAACTGACAATAATCTGTCAGGTGCTGTGTGCTTTGTAGAGCGCCATAATGCTAAATATTATTATTATTATTATTATTAAATAATACGCCTACATAAGATTTCAGTTTCCAATCCTGCTGAAGGAGTGCACTTCCTCCGAACAACTTGAAAAGCATAGGGCATCACACCTGATTGCTTCGTTCTTGAAAGGGCCAAGGGCACCGAGGCATTTTCTTCTTGATAAAGGGCACCTCTATGAGGAAATTGTAAATTCAAGGGCACCAAGGCAATGACCAGGGGCAACAGAGGCAATTGCCTTCGTGAAGTCTCAGGGATCGGGTATTTCATCATGCAGTAGTACAATGGAGAATCTCGTAAGTCTTGAGCGTTCTTGCTGCAATAACACATCCTTCTGTCTTTGACGCTTCTCCAAGTTAGTCTCGGGTCGAGACGCTCTTTGTGTTTTTATTCGACTGTCTGCGGCCAGCATACAACGCGCAATCAGCCCAACCAAAACCGTTATTACGATCCATCGCTGATAGAGGGCGCTATCTCCTGACAAACCGCTATCACTAACGAACCATAGCGCCCTCCATCAGTGATGGTTTGTAATAATGTTTTGGTTGGGCTGATTGCGCGTTGTATGCTGGCCATGGACAGTCGAATAAAAACACAAGGAGCGTCTCGACCCGAGACTACCGGTACTCCAAGTAGATTAGCATGCTGCTGGAGTGCTGAACCTCACTGAATAAATGCATTGTTCCGTTTCCTTTACGCTAATGATGTCATCCGTCAATCCACAGGCAAAGTAAATCTAAGTAGCAATGCACAATGAACAGGAAAAAACATGTCTATGAGTACATTTAAATATACATTTATTCGAATTTTTCTTTTATATCATCTTTTCCTGTAATTGGCCGCTCATCCGCTGTTGGTTTGGTCAATAAATAAGTGAATAAACAATAATAAAACATGATAATTTCACAGGACTTGGGAAAGTACTGAGTATCCAGGACTCGGGGAAAGTACTGTGTGTACAGTGCTTAGCACACATCGGTGTATGGGCAAAAAGAACACAAATAATGTTATCTCCGATGCAAAATTAACATCTGTTATAATGGTTGCGGTACCCAATGTTCAAAGGATTCAAACTCGGTAGTCTAGTTGGTGAGACTTCCGAGGAATTTGCCTGTGAGATTTTCACAGGACTCGGGGGGGAAAGTACTGAGTATACAGTGCTTAACACACATCGGTGTACATTGGTGTACGGGCAAAAAAACAACACAAATAATAATAATAAAGTTGAAAACACCAGATCCCGTTCTTACGATGCAACTTGCTGGGGAATGGTATTTGGGTCACATTTTGAAGGAGTTGAGATGGTTTCAAGAAAGCTTGAGACTGATAAACAAAGGCAAAGAAGTTTGTAGCACTTTGGATTAAAGCCCCAGCTCAACATTGGTAAGAAGAAAAACATAAATGTTCACAGATGTACATATACCTTACATGGTATAAAGATAATGATGGTAGAAGACTTTCCTTGAAATATTTCTGCCTGAAGTGTTATAGTTTTTAATTATCAAATGAAATAAGATCCAAAATTACTTTTTGTCTCAGAGAAACAAAAACTCTGCTGAATGCATTTTTACTGTTTTTTCGCAAATGAAACAACGAAATGAGCTGACATTTTCACAGGTTGGTGTTATTACAAATATCTTTATTTGTGC
Organism: Marthasterias glacialis; assembly: GCA_911728455.2. Taxonomy (NCBI): domain Eukaryota; kingdom Metazoa; phylum Echinodermata; class Asteroidea; order Forcipulatida; family Asteriidae; genus Marthasterias; species Marthasterias glacialis. Next base: position 18,867,184 of record OU452232.1, on the reverse strand, counting down.
AAAGAATGGAAGCATTTACAGACACTTTACCAATGCTGAGCTGGGGGCAACATTGCTCGGTATTAATAAGGGAATAAAGGTGTGATGAAGAGGTTTTTACCTATTGTTTAAAACCGATGAGGGGCCTGGTGGCCGATAATTGCCCACCAGGCCCCTCAGAGGTTTTAAACAATAGTTAAAAACCGATTCAGCACACCTTTATTCCCATTCATAAATGCCTTTCTGTCAAAAACATGCAAAAACCTTCAAAAATTGGGAACAAATCTGACAGTTCCTCAGCTCGACTCTGCGTTAAATTTCTATCCATATTTACGGGCCAATTCCTTGAACGGAATGGCGATCTTCATGTCTCTGCAGCTGTTATAGGTACTTGATGCCCTCTCGGCCAATCAGAAACCCAACAGCTGGAAACACGTATACTTCTTTATTCTGATACAGGGGCTATATTTTTCGTTCGCAAGCTAGCCGGTTTTAAACACTTTTTACCGTGTTTATATCGCCCGTTTAAACATGGCCACGTGATGCCCTCTCGGCCAATCAGAATGGATAAACTGTCTCAGGTATTTATTAATTATGTGTAGTGCCATGCATTTTATTGCTGTAAAATACTCTTTTTGTACAAATTGCAAATAAAATTATATTTACATTCACTGCAGTCAAGGAGGGATGAGAGTGGATGAAAATTTAAAAAATCCGCGAAACATCGATGGAGGGTTTGGTGGCTACCAACCACGCCATAACCCGTATCAATGGCAGCATTCTGTGCTTAATGTAGATGAGGCAAGCACCCTGCCTTAGTCAAAATACAGTACAGTTTTAATTCCGTAACAATAATTTTGTAAAATGTTGGAAATCTACAAAAATCTTGTCCCTGGTCAAGACATACACAAGTTCAAAGCAGACTTCCCAAACTTTAAATTGCTTGAGACTAACATCTTCTAACTCTTCGTTTCACACACACGAAGTCAAAACATGGTCTTGAATATTTCGCAGTTTTCTGGCTACTGAGCAGTGGTTCTTGTGCAATCCCCGACTCCAAACCTTTGTCCTTTTGTTCCAAGAAGAGGATTACGAGCCATCGAGAGGCTTCCACCATTGTTTCTTCATTGTATATCGTCTCATTGGAGGTAAGTAAGAGTGAACCGGGAATCCAGCCATGGTTCCGTGTTTAGTACCACTCCTAATGCCGTACAGGTAATGGGCGATGTTTTGCAATTCACGGTACATGAATTTGACATTTTCTCGACCAAGAAAACAAAGTGCACGATGCTATAAAGAGAATCTTTGTTTTGTTGGCTTTGTCAAGTCAGGGTTTCTTTGTGCCAGCGGTACTCTCAAAGACAGGATTCTGGCAAATCCGACAAAATAATCCCGCCAGAGGGACGGGAAAAATAAAAAAAATGCCGGCGGCAACTCGTTAAGAAAACCTTAAAAGGTCACAAGAAATGTGTATGAGTGTTAAGTCTAGTACCACTCCAAAATAACAAAGACAATACTCACATAAGTTTTTCTTTTTGTTGCACCTGCACATCCCATCTTGTCGCCATCTTTCATCAGTAATATATCCACCTGATCATCTTGGGCATCTACATCCCACGATGGTGACTTGCCAATTGTGAATGAATGACCATTTTGTTCTTGGATGATTTTTTTAAAAGGGCAGACAGTATAATGGGCGTAGTTGATGTATCGAGTCCAGCATTTTTCACTGAGTTTGTAGTACTCTCCGTTCCTGCCATATATCTATGAGAGCAAAAATTGAAACAAAGCTGCATCTTTAATTCTCCAAATTCCTTCTCCTGGTTTTGCCTAATAGACTTACCAAGTAAGTTTTTATGGTAATTTATTTTTGGAGCAATTATCAACAGTATCCCCTGCCTTTAAAACCCTCAGAGCATCTCCATTAATGAAAAACTTCGCTTGATCCAGGAGGATAAAATTTCGTCCACCCTGTCTTTAACATGTTTAAGGTCAATAACCCACCCTGCAAGCCCAAAGCCATTCTAAATCACTGTGGGGGTGAATTGGAGTGCCAGCGAAGACTTAGACTTGTGTTATTTAAGATCCACGTGCCGCACAAGCTGTTTTCACAAATTGCATACCGCCCTGTGCCAAGGATCCTTAGCACAGGGGTCAATCGATTACTATACTGAGACAGGTGGCTGCTGTCTTTCAACACCCCTTACTCTGCAGTGGTTAGGGTCTGGCCAATGGGAGTCTACAGGCTTGTGGGGTATACCAGGGGTGAGGATTACATGGAATCTTGGCCTTATTGGCCCATTGAAAAAAAAATTATGACCATATTTGGTAAAATGTGGATTATTTTTTAACCTCCCCGCTGACGCCAGGGTTTTAAGTCTTATATATGAGAGTTTAACAGACAAGTTGTTGAATTGCATTTACCCAGGCCTTGATCTTAACCGAGGCCACCGAGGCCATTGACCTCATGCCCTGTCGTGTTGGCCAGCATGCCCTTCAGAAAAATTGCACTGTCACTACCAACTTGGCCAGCATGCCCTTATACAATTTTTCTGATTTGGCCAGCAAAGGCCTGCCCCCTGTTTTTCTTAAGATCGAGGCCTGATTACCTACATGTGGAAAGGTTCCAAGTTACAATGCAAAGGTGATAAGGGCAGAGTACAATAACACATGAGAAAATGAATCAAACATCATCGAGCCATATTGAACATGCAAATGTTTCCCCTGCCTGGAAACAGAAGCTGTGCAAAGACGCCATTATGTAATTTCGGACCACCAGAGCAAAGGTAGCCCGGTCATTCCACTACGAAGCGTGCACAGACCACACAGCCGTCTGGGCTTTTCCCAACTTGTAGGCTTAATGAACTGGCAAAAGATCACAGCATAAACCTGTACCTACATACTGCTGTACCGATTTATAGAGAGGTTGCGTGACCCCAGGGAAAGTTCGTTTCGCAGCCATGTTGGGTCCAGCCTTGTAAAAACTCAATGGCTGGCACGTCGTCTGCTGAATGATTTCCAGCGTCTGTTTGTGCACGCAGCATTTGGGCCTCAATCTTAAGAAAAACGGGGCCAGGCCTTTGCTGGCCAAATCAGAGAAATTGTACAAGGGCATGCTGGCCATGTTGGTAGTGACAGTGCAATTTTTCTGAAGGGCACGCTGGCCAACTCGACAGGACATGAGGCCAATGGCCTCGGTTAAGATCAAGGCCTGAGCATTAGAAAAAGGTCTTGGGTGACGTCACCTGAAACCTCTCTATACCACAAAAACATGAGACTTCATCATAATTTGTGACCAGACAAACAGCGCCCTCTGGGGTCTGTGCAAGGAGAGTAGATAACTAACCTCGCCCTTGTGTTCTCTGCCTGCTTTGACATACTGCTGTTTCAGTCTGGCCCCTAACTGCCTCATCTTCTCCTGTTCCTCGACAAACTTGACACTTCCCTTGCAAGCATTCCCACAGGGAGCTACCTCCACTCGATTACTGTTTGGAAAATCTGAAAGAACAGTGATAACAGATAAGCTACATGTAAGAACTCTTGCAGAAGCCAACATAGTCAACCAAAAACAATGCACACAACCGGACGTCATTTTTCATTTCAACGAGGGCTCTGTTTGGGCTTTGGACTTCTTACGCATAGACAACTATGCAAATACTTTTTACGTTCCCATTAGCCGCGGAATGAGGTGCATGCTGGTCAAGTTATATCGACAAACTTTGTCACAGACTAGACCAGCATGCACGTCATTCCAAGACTAACGCACGCGCCAAAAGTATTTGCGAAGTTATCTATGAGGGTGCAACCCACTAAATAGGGAGAAAACAGTCCGCCGGCCTCATGAATATTTTGTAGGCACTGGAAATAGTAAAAACTTTGCACAATTGTGACCTGGGGTTGTTGACTTTCAACTCAGAGTATCTTGGATGACCTAGGCCCTGAAAAAAGGTCCTATTTGCTCAGATTTGTAGGGCCGTTTTTCAAGAGTGATGCTCGGACGTTTTGAAACTTACAAAAGTTGTAGGGTGGTTTTATTTGGACGGAGAATAACTCGACGGGCCTTGGGACCACCCATGTCAAATTAAGCAGAGGGTGAAAGTTTGCAAGTCAATTAGTATTTTTTCTCTTTACTTTAAAAAGCTGTGAAACTTCCAAGTATTTTGTAAGTATTTTTGAATATTTAGCATTTTGCACTGTGTGCTTTGGGAGTTTATTTAGTGAGGTGCACCCAAGGGGTCTATTTGTAATCGTCTACGACTCTAAACTCTAATGGTATTAACGGGGCTGTGTTGTCATGATTATGGCAGGCCTGTGGCTGTGCATGGAAAGATGAACTCTCACCCAGATACTGCATACGCGGGCGCTTGCGGTCAAATCACAAAGGATGCCGGCCGTCTTTGACTAGTAGCTGGGTTATTCCATTGACGGCTATAATCATGACGACACAGCCCCTTTAAGCAAACTTGAATAAAAGGTTTGTATGTCAAGTTTTATTCTTTAGTGACTTATGTCAAAATTATCCCTGAAGTTGTTCAGGGCGACCTAAATTGTGTAAAACAAGAAATGTAAAAAAAATTGGGTACGATCTTAAAATCCCCTGTGACATTAAAACATTGACTTTCTTCTGTCCTCTCAAAATCTAATTACCAAAAGCACATCATTCCTGAGAGGTGATACTCACTAGAGAAAAACAAATTGTCTACAAATTCATTTTTGAGGTTACACAAGACATTAACAAAGGATACGGAGGCAAACGACCTTTGACCTCGACTAACCTTTGACCTTCCTTATGCTAACTGACTGGTTCCATTCTTCACTTCCATCACAACAGTCACATATGCCATCGTTCACTTTGCCAGATGGAATGAACTTCTCTTCTTGTAAACAATAAAACCTGAAAAAAAAGTTCACAAAGCTTTGAAATTAGTTATTAATTGCAAATAAGGGATGACAATAATTCATTCAAAATCAGGTTTTTTTTAGTGTGCAGTTCTCATTACACATTGGCACAAGAGTAAAACAAAAAAATACTATAACTTTATAAGATTCACACTGCCTCTAGCTGCTGGGTAATCTCGGTAGTCTAGTTGTCTGCTCGAGAATTTGCAGGGGTTGTGGGTTCAAATCCCACCTGATGAACTTGCCTGTGAATTTTTTCACAGGACTCGGGGAAAGTACTGAGCATACACATAACACACATCCATGTATGGGTAAAAAACACAATATAATATTCTTAATACCGGCTGATGCAAAAATTAACATCCTCTTAAAAAAAAACCTCTTTATCCATGATGCAACTATTACATCTATTAAATAATTAAAAGGTGATTAAGAAGGGGACAGATAGCCAGTGGAAACTGGGGGGGAGATGAAATTCTATTTTTAGTCATTGTATAGTTGGTAGTCTTGGCCGAGCGAATAAGAAATGGACTCAAGCTCTGTTGTTTCTGATCAGCAGAGTGTGGGTTCGAAACCCTGTCGTGACACTTGTGTCCTTAAGCAAGACACTTAACCATTATTTCTGCATCCTTCGGAGTGGACGTATAAGCCGTAGGTCCCGAGTGTTGTGTAATGCACGTAAAAGAACCTAGTGCACAGGTCTCATACTTCAAAACGTAACTCACCATACCTTGTAGAAAAAAACACAGAGCGCTTTGAATTGCCCATCAGGTGTGAAAAAGCGCTATATCATAACTGCATATTATTATTATTATTCAATAATTCAAAAGTGGTTAAGAAGGGGGCAGGCAGCCAAATCGAAAGGGCGGGGGGGGGGGGGGGGGGAAGAGGGGAGATGAAATTTGATTTTTAGTCGTTGTATACCTTCCATTAGGACATGCATCTGTTCCGGGTTCATCTGATCCGTCACTTGCACAGTCACAGTAATCATCGTTAACCTTAGAGTACGGGATCTTGGCTGAAAGATCTAAACACCAGAAGTTGCCTTTAGTGTCTGGTGTATACAAAGGTGCATCGCTGGGTCGAACTCCGATTATTGCTGGTTTAACATGAGCCTTGGGCTTGTTGTTTTGATACCACGACTGTTCCTTTTTGTGGTCATTTGAACTGAGAAAGTGGATGCCTAAGAGCTGGAACAGGAAGCACACTGTTCCTATGGAAACGATGCAGAAGAACCATGCTTTACGACGTCGGACAACTCGCGGGATCATTGTTTTTAATGGCCGATACTTTTCATGGAGTCATGGAAATGCCTTTTTTTCTTATTTGACTGTTGTTCCATTTCATTTTGAGGTGGCTGTTGGGTTTTGCCAAGATACTGTCCGTAGTCGAATACCTAGAAAAATCCAAAAATGTGTTGGTCATGTAACAATAACATGTACACATTCTTCTGGCTTTTGTCTGGAGAGCAGTTGACTGTTTCTTGCTAGATTACAAGCTAGTGCAGTCTTCCTGTTATTGTGTGCTCACAACTGTCAAAGAAATGCAATAGTAACGAACAGTTATTCTCAATATTCATCATTTGGGAATGTGAAAAACAATATTTTCACTGGAAAACGAACACTAAAGCCCCAGCTCAACATTGGTGAGAAAACCATAAATGTTCACAGATTTACATTTATATAGTCTGGTGCTGGTAGAACAACAGTCTCTGAAGTATGCGCAAATACTGCCTGGTTGATTTCGCACAATAGTCGAAAGGCATTATGGGAAGGATAAAGGTGCAAAAAGTGTTCCCTTTTCCTTCCCACACAGGCCACAGTGCCTTTTGACCATTGTGCAAAATCAACCGGGCAGTATTTGCGATAGACCTTATGCAACTGCGGAGTCCAACCTGTCCTGGGCTAACATTCATATACCTTGGACGGTATAAAGATTATGATGGTAGAAAATTTTGCTTGAAATCTGGCCCAAGTGTTATTATTTTTTAATAATTAATAAATGAAAAATAAAGATTCAAAATTAACGTTCGTCTCATGAGACTGAAACTACACCTAAAAATGCGTACATAAACCATATGGGCCATGGCATGGCCTTCCTCTATGCATAAACACTGAACGCATTTTTAACCGCAACATTTTTTGGTTTTATTACCAATATCTTGAAAATTGATTTGTGCAAAGAATCATAGAATGGAAGCATTTACCAATGTTGAGCTGGGCTAGACCTACTCCTAGAACTATGGAGGTTCGTTCCGCTATCCTCTCGTGGAGACGATAGCGGAACGAACCTAATAGTTCTAGGAGTAGGCTAGACCCAGTAACTGAGACGCTTTGTACTCCTTTTTGAGATTTTGACATTATCGGTCGTACTACTACCTAGTCATGCTAGTACTTATAGTAGAGTACGACAGATAATGTCAAAATCTCAAAAAAGGAGTACAGCACCCCAGTTAATGGGTCTAAGCTGGGCCTGGGGCTTCAAATAAGTTGAAATAGCATTTAGATAATTATCTCCATTCATTAACTATTTTTAATTTTATATATTAAAAATTGTACTTTATAGTCAGAATTAATATTAATTAATATTAATTGATAATATACCTACCTAGGCCCTATGTTATTGTTAATCCCTATTTTTTTTACAAGAACTTTATTTAATTATTAAAAGTTTATAAGTTAACAATTTCAGAATGAAAGAGTGCCGAGTAAGTGGAGGTTAGATACAGCACAGTTTGAAAATTGAAAAAGGATATACAGACATAAAAATAGATAGGAAATGCACCTTGTCTGATTAGAAAATTTAGAGCCGTCTTCCATCGACAACGTACTAAACACTTCAAATTCAACCGAACTTCGGTCCGAAGTGTGACACCATATATATAATGCCATACATAAATATCCCAAGGTAGGTGCAACACATCAATTTAAAATTAGCACTAAATTTAAGCCCGCTTCCGAATTTCAATTTGAAGTTAAATTCTGTCAACGATCGTCACACACAAGCTAATCACGGACAGGTGTTTTTACTTTTTAGTAAACTTCAACGAAACGTCAGTGAAGCTAGTGCCATACATCCACGCGCATAATGTCCGAGAACAATGGATTTACCTGGTAAGTCTACTGCCACCTGGTGTCCCCAAATGGTGTCCCCAAAACACTCTCATTATTCTTGGCGTGGATGAGGGAGGAAAGGTTTCTTTGCGTTTACTTTATTTTTATTTATTTTTTATTTCATTAAAAAAAAAATATGAATGATTAAACAAGGACATGGATTTAAGACAACTAACACAACAAACAAGAACAGCAAGCTCAACAACAATAAACTACTGAGAACAACACTGAACTACCAGCTATTTCAACAACCGATCATGTACTTCAATTTTCTGACCTTATAGAGCAGAGATTTATTCTTGTCTGAATTAATGTCTGGTTCAAGACTAATTGGATCATGTTGTTCTTTAAAGCTAGACTATACAGGATCCATCCTTATTTTACGATTCTAGCAATCGATAGGACAATGTGTTCCATGCTGACAAAGTGGGCATGGTTTGTTTTCCGGACTTGCCGAGGACGAGTTGATCCCAACATATTCTGGTTAGTTTTTTTCATACTTGAAGTAAAGGTTGGGCACGAGTCGAGCTTTGATGTCCCTCTGCTTCAGCTTCATTTCTATTTCTATATGCCGGCTCATCAAAGCCGGTTCAGCATCTCAATGAGTGGCCAGTTGCAGCCAACCATGCCAGAAAGACCGGGGCGCCAACCCCTTCTCTAATACATAGCGATACCGGTAAGTGTTCTTGGTTCCACGTGCATTAATACATCTTCAAAGTTCAATGCAGCACACGGGCTTTACGTCACAGCCGAAGGAAAGGATAATATGAAGAAAAGAACTAACGTTTTAAGTTGTTCAATGTTGGTGTATCGTCACTGTGAATTAGAACCATGATGGACGTCGACGCTTGTTGACGTACTTTAGAGATTCGGTCCAAACACGAAATTCGTTTTTACCACATGACCCAAATTTGGTGATCAGCAACACTGCCTGATGGAGGGCGCCATCTTGTAAGATTTATTTCCGGAATTTCCCGGAAAATATCGAAGTGATGACGAACTCGTCCTTTTCAGCAGGTAAAATAGTACCCTGTAAATAAAAGAATTGAATAAAATATAAACAACACTTTATGGTTTTAGTAAAATAAAATAAATGTAACGATAATAAATATAAATGTGGAAAATGTAAAATATTTTTATATTGTAAAAAAAGAAAATTTAATGAGGGTTATTTTAGTAAACATCTTGTTTAGTATCAGTAAACAAACAGGAATTTATGACGTCACCCTATCTACAGCAGCAGTTACATGTACATGTACGAACACATACGTACGCGCGAGGGGAATGCGCTTTGCTGTACATAATTAACCGTCTACTTATACTTGCTATGGATGTACACGTACTTGGTGGGTTCAGTTCCTGTTTTTTGCATCCATCCATGTGAATACTGGCACTACCCACCAGTACTTCTTGTTGTGTTGTCGTAGAACTAGTGATTGAATTTACCGAAACATTTATTTGTAACATTTAGAAGACAGCCATGTGATATCCACAGCTTGGTAAGTATGTGTCGACATTGATTATCATGATTATGTTGCCATACTTTGGGGACTATGTGGGCTCCAATTTTGTGAAGAAGTTTTATATGGGATTCGTTGTCAACGATAGCCCCATAAATATAGTGCCAACAATACGCAGGTTTGTAGGTAGTCAAGCGTATTGGCACTATTTATGGGGCTACGTCAATGACAGTGATCTCATTCTTAGTACGATCAATCTACCCAAATTACTATTTGGGTATTTTGGGTAAATTACTAATTAGTAAAGTAAAGTACAACTCACAAGATAAATCTGTAATCTGTATACTAGTATTAATTACTACTAAAAATAGTACTAGGCCTATTCTTGTACTTGTTGGAATTGGATCAGTTAAAACATGTTACAAAAAAGTAATAATCTAATTGATAATGATTGATAATGATAGTTTTGTAATTTGTATATTAACTTTAATATTCATGATCATGACTAACTAGCCCCGGCCATAGACCAAGTAACTGGGGCTCTGAACTCCTTTTTTGAGATTTCGACATTATCGGTCCTACTAACTCCTTTTTTTGAGATTTCGACATTATCGGTCGTACTAACTCCTTTTTTGAGATTTCGACATTATCGGTCCTACTAACTCCTTTTTTGAGATTTTGACAGATGATGTCAAAATCTCAAAAAAGGAGTTCAGCACCCCAGTGAGGTCTACCCCGGCCATAGACATGATATTTGATAGATAGTGCCAATACGCTGGACTACCTCTGCTTCTTCGCCCTACGAACGCTATGGCCCTACAAATGTGGGTCATAGCATTTGTAGGGCAAAGAAGCGGAGGTAGTCCAGCTTATTGGCACTATTTATGGGGCTAGATCATGACAAACCTTCAATCGCCCAGTCACGTTTCGCATGTTTCATGACTCATGTTTCAACCAGCCAGCACTACACTACACAGCTGGTATCCTGTATTGACTGCGCAAAGCAATGTAACTCAGGGCATCAGCGAACACGCAATCTGCGTAGTTAATACGACTTTTTACATGTAAGGAAACCGTTTGAAGAATATCCAGATCCCGAATGCAAAGACTTTGGATCTAACGACATCATGGCGTCTACAAACCATCAATTTCGAAGACAGAAAAAATGATCTTGAATACAATTACATGTAAATGCCTGTTATTTTATCTTTGATATCATGAGAAGCCAGTAGGCGATTTTCCAGCAATTCTGTTGACTCTTTGTCAACATTTTGGTCATGTGTGCGTTGAAACATACAATGCAGGCTTACAGTATACATGTAGGCCTATGTACAATGCACATGTACATGTAGGATTGATAAGACCTTTTTGATTTACAAAAAATAAAAATGTTTGTTATACCATGGTATTATCGTCCCCATATGTATATTGAAGTTAGCAATACAGTAATACACCCGAGAACGAGGTACATGTAGGTCATGTCTCCCGCGTCCATTACCTAGATCGTTCTCAGAACATTATTTCATCATCCCCATTGATCTGTACAACCAGATTAGCGGTACTACCTGAGAAAGAGTTTCTGTGCAACCACTGGTACATGTACTACATGTATGCACGCTATTGTGCTTTCGATATGATGCTCGCGATAGGGACCAGTTGATACATTTTGGTTGATAAAAAATTTGTAATCCATCGCCTGCTGCCGCACTTTTGTTGAACTGAATATTGTCGTCTGCAAACTACATGTACATGTATGTCGGTAAGGGCCTTTTTAACAATCCTGCAATCTAATACATGTACCATGGTATAACAAAACAATTGTTGTCTGCTGTGGGGGGGGGGGGCCGATGGCACCCTCGGCTTCGCCTCAGGTGCCATCTGCCCCCTCGGGTGTCCAAAGCAGCATGGACCACATCACAGCAGACAACAACAGTATACATGTAGGCCTAATGTCTTCACCTCAGATTAAGATTATACGAAGATTTATGGCAGGGTATACCTTTGGCATTTGGAACCATACGTTTGTTTCAATCCTGTAAAAGTTGGAGATACATGTACCATAAAACATGTAAAACAAACCTCCATGACCTTTGACAATTTTGGTTCAAAAGATGTTAGCGCTCTTGAGATATCAGTGAAAATCTGGAGTGGTTACATTAGGTATGTCCACGCAGAAGGATTTGAAAATGCTGAAAGTGCATGTTTGTCTTGACGTGAAAAAGGCTTTATGCCTGAAGCCTTTCGCAGATTCAAATATTTTAGCGAGAAATAACCTCTTTCTCTAAAACTATGTTATTTCTAAGGGAGTCATTTCTCACAATGTTTTGAACAGCTCGCCGTTGCTCCTTACCAAGAAAGTGTTTATGGTCATTTATTTTTGGAGTAATTACCAAAAGTATCACTTGTCTTAAGAGTTTTAGTACAACATGATATTCAACTACATGTACAGTACATGTATGAGAACAGCACATTCACATGAAAACTTATTTAAAGCCCCAAGCTCAACATTGGTAAGAAAGAAAAACATAAAATGTTCACAGATTTACATAGTAACTTACATGGTATGAAGATAATTATGGAAGAAAACTTTCCTTGAAATATTTCTGCCTGAAGTGTAATCATTTTTTGATAAAGAACGAAATAAGATCCAAAAATAAACTGGTAGTTTTTGGTCGCTTGAGACCAATGCCTATGATAGGAATGCGAACAAAGATGCTGAATGCATTTTTACCGTTTTTATCTCAAAGGAAACAACGAAATGAGCTGAAATTTTCACAGGTTGGTTTCATTACATTATCTTGATTTGTGCACAGAATGGAAGCATTTACAGACACTTGACAAATGTAAATGTTGAACAGGCAATGCGGGGCGGGGCAGGGGGGGGAGGTGGCCTTTAGAAGAAGAAAAAATGTTCAGTTCAAAAACTATGATGTGACCGCTGGTAACTTGGTTATTCCATTTACATTTACTACAATCATGATGACGCAGCCCCTTTAACCGTTTCACTGCTCTTGCCACTTCCTAAATTACTTTTTTTTAGAACCGTTTTGTTACACTGTGTTTTCAGAATATTGTACATGTCTTTTGGACTCACACATTTATTGGTTCAAATGGATTGTTGGCATCATAAAAGTTTGCTGTGCAGTGGTTTCATGTACAAACAAACATATCCAGTGGTGGATTTCACAAAGCGCTAGGACTAGTCTTATCTTGAGTTAGGACGAGTGACTAGTCCTAACTTATAGCACTAGTCATATGTTAGGACTAGTTCTAAGTTAGGACTAGTTTTGTGAAATCCACCCCAGGCCTGACTGCTTCGTTCTAGAAAGGGCAAGGGCATCAAGGCCTTTTCTTCTTGATAATGGGCACATCTATGAGGAAATTGTGAAGTTGATTTGGAACATTTCAAGGGGCCTCCGTTGCCTCTGTGAACAGGTGAAGTATCAGGCCTGCATTACACAGTTACATACATATCTCAGGTATGGTGTACATTTACATATAAATCAGGCCTCGATGTTAAGAAAAACGGGGGCAGGCCTTTGCTGGCCAAATCAGAGAAATTGTACAAGGGCATGCTAGCCAAGTTGGTACACTGTAGTGACAGTGCAATTTTTCTGAAGGGCATGCTGGCCAACTCAACAGGCCTTGAGGCCAATGGCCTCGGTAGCCTCAGTCATGTCAGTTGATCAAGGCCTGATAAATGTGTTGTATTCCCATCACAGATAAGAAGGGTAGACTCTACAGTGTAAAATGTTCAGACCTCAGACCTGTTCAACAAATGCTAAGTATTGTATCAGAGTTTCTTGGCTGCTGATCAACTTGATGTTAGTCGCGTTTACCGGGAAGCAAATTTTTTTGCTTAGTGTAGCAGAAAAATGCCCGTAAGCAGGGCTAGAATTTGGGGCAAACTTCCATAAGACTGCAGGGGCTTGCAGCTCAAAATTTTTACCCGACCAGAATTTATTTTACAAGACCAGAATCTTAATGAGAAAGAACTTTCTACAAAGTTTAAAATGAAGACTGTTTTCATTTGAACAAGCACTAAGAGAAGATTTGCCTCATTTTTTTGTCTTGTGGGTAGGTGTATTTTGATACAGAATTGAAAGATATTGATCAGATTCAAAGTCAACATTTTGAACATCATTTCTCATGTTTCTTTTTGTTAAAGATACTACACAGTGAGGTATTTTTATTCAATTGAAAAACACAAGACTGCTGGACTTGTCCAGTTTTGAGTTTACTGGCCCGATGCTAAAATCACTGGCCTCGGGCCTGTGGTCCAGTGTAAAATTCGAGCCCTGCCGTAAGCATAAAATGTACAATGTACTTCACCATGATGTCTCAAGTTTGCAGAAAATTTGGCGGTGCGCATGCACATTCACCATGGATTTGCATAATTGTTATGTCACTTGTTGGCTAACCGTGGGTTCGCAAGCATTTACACACGTACCCGTGCTCACAGTGCACAGCAGCTTTATGAAATTGATATCGAGCAGTAAGCGAAAAATCTGCAGCTTACAGGTGCTTTATGAAACTGGGCCCAGGTTGAAACACTGTTAAAAGAAGTTTCTGGTGTGGTTTGGCCTTGGGGTTTGTCCTTGCCAAAACCCCATGGGGAGAACAAAAGATGTTTTGTCATGGCTTGGGATCACGTAAACAGACCTGGGGTGGATTTCATAAAACTAATCCTAACAATAGGACTAGTCCTAACTTATGACAACTCCTGTAAGTACATGTACAGACTAGTTACTCATTCTTACTCGAGATAAGACTAGTCCTAGCGCTTTGTGAAATCCACCCTGGGGGTGGATTTCACAAACTAGTCCTAACTTACAAGAGTACATGTAGTCCTAAGTTAGGACTAGTCCTAAGTTATGACTAGTCCTAATTTAGGACTAGTCCTACATGTACATGTAATTGATGAGTTTTTACTACAAGTTAGGACTACATGTAGTTACTCATCCTAACTCGAGATACATGTTTTCTAGCGCTTTGTGAAATCCACACCATGTAAATTCTTTTCTCATATACATGTAGGGCCTATTTCCATCATTGGGCTTCTTTAAGACTATATGATGTTATCACGTCACCATGGTAAAACAATCATGAAACAATGGAAAACACACACCATAATGTATTCACGGCGCAGAGGATTGGCCAGTGAGCAAGCTTTTGATCGCTAGGTAAATGTATGACCAGGGGTGGATTTCACAAAGTGCTAGGACTAGTCTTATCTCGAGTTAGGATGAGTAACTAGTCCTAACTTATATGACTTGTCATAAGTTAGGACAAGTCCTAAGTTAAGACTAGTTTTGTGAAATCCACCCCAGGCTACTCAAATGACATGAATGACGCCATGTGCGTAAGTGAGGTCTACATTAGTGTGGTAGAGAATTCATAGAAAATATATTTCGTGCGACATGTTACATACATGTTTGGTCATTTGTGATTTAGGAATTTATCAAGTACGCCTACGCAATGACAGCCGGCTGTGCCAGCCAAAAACTAATTGTGTTTGCCTTCAAAAGACATATCTCTAATGACAACTGAAAAATATGTCAGCAGGACAGGCTTGGTTGTCACGTCTGCGGTTGAGCGACCATTCAGAGTAGTCAATGTTAAATGCAGGCCTGATACTTCATGGCGGCAACGGAGGCAATTGCCTCCGTTGCCCCTGGTCATTGCCTTGGTGCTCTTGAAGTTACAATTTCCTCAAATAGAGGTGCCCTTTATCAAGAAGAAAATGCCTTGTTGCCCTTGCCCTTTTAAGAACATGCTTGTAAATGATTGTCATCTTTTTCAAAATTGTTTTGACCCACCCACCCAAAGATGGTTACCAAAGATGGCCCGGACAACTTTCATCTCTGTGTATTGACCCCTTGCACGCACGTCACACGCGCCGACTGTGCCACGCTCACCATTTTGGTGGTCAATACATGTAGGTTTATGTGTAAACACCGCGTTGCCTAAAATATGCACTTCTCTGAAGAACACACAGTAACATTACCCACCAAAATGGCGCAACCAAGATTATTGTGATGGTGACGTCAGGTGAATTGGGTCAATAAGATTCTTGTTCCAATCGCGCATGTCAGGACTGTAGTCTTGTTTCCAGTCTGTTAGCTTGATCTTTTGTCTGCCTGAAATAGCGCCCTCTTCTGGATTTACCTTCCGAATTTTTAATAGTAATACATGTATTACTTTCAGTGGAAACTGAATTTCAAATTGTATTTATTTCTATTGACCCACCCACCTACGATTTCAAAAAAAGATCAACATTTTTAAACATTAACTTTTCTAAATGGCCCCTTTAAACAAAAGACATATTTTTATTTTATTAATGAATCCATTTGAAAATGAACTGAATTGCATTGTACAACATACATGTACTACACAGAGGTTAAACTTTAAAGCCCCAGCTCAACATTGATAAGAAGGAAAACGTAAATGTTCACAGATTAACGTATACCTTACAATGGTATAAAGATAATGATGGTAGAAAACTTTCCTTGAAATATTTCTGCCTGAAGTGTTATTGTTTGTAACTTATAAATTAAATAAGATCCAAAGTTAATTTTCGTCTCGGTGAGACAAAAACTCTACCTATAGGAATGCGTACAAAAATGCTGAATGCATTTTTACCGTTTTCTCGCAAAGGAAACAACGAAATGAGCTGACATTTTTACAGGTTGGTTTCATTTACAAATATCTTGATTTGTGCAAGGAATGGAAGCATCTACAGTCAGTTCACCAAATGTTGAGCTGGGGCTTTAAAGACAAAAATATGAAACTAATTTCTTTACCAATTTGGATAGTAATTTTGTCGTCCTCGAAAGCTTTATTAGAAAGTAAATTATACACGACATGTACGCAAAACACCAAAGTAACTAAAAAGTCTAAATTAAATATATTGAACATGAATGACATTGTAGTGTTATGTGTATGATGACCGTGCACGGACACTGTCCAATGTACATGTGCTATAGTTGTGAACTTGTTCTTTTCCCCCAAGCTTCCCTGATGAAAGCAAATTTGTAAACATAATTGAAATATTCTACGCTGGTGTATAAAATATTTATGCTAATGCAAGGCCCTGTTTCCTGGCTTTGATTGATTGATTTGTCATATTTTTTCCTTTGACACCACAGGACATGCATACTGGGAACTACACACTAGAGTGAATAGAAATGGCCATGAATCAAACAGTGGAATGACGTACATTGTTGTGCTGCCAGCGTACAGCTCATCCACTGTTCCGTATGATATAAAAGAGTTGTGAGGAATTGCTGTGGTTGAATTCGTCTTCAGCGACCTGCCCCCAGTCGGAAAGGGAACAAGTTCTCTCCATTCTCGTGGAGTGTGGATCACACAATTACACAAAATGAAGAACATGATTTTTAGATCATTTGACTTGTTGTGAAAAAATTACATTTGTTATTAATAATCCCAACTTCATTTCATGGTGCTGTTAGTGGCTTTCTTTTAGTGGAAAAAAAAATCACAAACCATTTCTAAATCTTTTGACAAAATTTGTAAATCTTTAAAGTGATTGAAAGCGGGAAAATAAGCTATAAAATAAATTCCTTTCATGTTCAGTTGAAGAAATATACAACGTTCGGTAGCAGACGTTCTGATTCCAGTTGGTTGGGACCTCTGAAAATTGTCCCACCCAATCATCAAAATGAAGGGCCCCGAGATTGACACTCGTTCCATCCAGTCTGGTGCATCCCAGGCGACCTCGGACTCCGTTAAGCGCAAAAAACAGAGCAGCTTTATCCCACGCTTCCTCCAGCGTTCATCCAAGCAACGGCGGGGAAGTCTGCAAGATGCGGCGAGCCACAGCAGCACGTCTCCGTCCTCCAAATCACATCGCCGTGTCGTCTCAATGCGTAACAACTCCCACCTTAGAGGTTCTTCAAGTAAGTTCTCTGGCACCATGGAGTGCCCTTTATGTCTTATGGATCGCCAGAAAGATCAGTTCCCAGACATTATGACATGCGAGCACCGCTCTTGTCGAGAGTGCCTTCGACAGTACTTAAAGATTGAAATCACCGAGAGCAGGGTGAACATTGCATGTCCGGAATGTGCCGAGCCGTTACATCCTAATGACATCAAGTTGGTCCTACAAGACGAGATGTTAATGAATAAGTATGAGGAATTCACTCTAAGGCGTCTGTTGATGATGGATCCAGACTGTAGATGGTGTCCAGCACCTGACTGTGGGTGAGTAAATGTTAAATGTATGTGATGTACAAATGTTCAACAAGAGCACTGTTAGCCATCCTTACTCTGAGAACATAATTGATTATATGTGATGGATGAGACGATCCTACATATGGTGTACATGTACATCCTGAATGGTTTTGTTGAAAATATCAAGAGTTTAACAGTTAGGCGTGTCGTGGCCGAGTGGTCAAGCACACTGGACTCAATCTCTGGTGTTCCTGATCAGCAGAGTGTGGGTTCGTGTCCCGGTCATGACACTTGTGTCCTTAAGCAAGACACTTAACCATTATTGCTGCGTCCTTCGGATGGGACGTAAAGCCGTTGGTCCCGTGTGTTGTGTAATGCACATAAAAGAACCCAGTTACACTTATTGCTAAAAGAGGGGGTTTGCCCCAGTGTTTCTGCCAGTGGCTGCTGAATGCGCCGCAGCACCTTGTAAACCCTTATAAGGTGCTACATAAATGTCTTATAATACAAAAACTTCAAAAACCTGTCTTAAAAATAATATAATAAAACGCGTTGAGAACCTAATTGTTGGTAGATACATACATGCTCTAAATGTACACATGTATCCCTAGAAGACTTACAAACACAAACCATCCTGTACATGTACAGGTGTGCATGTTTGACCATATGCTCCTAGGACATTTTACAATAGGGACAAAAGGTCCTCACTAGTCAGTTCTTTGTTTTCATGGGTCCTCGGACACCATTTGTGTACAAAACCAATGGAGATTGCTTCAGTATAGGAACAATAGAATTAACAATAGAAGTCCTCGGACATATTGGTGATTCACGACTGGGTGTACATGTACAGTACAGGAACAAACTACAGGCCTATATATTTGTTTATCTGATAACCACGCTATTAACAGACATGGTATCTTTTTCTACTTCAATCTGATTTCCGATTTATTTTGCCTTCATAAAAAAATCAGTGAAATTGTTAATAAAAGGGGGTGTGTCGTCATGATAATAGCAGGCCTGTGGCTGTGCACGGAAAGATGAACTCTCACCCCGACACTTTCTGCACACGTGGGTGCTTGCGGTCAAATCATACAGGGTGCCGTTTTTGTCAAACTGATGTGACCGCCGGCGCTTAGTAAGGCTTTTCCATTTCTAACATGTCTAATCATGATGACACAGCCTCTTTAAATAGGCTTTAAAAAGTCAATAAAATCCATAGCATGTACATTGTAAGTCTGGTCTTTGCTCTGTGGTCAGTCATTATACTCGATAAAATTCCCAACTTTTTTCCCAAGGACAAGACATCATGCCTGTATTAAGCATATACACTGTACACAATGTCAGTGACAAAATTGTTTTTACAATTAGTTCAAAAAGTTGTGACATCGTAGGCTATCCATACACGTATTCAAAGTACATCTACTGTAGGCTACAATGTACTTTTTTTAGTGTACAGTTAAATGATGGCATGGCTTTTAATAAGATACACAAACAGTCATGTATAACTACACAATGACTCAGTGTTGTGCTGCATTCATGTACACATCATTCTCTATGTTTGCATACTGCATGTACATGCACATACTGAGAAGAAAATGTTAGATTTAACCATGACCTTTTCTGGTCATGCAGTGGAACACTGCATTAAATGCAGGCATGTTATGATTTGCTTTGATCTGATTTCTGATTTTTTTTTGCCCTCAGAAAAATCTACAGTAATTGTTTTAAATAGCCTGAAAAGCCTATCAAAGCCTATACCATATGTACATGTACAATGTACATGTACATGTATGGTACCTGGCTGGTCAGGTTGGCAAAGTGGTATTTTTCCTCGCCTTCCACCTCTAGGACCCCGGTTTGAATCCCGCTGGGGGCACTGTGGACTGGGTTTTCAGTCCTTACCTGATTCAGGGACCTGAGACTTCAGCTTTTAAGCTGATGTCAGCTTTTTTGTGTTTAGATTTTTACTCTGAATTTCAGCTTTTTTTTTGCACACCTGCTCTGTACACAATTATAGTAACTTTTTGAATTTCAGCTTTTTGCCAGCTGTTTCAGCTTTTTTTGTATGTTGCTGGCCACTCACTGACACACCCCTGCTGATTGTGTGGGTTTTCCCTGGAATAATTCTCTGGGGTTTTCCTCCCGCATCTAAAACTGAAACTTTCCGCCTTGTCTTCTCTCAATGGGGTTCTTGGCTAGTATAGTTGATTTAAGTTTGCTTTTCTGAGAATCCTTGGCTTCACAACCAGAATTACATGTGATAAATGAAAAATGAAATGAAATGTAGATCAGCCCTCTTGTAGTTGTACTCAATTACATTTTCCTACTTCTTTCCAAGGGCCAACTATCAAGTCTATAAATGGGATTGATGTCTTCCAGTTCCACTGTAGGCATTACTGACTTCATCAGCCAGTTGAGGAGGGGGGTAGGGTGGGTGGAACTGGTTGGACTCAGATTTCCCAAGCAAATTAATCCATTATAATAGATGCTAATTTTTGCATCGGGGATAACGAATATTATTTGTAGTTCTGGCTTTTTTTTTTACCCATACACCGATACGTTCAAATTCACTGGCTTTTTCTTCTGATTGGAGGATTTAGTGCGTACTGGAAGATAAAATCCCATTATGCAAACGTACAAGTTACATAAATGGAATTTGCTGCTTTTTCCTTGGTAACTGGCACTGCTACTGCTACGAGGGAAATAACATTTTCAAGGGGCACCAAGGCAATGGCTATCTATGGGCATACATTGTATACAGTGTAGCTGTTGCCTCCATTCTTATACACATTGTCAGGCCTGATTGCCTCCGTTGCCCCTGGTCATTGCCTTGGTGCCCTTGAGTGTTCCAATAGAAATGTACTTCCTCGTCAGTGTACAAGGTGCCCTTTACCAAGGACAAAATGCCTTGGTGCCCTTGCCCGTTCAGGAACGAAGCAATCAGGCCTGCATTGTTAATGGACAGCTTTTAAAATATAAGAAAAAAAAACTAATGTCGTCACTTGAATCATTTACCCTGTTTGTAGGTTTGCGGTGATTGCTGCTGGCTGTGCCAACTGTCCACAGCTAGCATGCCAGAGACCGGGCTGCAGCACGTTCTTCTGTTACCACTGCAAGCAGATGTGGCATCCAGATCAGACGTGTGATGCTGCAAGGCAACAGCGACAGGGACTGGCTAGGAAGTCATCTCGTTCCTACAGCCAGGGTTCTGCATCTTGTAAGTACAATTGGAGTTCAATCAGTTTACCTAAAGAATGACAACAAGTATTATTTTCTTGGGACAGTTTTGTATATTGCCAGAGAAATTTGCTTGAAGGCAGGGTATACATGTACCTTTGGTACATTTTTTTTTAATCGTATGTTTGTTTCAATCCTGAATAATTGTACGCGTACCTTTGTTTCAAAGATGTTAGCGTTCTTTAGATATACTGCAAAAATCTGGTGTGGGAATTTCCACGCAGAAGGATCCGAAAATGCTGAAACTGCATGTTTTTCATTCCGTGAAAAAGGCTTCATGCCTGAAGCCTTTCTCAGATTCAAATTTTAGCGAGAAATTACCTCTTTCTCAGAAACTACGTTACTTCAAAGGGATTTGTTTCTCACAATGTTCTATACTATCAACAGCTCTCCGTTGCTCCTTACCAAGTAACTTTTTATGGTCATTTATTTTTGGAGTAATTACCAAAAGTATCCCCTGCCATTAAGATATGAACGTAAATTCTGTAGAATTAATCACATGACCTGTTATTGATAATTCCTACAGCTGATCAGATCAAACCGTGCCCACGATGTACTGCTCTCATCATTAAGATGGACGATGGCTCCTGTAATCACATGTCATGTGCAGTGTGCGGTGCAGAGTTCTGCTGGCTTTGCATGAAAGAAATATCTGATCTACATTACCTCAGGTGAGTAGCCTTGATTCAAGTTGTTGTTACAGACTAGTCACTGACTATTCTACCTAGATGCAGGCCATACAATGTGAACATCTTATAATCAGACGCATTAAAACCCTAACTTTCCTAAGTCCTCCATAGTCCTCCGTAGGGTTTGGAGGATTGTGGAGGATTGAGGCACATTCGAAAATCACCAATTGGAGGATTATGGAGGATTGAGGAAGCATCCTTCAATGAGATCTGGAGGATTGTGGTGGATTTAGGGCATACTGAAAATTTACTAAGGAGGATTCTGGAGGACAATAAATAATTAGGGAAATTTATTCCTGTATAAGGTATGCTGGGTACATGTGCTTTTTCTTGCAAATTGTACATTTTTATATAAAGGATTCTTTATGCTCAAACTCAGTTTGGAGGATTTTGAAGGATTGAGGCAGTGAGTTTCATGCACAACTCATTTTGGAGGGTTATGAAGGATTGAGGAAGGTCCTTAGTAATTAGAGCTAGGGAGTTAGGGTTAATGGAAGACTACATATGTAGTCTTGATTCAAGGTGTTGGTGGTGTTCTTTACATGTAGGGCCTTTATGTGTACATTACATGTGTGTATCATGGAATGTAAAGCCACGTTTGCATTGGATAATACTTAACCGAGACCAAGGGTAACTTCCAATGGGTAAATCTTTCTGATGTCCGCACTTGGATTGTTTGACATGGATAAACTACATGTAAGAGTGAGGTGATGGTGAAACAAACCAACTGAGGCATCAGCGTTTTTTGCGTCACGCATCGATTCTTCTTGTCGCGCGACCATTTTAAACCAGCCTTTGCACGTGCGAACCGGACGTGGTATTTTACCGGCTGGTTTTACCGGGACGATGCGTCCTCACTGGACTTTTTGGCTCGGTTACTTTGACCAGGTTAACGTGTAGTTTACCTGGGCAGAAGGTGGCCGGTTAAACTACCCGTTGGACTTGGTTAAGTTACCTGGGCATGCTGGATGAAATTTGCTTGGTCGGTTTACCCCCCAAAAAAATCCAAGGCTACCACGGCTTTAGTCACATAATGTGAACAAATTAGAGTTGGATGCCTTGATGTGCATGTACATGTACATGTAAGACTTCTTTTCTTTTCTTTTTTAACTTAAGTGAGTAGTCTTGATTCAAGATGTCGGTTGTGTTCTTTACATCCATGTACATCATGGAATGTAAGCCACACAATGTGAACAAGAGTCAGATGCCTTGATGTAAGACTATTATACATTAAAGTGAGTAGTCTTGATTCAAGACGTCTACAGACACTGACTGTATACTAAAACTACACAAATGTAAGCCACGCAGGTGAATGAGGACATATTATAATTAGATGCATTGATGCCAGACATTCTACAATATGGAAATGTTAAAAAGTTCAGTGAAATGATTAAAGGTACCGAATTGGGGTTTTGGATTGAGGCATAGAGAAAGGACCTACATGATTGAGGAAGGTGAACTTGAGAAGATATGTTTTCAACAATGGGTAGGAAACATTGAAGGTCTGTAGTTTGGGCAACTGAAACTGTAGTATGCATGATGTAACTCAGTAGATAGCATTGTTTTACGGATGGTTTTGTTCTTCAGGCAACTTGTCAAAAACAATGGGATAACACAGTGGTGTGAAGTTGTTACTGTTCATGTTAATATATGTACTTCTTAGGAAACATTATTGCCCGTTGTGCCTTCGGGTGTGTGGTACATGTACATGTATTCTTCTTCTTCCAGGTTCTGTGCCAACTTCAGTACGGAAGACTCTGGCACATTGGACTGGACCATTGAACGATGAGAAATAAATGTAACGGGACAAAAATGAACGTTGAATGAACAGGGTCCAAGTTCAAAGCGATGTTTTAACAATAAGCACAAAAAGTTGCCAAGCACAACAAAAGTTATGCTTAGCAGAAAAAAAGGTTACCAGCCAAAATGCAACGACACATGTACAATCTATGACTGGTATCCTGCTCATTTTTGCTCAGCAGCAAATTGTTTAAGCAATATTTTCTGCTTGGGCAGCTCTATGAAATTAATCCTTGATAAAAACACAATGTCTGCACTCATTTGGTCAGGTACAATCTATGTACACAGGAAAGCATAACATGTATGTACAGTGTATGTTGTCGTGAAAACATTTGTTGACTGAGAGATGTGTGCAAACTTGATTGAGTTTATTTACATGTAGCAGTCTGCCTTTACACCGTTTGTTATGGCTCACTCGGCAATGTTGATGAAAGTGTATCTTGGTAACAGGGTCGCATTGATACAATAGATTCATATCATAATCAATCAAGCATGCTACAAATTCAGCTGATTATGAGACTAAACGTCACTCATTGTACGACGCATTAAATAATCACTTGACATTATTTACTGAGGTACATGTATGCAGCTGTACAGTGTACTCCAGGCAAGTTTTGATTTTAAATCGACAGTGAAATTTAGCCTCACAAAATTGAAATAACCTTTTTTTTTCTCGCCAAAAAGCAAATCTTTAGGCGTTCCTTACGTGTATTTTCAACTGCTTGAGACAAAAGCTCATTATTGTTAAACATTTACAGGAGTAGTATTTGTGGGTTTTTTTTTCTTATACTGTACATGATAGATGTTAATTATTTTTCATCTATCATGATGCAGGCCTAGCCTCGATTTTAAGAAAAACGGAGGCAGGCCTTTGCTGGCCAAAACAGAGAAATTGTACATAAGGGCATGCTGGCCAAGTTGGTAGTGACAGTGCAATTTTACTGAACATGCTGAAGAAGGGCATGCTGGCCAACTCCACAGGGCATGAGGCTAGTGGCCTCGGTGGCCTCGGTTAAGATCAAGGCCTGATGATGGTTGCGGTACCCGCTGCTAATACATGTAGGATTCAAACTGCCTCTAGCTGCTGGGTAGTCTCGATAGTTTAGTTGGTAAGACATCTGCTCTAGAATGGCAGGGGGTCGTGGGTTTGAATCTCGCCCGAGGAATATGCCTGTGTGGTTTTTTCATCCGACGCCGATAGTGCATAACTCAAAATAAACCTCTTTTGTAGTAGAATACTGGTAGTTTATGAGACAGTAATATGATTTAAATCAATGTCACATCATACAACTTTAATAAAAAGGGCTTAGTAACTATGTTTTTACTACTAAAAGCTGACTGTTGGTGAGACTTTGTCGGTCACTGCATGTATTTGCACGTAGTTTGCCATCAGCTGAGATGACGTAGTACCCACTACAGGTCACGTGATGACATGTAAACATTGGTCGCGCAATCGGTCTATTATTACATTGTACATGTTGTATGTCAGACATTTTCGTACCTAACAGATAACCAAAATTACTAATGTAGACTCCCTCTCGTTTCCTCTGATGTGCAGTGTTCATGTTTGGTTAATGATGCCCATCGTTTCATGACACATTAATGTCGTTGAAATTCTCCAGACATGCCAGAAGTAAGTTGCATTAAGAGTGTCTCATTCAACAGACCGATCCATTAAGCCCCGCCTACCTTAGCAACTGCCTAGCAACAGCACATGGTCTGACTCTGTCACTTTGTGGAAACATAGAAGTCGTACCAGGCGTGTTTGGCACCGTGCCAGCGCTATGTATTTTAATGGATAAAGTTGCGGATTGTGATACATGTCACTTCATGGAAACGCAAAATGGCAATTCTAGTGATACGTCGTTCATGCTAATTAGTGTACCGATCCATTAAGCCCTGCCCCCATACTTGTTGACCAATCACAGCCTTGGATCGGTCCATTACGAATCTGTTACATGTTTGGTGTAGGTCCTGAAACTTGCTGAAAATGTTTAGAGTAATTAGTGTATCAATACGTGGCACGACTGACGAGTTGGTTGTGGTTTTAAGAAGACTGTAGTATGAATTGCAAACTCAACCAATTAATTTTATTATTCATGTATTTATTTATACCTTTCTGGTAATGAAACCAAGGGACCCTCAAAAGTGACTAGCACTGTGACCCGTAGGCCTGAAGATACCTGTGTAGAGAAGATGATGAAGAAATGTCAGTTTTTAGATGTGGGAGGACAACCCCAAATAGGGGAAAACCCACGCAATCAGGTAAGGACTGAAAACCCAATCCACATGCAAGGCTCCAGTCCGGGATTCGAACCAGGGTCCACAGAGGTGAAAGGCAGGGAAAGAAACCACTGAGCCAACCTGAATGCCCAACCTTATACATGTACAGTGTACATGTAGTAACATACACCCATGTATTCATGTACATGTATATGTACATGGTACTCTGTGAATTGTCTCTTCATCCAGCTGTTCTTGTCTTTCCTCTTAGTCCCTCTGGATGTACTTTCTGGGGTAAGAAGCCATGGAGCCGGAAGAAGAAGATCTTATGGCAGTTGGGCACACTGGTTGGTGCTCCAGTGGGTATAGCGCTCATTGCTGGAATAGCCATACCTGCTATCATCATAGGAATACCGGTCTACGTAGGAAGAAAGGTGAGTACCAGTGTGGTTTTAGTGAGGGCTGAGTTTTTTCTCAATGACAAGAGTTGGATGTTGGTGTCATTGCTTGATATTTAAAAATAGAAAGTTGCGTCACCCTTAAGGTTGATTCCCGTGCTACCATTTTCCCATTTTATATCCATAGAGCTAGCTCTATGGTTGTATCGTATATTATGGGGTGTGATCCCTGGCTGCACAGCAGTAATCGGTTGAATGGCTTCTGACTGGCACCCCCCCCCCTCGAACAAATACATTTACAAAGCAGGTAGACTGCCAACATTGGGGCTGGATGGCGCAGTTGGTGGAGCGTTGGTACAAATGTATGCTAAACCAGTGGTCTCAGGTTCAAATCCTGCTCCAGTCAATTTTTCTTTGTTCCCCTCCAAATTATTTTCTACAAAACCAATGGTTTTTTTTATGTATGCTATTTTTATGAGAGTGGAATTCAAGCAACCAGAGGGAGCGAGGTCCTCCAAACACCGCCCCCCCCCCCCTCTTTACTCAGAACCCTTCTTGTCCCTCTGAGTTGGAGCAAATTAACAAATGAACACTTTGATTCATTAAATAGCCAGCCCCCTCCCACCCCACCCCCTCAATTCTTTTTTTCTACCCCCGTTTGCCCCCCAAATGAAACTGTCTGGTTACACCACTGCAAGTAAGCAGTGATCAATTTTTGAAGTTACATATTGTGCATAGCATTGTTTCTTTTACTCGTGTGCTCGGGCCTATCTCACATTGGCTGGCAACAGTCCACAGAGAGAGAATTTTTTATTCCTTGGTTGGAAAGCTCTGCTTTCACTCCCCCCTGTGACGCTTGTGACATTTGGAGAAATTGACCAAATTGAAAACATGGGGTTTAGGTCAGGCAGGTGAAAGGATTAAATAACAGAGATCATGAGGTGATTCAGTTGTGGCAGCATGTACATAACACTGTAAGTTTGGGTATACACAACGTGTACACTAATTCGAGCAGCTCGTCCGTGGTGGTTTGCACTCACCGCAGCTATGGCCGCCACACACGCACGTCGACGCTCACGCACTGTGAATACTGCATGCTGAGTCAGGCCGGATTGCTTCGTTCTCGAAAGGGCAAGGGCACCAAGGCACTTTCGTCTTGATAAAGGGCACCTCTATTTATAAGGACAATTTGTGAATTTGTACTGGACCATTTCACGGGCACCAAGGCAAATGACCAGGGCCATGGAGGCAATTGCCTCCGTTGCCTCCGTGAAGTATCGGGTCTGGTGAGTGGTACATATGCGCGGCTGACATGCGCGGCTGACGCACTATTGTTGCGTCATGCGTGTGTGCAGCAGCCATAGCTGCGGTGGGGTAAACTGGCCATAAACGAGCTGCTCAGACTAATGCAAACATTGTTGACAATGCATGGACTCTGCAGTCTTTGATTCTTAAAATAGCAACCATTCGATCAAACTACACAACGACAGAAGTAAAAGTACAACACGGTCATAAAACCGATCCCTATATAGGACTCTTCCTCTGTGCTGTCAGTTTAGTATTTATACGAAAGTGAAGGCATCAGGGGCAAGTTACATGCATCATTAGTTTTGGGGGAGGAGTTCATAAAAAACAACAATAATAATAATAACCAGTTCTTATACAGCGTATTTCACCAATAACGTCTCAATGCGCTTTACATTAGTGCCCTGGTCATTGGGCCAGTAACATTCCTGTAATCTTTCTCAGCTCCCTGGGGAGTATGTACAGCCCCGATCTGCCGTGGCGCTCCGGAGGCTTTTTCAAACACAGTGTCAACCTCTATTTATACCCCCTGGGTGAAGAGAAGCAATTATAGTAAAGCATCTTGCTCAAGGACACAAGTGTCATGACCGCGATTCGAACCCACACCCCGATGACTTAACCACCAGAACTTGAGTCCAGTGCACTAGACCGCTCGGCCGGCCATGACACACTGTAGGAGTTCATAAGTTAGACACATTGTATTATTGGAAACTTAGCACAGTGGGGAAAAACAATATAGAAACAATGTTTTGCAGTTACCACCATCACTCTGCAATGAGTTGTAATTTATGGTGCAGGCCTCGATCTTAAAGGTCCCATGAATTTTTTTTTTATTGGTTAAAAAGGGAAGTATGCCTATCATAGTAAATTTTATTTTTGTAACATTTTTTACATGCCTATTTACCGTAGAAATAACAATTTCTAAAATTAGGGCATTGCCGCGCTCCACCCGCCTTTCTTCATTAGCATAAAATCTGTGACGTAGACAGTGGACCGGCTGACCAGGGCCATGTGTGTGACAATAACACACAATGCATTGTTGACCACTCAGCACCAGAGCTGTCTTTGAAACGTTTGACCACAGTCTACGTCACAAATCATTGCGCAATCAAATGACACACATTTTCGGGGCTCAAATGAAGTGTATTAACGCACAACAAACACATCCAAATAGTCAATGTCATGTTTTGTTAATTTCAAACCGTATATTAAGCCACAAAAATGTAATGTGACAAAATACCTCTTCATGGGCCCTTTAAGAAAAACAGGGGCAGGCCTTTGCTGGCCAAATCAGAGAAATTGTACAAGGGCATGGTGGCCAAGTTGGTAGTGACACTGACAGTGCAATTTATCCGTGAACAGAAAAAGTTCTTCACCCACCAGTAGCTACATGTAGTTGACTGATCGACAAAACAAAGTCCTACCAGATTTCAAGGCTATTAAATACTAGGTTGGTTGCATCCTGATGTCAAGCCCTGATTGTCTTGTGAAGCTAATTGCTGGTGTATAAAGGCACATGTACATGTAGGATCTTTCTTCCATGGTGCATGTACTTGTACTGTATACACTAATCTGAGCAACTCGTTCGTGGTGGTTTACACCACCGCAGCTATGGCCTCCGCACGCGCGCGCGACACGACAATAGTACGTCAGCCGCGCATAGGTACCAATCAGCCTGGAGGATTCACAGTGTGTGTGCCTCGACGCGCGCGTGCGGCGGCCATAGCTGCGGTGGTGTAAATGCCCATGAACGAGCTGCACAGATTAGTCTGTACATTACATACATGTATACAGTACATGTACACCCCCTGTGCAGCACATTCTACTATAAGACATGCCAACATGTTTTTTTACATGTAGAACTGTATAATGTAAAGTACAACATCATTAGTCTTATTGTTTGTAATGTTTTACCCATCCACCGATGTCTGTTAAAGGCATTGCATACGTTTGGTAATGACTTCGAAAATTGTTTGCAATAAAAACTTACTTGGTAAGGAGTACAGCAGCTTTGGATAGTATAATGCATTTTGAGAAACGTTTCACTTCGAAGTACTGCAGTTATGGAAAAATATATCACTTTTTATCCCCCAAAAACTTGAATCTGAGAAGCGTTATGGCCGTAACGCTTCTCAAAATGTGTAATCCAATGAAGGATACTTCTTCTGCGTGAACGCAACCGCTCCAGATTTTTGGCGATATCTCAAAAACGCTGCCACCTTTTGAAATGAAATTTACACAGGTTAGTTTTATGGTATATATCTACAATTATATAGCATTAAGGCAAATGTACGGTTCCAAAAACCAAAGGTATACTTTGCCTTTAAGCACTGTTAACTCAGTACTTTCCCGAGTCCTGTGGAAAAAAAAATCACCTGTAGGCATTTTGCCTCTGGTGGGATTCGAGCCTACGACCCCCGCCATTCTAGAGCAGTTGTCTTACCAACTGGACCACCGAGATTGCCCGGTAGCTAGAGGCAGTTGGAATCTATTAGAAGCGGGTGCCGCAACCATTATGATAGATGTTAGTTTTTTATTTTTATTTTGTTTTGCGACGGGGATAAAGAATAGTATTTGTAATGTTTTACCCAAAAATTAACATCTATCATAATCATTAGTCTTGATTACTAATGTAATACCAACCTCTAGTTCATAATAAACACGCCATCCAACCAATCTATGATTATGAAATTATTCATCAAACTACGTGGTTCCGTTGTAGCGAAAAGAAAGTTATTCAGATTGATAGTGAAAATGACTTTTTTCCTCATTTTCTGCGGTCATTTAACTTTAGCAGATCATTAGCTAATAGTCCATGAACAGTCCTTAAGGGTATAATGGAGATGAGAAGGGAACCGATGATATTGATCAATGGTTGAACTGATAGCTTAATACAGAGTACCAGTCTACAAATGCACTTATCGTGAACATTTGCATTGCAGTTCAAATTTGATAATAGTAATAGTAACGTCGCTTCTGTGTTTGATCTCTGATGATAGGCCTAACGGTTGAAATAAGTGTATGCTTTACATGTTGATAATAGTAACTTTGCTTAACTGTGTTTGATCTCTAATGATAATGGTTGAATTGAGTGTATGTTTTACATGACGTTAGTAGATGCTTTTTCACTTAATTGATATCGTTGATCAAACTAGATACTCATCGTGTTTGCATTGATGTAACATCAGACTTTTAGTTTCATTATTTATCAATCGATTTATCTCAGTTTGTAATGAGGTCTGGTTTCACTGTGTGTTGAGAGTTTTGTCTGTATTGAATCTCTGCAAAGGGCAACCTTTTAACCAGGGGTTCTCCCATGTTTTTTCCCGTCCCACTGGCGGGATTATTTTGTCAGAATTGCCGGAATCACTTTGTTTTGAGAGTATCGCTGGCACAAAGAAACCTTGACGTGACAAAGCCAAGAGAACAAAGAATCTCTTTACTGCACCGTGAATTTTTGTTTTCTCTACCGAGAATACATGTACGTCAAATTGCAAAACTTCGGCTGTGAGGGGCGGCATAGCATTGGTACTAAACCTGGAACCATGGCTGGTTCCTGGTTCACTCTGACTTACCTCCATTGAGCCACAATATAATGAATAAACAATGGTGGAAGTCTCTCGATGTCTCAGAATCCTCTTCTACGAACAAACACCCTGACATGATGCAGAAATTTTGCAAAATATTCAAGCGCAATCTGGCAGTTTTGCTTGCTTGATAATAAGTCTACCACTCACCAAAATGATTCAATATTAATAATAGCAATTTGTAAAGCGCCATCTACATGTACATCTATGACCAAACATACATTCCGAGGCGCTGGAAAAAGATAATACATAAGTATAAAAAAAATATTGCAATGTCACATGCCTGGAATTACACGGAGGCCATGGCCGCTGTTGCCCTGGTCTTGGCCGCTGTTGCCCTGGTCTTGGCCTCTGTTGCCCCTGGTCTTGGCCTCTGTTGCCCTGGTCTTGGCCTCTGTTGCCCCTGGTCTTGGCCTCTGTTGCCCCTGGTCTTGGCCTCTGTTGCCCCTGGTCTTGGCCTCTGTTGCCCCTGGTCTTGGCCTCTGTTGCCCTGGTCTTGGCCTCTGTTGCCCCTGGTCTTGGCCTTTGTTGCCCCTGGTCTTGGCCTCTGTTGCCCCTGGTCTTGGCCTCTGTTGCCCCTGGTCTTGGCCTCTGTTGCCCTGGTCTTGGCCTCTGTTGCCCCTGGTCTTGGCCTCTGTTGCCCCTGGTCTTGGCCTCTGTTGCCCTGGTCTTGGCCTCTGTTGCCCTGGTCTTGGCCTCTGTTGCCCCTGGTCTTGGCCTCTGTTGCCCCTGGTCTTGGCCTCTGTTGCCCCTGGTCTTGGCCTCTGTTGCCCTGGTCTTGGCCTCTGTTGCCCTGGTCTTGGCCTCTGTTGCCCCTGGTCTTGGCCTCTGTTGCCCCTGGTCTTGGCCTCTGTTGCCCTGGTCTTGGCCTCTGTTGCCCCTGGTCTTGGCCTCCGTTGCCCTGGTCTTGGCCTTGGTGCCTCTTCAAATGTTTCCCATAGACTTTTTAAGATTTTCCAATGGAAGTGCCCTTTGCCAAATGAAAATGGCCTTGCCCTCTCAAAGATGAAATTCCAGACCTGATGTCACATCAACCATTCTCTGTCGATTTGAGAGTCCAGTATCACCTGAGGGTCACGTGACAAAAAAGGAGGAATTCCTCCTTTTCCGAAAAATATCAGAATTGTTCAGAACATGTCGTCGTGAACTTTTGGACAGTTTCGTTGATGGTCGGATATATCCGGGCATGTGTGGACCCTTTCTTTTGTTGATAAACTAAAACCATTCTTTTTTGTTGACAGAGGTTGTGACCAAATTCACAATTTTGCAAACTGTTTAAGAAAACACATCCCATTATTGGGTTTTTTTTCGCCAGGAAATTCAACACTACATGTAAATATTTTTAAATATTTGTGTAACATTATTACAAACTGTGATTATCCCAGGCTTTTTGAAAGTAAACAGGGTGCGTCATCAGCGCTCCGTTTTTTTTAACCAATGACATCGTCCACCGTTGGTGACAAGTAAAGATTATATAACACCCAAGCAGATCCTTGTCATTTGATTGGAGGATTGTCGGTCACGTGATAGCAAATAAACGTACCATTACACGCTACGTCATTCACCGTGCATTTTTCGTTCCATTCATTGTGCATTTTTCGTTCCATCTGATTTGTTCTATTTCCTACTCGCCCGCCCTCCATTGATGAAAGTGACTATTCAATTAATAATGGCGGAAGCTTCAAATAATTTTGTGCTGCTCAACGACGACGAAATTGCTGACTTAATTGATGCGTCTGATGCTACAAATACAAAGAAACAAATTAAATTCGCCGTAGGAAGACTAGATTCATATGCTAATAGTTCTGATACAACATTGGACAGTTGGAAGCAGTGGACGCTTACGGTGATGTCATAGAAGAACTTGATCATTTCTTATTGCGGTTTTATGGTCATGATGGTGGTCTGAGGAAAGATGACAGGGACTTTGTGCACTAAGAAGTCGATGCATGCAATCCGTTATGGGATTCATCGCTACTTTCTATCGGCAAAGGATTTATTATACTTTATAGTGTTATCCTTCAATCAAATGACAAAGATCTACTTGTCATTTAAAACAAAGAATGTTATATAAAACAAACAATGAATGTTCTTCATTCGTGCAATGGCAAGAATATTTTCATTCGCTGAAAGATGGAATGTTCCATTCAACTCGGCTTCACCTCGCTGAATGGAACATTCCATCTTTCAACTCATGAAAATATTCTTACCATTGTAATCATAAGCATTCAGTATTTGTATAATGTATGTTGCGTCATCATCTATTTTAAAACGTGGATGAAGCCTGACCTAAGATTTTTAGCAAGAGTCATCAAGGAATCTTTGGTCAGGGAACTAGACTACTTTCAAAAGTGGGTGTATGAAATTGGGCCGTATTGTACATAAATAGTAAGCCAGAATATTGTAATGGCATAGAGGTAGCATCACCCTAGATACACTGTTGGGTTGTTTACCAATGCTGGCTATTGAGCTTTCAGTACAAATAAAGTATAGTATACTTGACTTTCTAACAGCAACGCATACACAAAACAAATTATTCAAAAAAAGATCTCCATGGAAACACCGTAATTGACGTATACCACGGCATCAATAAAAGTACACGCCTGAAATAACGCGGGACCTTTCCAGTCTGTTTTCAGCCCCGTTTTTTGTGAAGCTTCTACGTCATTTGTCACAATGAATGCAAAGTGTGCAACCGCTGTCATTCACGCTCGGAAACCGCAGTTATTTTAGGAAATCTCTCCCCTCCAGAGACTTGGCGGAAATGGGAGAAGGGCAGAGAGTAAATGCACGTCACAGAACAGTGGCATACATCTCGGGGGAGGGGGGAAGGGGGGAGGCGAGAGACAGAGAGTCAAAAGTTCCTTCTATAATCGAGTCTCTCCACAGCAGATGACGAGAGTATTTAGTCAAAATCTAAGCAAATATTTATCAAGTATCTACATGTACGTGAGCTTTTTTTTCTTTGATAGATCTAGAATGCAGATGGGAGAGGATTGGGTGGGTAACGTGAGATGATGGATGAGATAGGATTGGAATATTGTCAAGATATCACTGTCGTTGTTCGGTTGCGGCTTTTTGTCTTGTTTTTTTTTTTTTTTACTTCGGCTTGATTCTTAAGGGTTTAAGCTTACGACCTATGCGTACTATGTGTGCTACTTTGATATGTAATGTGTGGAGATATCGGATATCTGCCATGTCTGCTATCAGGTTTTAAACAGGCTGTATTTGGATGCATATATTGAAACTGTCCGTATGATTAGGAGTTGCGTTATTTTTCCAGTAAAAAAATTTGAAATTTTTAAATTGAACGAGGCTAGCTACATACGTGGATTTTTTGGTTGAGTTACATTTTGGATGGGATAATTGCCTTTTGTGCATGGGCTTTGAAGTGTTTAATTCTGATGTCAATTCTAACATGATCATACATTATATGTACCTCTACATGTAGACGCCTGTTGAGTTCCTGAGATAAATGGAGTAAGAGAACAATAAGTGCTTTGTGATTTCTTTGATTGTTTTGGAAATGACATTCTGTACGCATACGGTTAGGGTACACATTAATGGTTAGTAAGTTGATCATTTTCAACAATGGAACAGTTTGCCAATGTAATGTTGCTTTTGATAGGAAATCCGACTCTAAATTGTGGAAGTGTACATGTTATGGTTCCCTTTTATGATCTGACAATTACAGACAGGAAATGATTAAGTTTGCCTTCACAATGACGGCATTTTCAACTTTTATTTTTAACTTTTAAACGATTTTGGAATGTTTAGGTTTTGTGGAATCTGTACCCCGAAGTCTACTGCTATTCAGGTCTGTCCACACTTATGGTTACAAAAGTGTAACGTCTGAGGAAAGATGTTATAATAATAATCTAACATGTCTTAGTGAAGTATTATAAGTTATCACACTGGGGCTCGTGAAATACGAAAAAATATAATGGTTCTGCATCCTATATCCCATGAGGCCGTAGGCCGAGTGGGATATGGGACACAGACATGCTATATTTTTCCGTATTCCACGAGCGCGAGTGTGATAACGAATTTATCTTCCCGCCAACTTCCTACCTTTTTCATGTGCGACGCGTAAAGTTTAACAATTTTGAGCGTTATTTCATGAAGATCAGCACGTGCAACGCACAAAGTTTAGAACATTATTTTTGCAAGTTAATTCGTCACATCAATTTTAAAGTGTGCATTCAAAAGCCCAAGATTGTTGCTCTTGACAAAAAAAAATGAAAAATTCTGAATATATTAAGAAATTGCAGGCTATCATATTGAAGATTGTAACAATCATAACGACTTTTTTTTTTACAAATTTGTAGGAAGCACTGAAATGAATTGATTCACCAACTAAGTGTCCCTTTACTAATGCAACATACATGTACCCTAACAGACAACTACCATCCATAATTAAGACAATCCTCTGGTTAATTAAGAAATTAGGGGTGTGCAGTGTGCATGTATTGACAATGTACACATAATGTTCATGACAGGGACAGATTTTGGAAACAATTTTCTGTTCCATTACGAACACAATTTTTGTTTACACTCTAATTTCCTTAACACTAACTGTCCCAGGTCCATCAAAATCAATCGGCTGAATATGCTCGATTGCGATCGATTCAGTACACTACCAGATTGAAATATTGGTTGATTTTGATTGAGTTGGTCTTTCAGCAATTTAAAACCACTGGTTGGTTTCTGTGGATTAGGAAGCCTACTGTACCAAACCAGTCAAAATACTCCAAATGTTAGTGATTGATTCTGGTTGATTCAGTACTTCAGCAAAAAAAGCATTGGTTGATTATGATTGATTCAGTACTGTTGCATACTTACTGTCTCTCAGTTGATTGATTTTGGCGGATTGGGTATGGTTTCTAGCAAAAACTGCTAGGGAGTAGGGTTTCAATAAGTTAATACCCATACAAATGTCACAGTTTTGACTTGGTCTACAATTGTGAAGTGGTAAGGGTGTAGGTAAACTGTCGTGTCCGAAGTTCACTTTCCTATCCATTCTGTCTGGCCCTGATTGTAAACGTTACACCTTTTAAATGACCCTGTTACTTGAAGGGTCTGTATACGTTTGGTAATAACTCTGAAAATTTATGGCAATAATAACTCACTTGACATGCTTGGTAAGAAGTACAGCAGCTTTGGATAGTATAATGCATTTTGAGAAACGTTTCACTTCGAAGTACTGCAGTTATGGAAAACTACATCACTTTTTATCCCCCCAAAACTTGAATCTGAGAAGCGTTATGGCCGTAACGCTTCTCAGAATGTGTATTCCAATGACGGATACTTCTTCTGCGTGAACACAACCGCTCCAGATTTTTAGTGATATCTCAAAAAACGTTGCCACTGTTTGAACTGAAATTTTCACAGGTTAGTTTTATGGCATATATCTACAATTATATAGCATTAAGGCAAATGTACGGTTCCAAAAACCAAAGGTATACTTTGCCTTTAAAAAATACCAAAAAGAAAAAGAAGCCAAAGGGAGCCTGACAACAAACCCAACCAAAAATTAATAAAAGCAGATGGTTTGGCAAACATATTAGTAAGGTACATTACATATCAATTCCCCACGTACTTGACATTGTAGAAGTACATAATACAATTGTTGCATGTTGTGATGGGGACCATGGTGTTTTGTACACCCGGGGGTAAATGGCACCTGAGGCGAAGCCGAGGGTGTCATTTACCCCAGAGGGTGTACAAAACCCATGGACCCCGTCACACAGCTTGCAATAATTCTTTTGTAATACCATGGTAAAAGATTAGAGGTAATCTATTGTCATCTTCCAACATTATTACAATGAAATTGGCGCAGTTAAAAAAAATCAGACGAACAGTGGCAAACAAATTGTCAACCATGGTGGCTGTCGTTGACAGAAATATTGCTTCACTGTTCCCTATGGCACCATCGCACAGGAACATAAATCAATTTACCTAGCACCGGCGTGATTACAACCTCATACCCGGGGCTATTTCTAATAATTGTTCAAGGGGGTGGAAAGGATCCACAGTGGGCATGATCAAGGTAATGTACCCCCGTGGGATACATGGCTCATGTTCCCCTGAGCCATTTACATGCGTCTTTGTAGCATATCATGTGATTGCTTCTTGACCAATGAAATTCACGATCTAATACGGTGGTCTAGGCCATAACAAGTACAAATGTAGGCCTGCAATAATCTACAATCTTGGTCAAAATGCTTGGGCCATGTGGCATTAGTTTTACACTCAAACCACCTTTGATTCGCCTTCCCCCCTCTCCCCCTTTCAATGTTGTTCATTCCGACTGGAGCGCAGACGGCGCAATGGGAGCCAACATTGAACGGGGGAGCGGGGGTGGCCCAAGGAGATATGACCGGGATTGTAGATAGCATGCATCTTTAATGAATGAGGTTTTTGGCAAAGCGTTGTGGAAACTTTCACTTATTAAAGTCAAGATGGCTCTTGCTTCATAATGTGGGACCAATTTCTTAGAGCTGCTTATCTAATATCAGCTGATTATGCAGGATTCTCCCCATGCACAAGCTAGCGTTTCGGGCCAATACGCGCGAATTACGGCCGATACGCAAAAAAAAAAATATATATATATATATATATACATGTATATACATGTATATACATGTATATATATATATATATTTTTTTTTATATCAAATTCAAACAAAAATCCTCACATAAAACCATTTTAAAGGTTCCAGATTGCACAGTAGAGCTTTTCAAACTAAACATAAACATCAAATAAAAACATTCCAAGGACCTGTTACCAATTCAGCGTGCTTCGGCCATACTTGCAAAATTTGGGTCCAGAATGCCCCACAGTTTTGAAAAATCCTGGGGAGAACCCTGTCAGCTTACTCTACGACTTCCATTTCATAGCACTGCTAACCGTAAGCGCGGGAAAAGGCATGCTAACCTTCTGGGCCCAATTTCATGGCTCTGCTTACTGCGTCATTCTGAGCTTGAGAAGACCATTTGCTGCTTACGAGGTTAGCACCGAATTTCTGCACTTACTGTGTAAGCACGGAATCCTTAGTTACGTGAACTACGCACGCGCACAAGCAAAAATTTCTTGCTAACCTGTGGAATACGCTTAAGTAAGCGCATAATTTTCTGCTTCCGCAAGCGCCGATTTTTTGCTTACGATAAGCAGAGCCATGAAAGTGGGCCCTGGTGCTTACTGTTTGTAAGCAATTGGATGTCGTAATAATGCATTTCTGAAATAAACATTGTGCTTAAGCAAATTTTCTTCTAAGAAATAAGGGTAACAAATGTGCTTACTGAGAAGCAGCTCCATCAAAATCAAGCCCAGCTTTTTTCTTTCCCTACAGATGTACAAAACACATCTTAAGTGTACAGCCGCGTTCGCATTGGATTAATATTTTAACCGAGACCATGGGTAACTTCCAATGGTTAAATCTTACCGGTGTCTGCACTTGGATTATTTGACGTGGGTAAAGTAAACGAGACGATGGTGAAACAAACCAACTGAGGCATCAGCGTCGGCCACCTTTCAACCAGCCTTTGCACGTGTGAACCGGATGTGGTATTTTACTGGCCGGTTTTACACTTGACTTTTTGGCTCGGTTAGTTTGACCAGGTTTAGTTTACCTGGGCAGATTGTGGCCGGTTAAACTACCCATTGGACTTGGTTATTTTACCTGGGTGAAATTTGACTGGGCTGTTTGCACTGGACTTAAAATGGTCAAGTTACTCATTTGCTCAGTTAGTTTACCCAAAAAAAGTCCAATGCGAACACGGCTTTAGACAGTGTTGTAGTCAAGATCCAATAGTCGGAGACCAAGACCTGAAGGTCGGAGACAGAGACCGAGTCGAGACCAGAAGGTCGAGACCAAGACCCTGAAACCAGACGGTCGAGACCGAGACCGAGTCTGAAACCAGAAGGTCGAGACCTAGACCGAGTTTGAGACCAGAAGGTCGAGACCAAGACCCTGAAACCAGAAGGTCGAGACCTAGACCGAGTCTGAGACCAGAAGTTCAGGACCTAGACCGAGTCTGAGACCAGAAGGTCGAGACCAAGACCGAGACCATTAAAGTCCAAGACCGAGATAGAGACCTTAATGAATAAATGACTACATAAAAGAGTCAAGCAAAGTTGTTAAAGTGATTGTGTGCAGAATATCTCATGAAAACAAGTAAACAACATGTGAAAAGAATTGTAAAAAACAAGCTATATCAAAAAGAAAAGCGCTGAAATAAAAGCAGGTTTGCAAAATATGAAATTGTTTGATGTTTCAACGGAGCCATATAAAATGATCAACCAATCATTTTTTTCACGGGTTGCATAATGAGAAGTCTGGTGTCGATGCGAGACCATTCAAATATTCAAGACCGGAAGGGTTCCGAGACCGGAAGGGTACAAAGATCGACACCACAGGGTATGAAACCAAAACCCGAGACCATCAAAACCGGTCTCGAAATCTTCGCTGTACAACACTGTAAGTAACAAACAGCATCAGTACTTTACCCACTTTAGACTGAAGTTGAAATTTTAATAACATCCCCCTGATACAGTAATGTACATATCAACATGTTATAATCTCTAAATCATACAATTAGTGTTAGTCAGTTCCAGATTAATTACTGATTACAGGTTACAGATTACAGATTAAAGATTAAAGATTACAGATTACAGATTATCTAGAGATTTGCTGAGGGGGTGCTTTTGGTAATGAATATTATGTGAGAAGTAGACTGTTACATGTCAATAAAGTAAATAGATCACTGTTGAATGTCAACATGTAGTCTGCTACATAACATTGGGTACGTTCAGACACAGTACTAAAGTTAGACCTGAACTGGTCTAGCTTTTACCAGCAGCAGGGAAGCTGTCAGAAAAAAATTAAAACCTTGCGTTCAGACAGTCTAGAGTTGAACCAGGTAGGGTTTATATCTTTGATTTTTTAAGAGGTCAATACAGCATCATGACCCATTATACAACATCCGGTATATTTACATAAACTGGGTATGTAGCATTGCTTAGATCACTGGTAAACATGGGCTGTACCCAATTTATGGCGTGTTACAGTAATACGTAAGACGTCTTTCAGGTCAACAGTCACTGGGGAAGACTTAAAACCGGATTTCATTTTGTCCACAGGCCTTGTTAAAAGATAAACCTGAAGTGGTTTAGACTTAGACCATCCCG
The DNA here is from genome assembly GCA_911728455.2 of Marthasterias glacialis. Lineage (NCBI taxonomy): Eukaryota > Metazoa > Echinodermata > Asteroidea > Forcipulatida > Asteriidae > Marthasterias > Marthasterias glacialis. Next base: position 18,827,111 of record OU452232.1, on the reverse strand, counting down.
CTGGACGGTCTAAGTTTTGGGGTTTAGACCTGTTCTGGTCTAACTTGTTTTCCGTTCAGGCGCAAAAGAGTTTAACCAGAACCGGTCTATGTTGAGTTACACCAACTTTTAGTACGGTGTATGAACGACCTCATTAAGAGTCTAAGTCAGCCTCATTAGTAGTCATGGAAAGCAACATAAACAACGGAATAAAAGAGTGGCGGGGAGTTCTTAATCGGCCGTTTAAAACCGTCAGCCCATGTGTATAAAGTCCCTGGCTCAAGCTTTTATCGCACGGCTGCGACACTGTAGGTTTTTAAACGGCTGACTAAGACCAAGCCACCACTCTTTTATTCCCATTCATAAATGCCTGTTTATTGTTAAGAAATAAAATGTCACCCAAAAAAATCAGAGAACAACACCTTGCTCGCTTTGCAATAATTTTTCACTGTACGTTCCAGTCAGGAGCCCAGCTTTTGAACTATGGGTCTGTTTCGCACCTCTTCCTATATGCTTTCTAGTGTTAGAGTAAGCAGGAAACCAGACTGAAATAACCGGTCTTAAACAGCTCCAGCCGTGTCTTTATCAGCTGTTTAATACCAGGTAAACATGGTCATGTGACCACCTTTCAACCAGTAGGAATTTCTTAACTGTCTCAGGTATTTATGAATAAGGGAATAAAAGTGTGGTGAAGAGGTTTTCAACTAGTTGTTTAAACACGATGGAGCCTGGTTCTGGATCATTTTACCGAGACGAAAGTATCAAGTAAAAGTACATTGTATCAAGAACCAGGCCTCACAGTGTTTAAACAACTGGTTGAAAAACCGATTCAACACACTTTTATTCCCATTCATAAATTACCTTTCTGTTAAAAACATCCAAAAACCTTTAAAAGTTGAGAACGAATCTGAGAGCTCACCTCCCTCTGGTCTGCGTTCAATTCCTATCCATATTGAACACCTCGCGCAAGTTTCAAAATTGCACGCACAAACATGCGCGAGCCAAATATGTGCACCACCATCTTCCTCCATTGGCTACCAATTTAAATTGGGCCGGCAATGTGCGCACTTACATGTAGCGCGATTGTGTGATAGGGCCCTCTTTTGACTCAATTTCCTCAGTCCATGTTTAAACGCTTTGTGGCACGTCTATATCGCATGTTTGAACACGGCCACGTGGTCTCCTCTCGACCAATCAGAATGGACAAACCGTCTTGGTAGGAATGTTGATTATGAACCTGTTAGACGTCATAATGAATGGATAGTGGTTTGTACACGATTGTCTGTACATTAACAGTAGTGGCTGCAAACAGACGCAGGATTTTACCTACATGTGTGTAAGTACATCACGACACGTACATTGTGCATGAATGAACTCCATTCAATCAAAAACATGAAAAAGTGCACCTGTTGAAAAGGTCTTGTCCTGAATTAACATTTTCTGCATGTAAACAAACTTTATCTACCATTTTCTAAAGTGGTTCAATGTACACGGAATGTAATTGTTAATGTAGTTGCCGTTGCATGTAGGTGAAACGACCAACTTGAGTTTCAGAGACTGTACAATTGACAACCCACATAATAATATGCACGTAGGCCACATCAGGGACGAGAGTGGATGAAAATGACAAATCCGCGGAACACCAGTGGCAGGTTTGGTGGCTACCAACCACGCCATAACCCGTATCAATGGCAGCATTCTGTGCTTAAATGTAGATGGGGCAAGCACCTTGGTGTAGTCAAAATACAGTACAAGCACTGTGTTAAGGCAGTACAAGGGCCTGGATACTTACACTGTACAATGTATGTAAATGACAGTTAGTCAACAATTCCATAAAAATAATTTGTAAAATCCAAAATATCCGGAAAAATCCAGAGAAATTTCACCCCTGACATACATGTAGTGGGAGTCTTCATGAAAGCTCTTGAGATTGTGAACAGTAATGACGAAGAAAGAGTAGAAATTGTACAAACGTCACACTGTGTAGGATCCTACTCTTGCAATTTGGAATCTTTTTGTGTGTGTGAAAGCTTTCGGTCGGTGATTGTTGAGTTTGTTTTTTATAACGTTACATGGAAATGTTTGGGGTAATGGAACCATAAAAATGGAACCGGATGTTGGCATCGGCTTTCGGTCACTCGGATTCCCGGTTACCCGGAATTACCCGGCCTGAGAGCCTTGTTAGATTCCTGGAAGATGGGAAGCTAACATCCTGATTATTGATGACATCCTCTTGATCTTGAGACCTTCAAAGTGCATCATCAAGATGTTCTAATTAAGCTGAGATTAGATGATGAAGATGGTTGTTTACAGTGAACTCATCTGATGTAGTGTAGTTCAGTTTACAAATCTATTGGTTGTCTAGTCGCTGGGGAACACACAAATCAAATGGTCATCAACACCCAGTGATATTGGGGGATAGAAAACTTCCTTAAAATTACTCTTTTTGTGTGGTTTTTTTTTTTTTTCTTTGGGGGGGGGGGGGTGTGCATGTAGTGGCTTAAAGGGGCTGTGTTGTCATGATTATAGCAGTACATGTAAATGGAGTAACCCAGTTGCTACGCGGGCGTGCCCACCAGCGGTCACATCACAGTTTGACAAAGACGGCACCCTTTGCGATTTGACCCCAAGCGGGCGCATGTGCAGTATCTGGGTGAGAGTTCATCTTTCCATGCACAGCCACAGGCCTGCTATAATCATGATGACACAGCCCCTTTACGGTGGTCAAGTCCGTCCCTGTAAGTAATCTATCAGACATGTGATTTATAAGAATCTTTCCTGATTTCAGGTGTTTTTTTTTCATTAACCCTAACCAACCCAAATCCATCGATTTCCGTTTCTCTAAATAGAAGGATTTTGATAGATTACGGGGTATTAGTCCACTGCAGCAGAAACGGATCCAGAAGGATTTGGGTCGTAGTGTGTTTCTGCTATGGAAGGATTAAGTAGGAATTAGACTATTAGGCTGTATTTGATGAAGATGGATTTGGAAGGATTAGGATCATATGTGATTTTGCTAAAATGTGATATAGTAGGAATTGGGTCATATGCAATTTGGCCGAAGTGGAACCATAAATATGATATGAAACTATGATTAACAGATTATCATGGGCTGCATCAGACATCCTAATAAAAATGAGCTCACTCACCAAAAATATTTAAGAAAAAGGATTTAGAAGGAATAGGGTCATATGCCATGTGGATAAAAATATACAAGGATTTAGAAGGGTTTGGGCTTGATGGTCTTTTTACCCTCTCAGACTGAAGGATATTGTAGGACTTGGGCTGTGTGTGAGCAAATGGTCCTAGTTTTTAAGGTTTTTTTTAGGGCGAGATTGCCATCAGAAAAAGACGCATCCCTTGTTATATGACCAAACATTCAGATATCTACATGTTGAAATGATTGGAAGAGTCTGTAAACCTCTAAAACAATGCACCTTGCAATTCTGTTGGCCTTATCTCCACACCAAGAAGAAACTATTTTCTGATTTTTAGGATTTTTCATATTCGTCTCACTCCTGGTGTACGGACGCTCTGCTAGAAGACTCAAATGCAAGACTTTTTTAGTATCTTCGTAATATTTTTAATACTTAAAGAATCATAACTCCTGAACCACATATTGGATTTTTACAATATACATGTATATCATCGGATAGGTCTTTGTAAAATGATTAAGAGTCACACAGAGATGACATCAATTTGACCTTGTCTTTTAGTTCAAACCAGAAGTTGAAGCAAAAACTATAAATAAAAAAAGTGTAATTTTAGGATCAGATATTTTAATGGGGTCATCATTGGATAATTTCAACCTTTGTTGACATCATTCACGAACACCTTGTTTTTGTAATGTAGCAGAAATTGAATTTCTAGTTTTATTTTATTATTATTATCCTCTTTTTTTTCCCTCCAGGTGCATGGCAAGTACTCAGGTACATCCAGACATCGTCGCAACTTGGCAATTGCTGGCAGTGTCACTATGTCTGTATTAGTCTCCCCAGTAATAGCAGCATTAACTGTTGGTAAGGAAATGGAACCATTATCCAGACAATACCATGGTTACCCAAATGACGTGGATCTCAGATAACCTCAACGATTCAGGGACATTCTTGAAGTTCTTTAGTAACCCTATCCCTCCCATGTCTATATCCCCTCATTATCTAAACCCAAACATGTCGGTGTCAAGTGACACTGGAGAGGAGGATATAGGGGGATTGAGGTCACTTGTAAGCAAGTGAGGCTAGGGAGTAAGGTTGAATGTCAAAACCAACATAAGGCTTGTTTCAGTCGTCGCGCTCGAATATTCTGATTTCTTTCGATTCGACACAGCAGGAGCACAACATTTGAAAACCATGATTTAGAAAACACACAAAATGGTAAACACGAATGACTCAAATTGTAAAGCAAACTGATTACTGAAATACAATATAAAGACATCCAAAAAAGGGAAACATGCTGAAAAAAGGGGCAGTAATTAAAATTTTGAAAAACAAACCAGGTTTAAAATCACCCTATAGTTAAAAAGTACACAAAATGTAAAAACATTCAGACTGCATTTAAAATGACACAAACTTTAAAATTTGAACAAAAGCAAGCTGATCGAGGGTACACTCATTGTTGTGGAAAGCACAGAAGTAAAAAGTATTAACTTTTCCCATTGTTGTGATGCAACCAAACACACAAATAGAAACAATGTTCAATTCATTTTTGTACAATACATCAAAGGGCAAGGATCTATAATGTCAGTTATATAAAACAAATATTGAGTGGCTTTTTCAAATTCGAAGAATGGGAGGAATATTATCCCTTGGTAAAATTTGGACTGTTCCATTTCACTCAGCTTCACCTTGTGAAGTGGAACAGTCCAAGTTTTACCTTGCGATGATATTCCTCCCATTGCACTCTGAGCCACTCCATATTTGTGTGTTATTATGTGTCTCTACAGTGGTAAGTTGTGATTATTAATTTCATTATTCCATTTTGTTAAGTTAATTTCTAGTAAGATGCCATGATTCTTGCCGTGTCTAAAACTTGGCCCCAAGTCCACTTTGTCCCATTGTCCAAAAAGAATGATTACTCAGCCATCCATGACTGTGTAAGAATAAATAAGATATCATTGGAAAGAGGAGATGTGTGGCTTTAACGTGTTACTACGCACTTTGGTGTAAAGCTAACACAATCTTCACAAATTTGAAATTAAATCTTGTTGCGTTTTTTTTTTGTACGCACTGTATAATCCTACAGGTATAGGAGTACCCATACTTCTAGCGTATGTCTACGGTGTCGTACCAGTGTCTTTATGTCGTAGTGGCGGCTGCGGTGTAACAACCGGAGATAAAGGTGGAGTGAGAATTGACTTTGAAGACGATAATGATGTGGGTGCAATTACTCCTGGTAATACGTCAGGTAATAGAAATGTCAATCTGGGGAATCCGTCATCCTGTCTCTGATGAGGGATTTAACGAGTGGGGAAGTGGTTTTCAACAAGGTGTTTAAAGGCGTGGTTCTCGATAATTTTACCGAGACGAAGTGGAGGTAAACTTATCGAGAACCAGGCCTCACCGGGTTTAAACAACTTGTTGAAAAACGATTCAACACACTTTTATTCCCATTCATAAATACCTTTCTTTTAAAAACATCCCAAAACTAATTTCCTCAGTCCATGTTTAAACACTTTGTACCATGTCTATATCGCACGATTTAACAGAATGGATAAACTGCCCCAGGTATTTATTAGTAAGGGATTAAAAGAGCGACGGCGAAGTCTCAATCGGCCTTTCAAAAACGTCAGTGTCACGGCCCGTGTGATACATGTATGAAGGCCCTCGCACGGTCGCGACACTTTAAGGTTTTGGGGTGTCGTGGTTAGTGCGTCGGACTCAAGCTCTGGTGGCTGAGTCATCGGAGTGTTGGTTCGAGTCCCGGTCATGACACTTGTGTCCTTGAGCAAGGCACTTAACCACAATTGATTCGTTAAAGTTGGGAGGTAGAGCCTTCTGCTCTACCAGCCAGGCTTCTGATGGATGATACCCAAGCCTACATCCTTCCGGACTGTAAAGGGGGTTACCCTGTCTCAGACCCAGGAGTAGGTGGCAACGGCCCCTGGGAAAACAGCTGATTTGTAGCCCACACCCCGAGTGGCTTACTGGCCTTGTGTGTCTGGAAACTTCCATAAAAAAAAATGTCTGATGAAGACCGCGTCACCACTCTTTTATTCCCATTCTTAAGTGGAGTGTTGGGGTTCGAATCCAACCTGAACTATGGATGATATATTTCTATTTTCAGAGATTAACCCTGATGTTAACAGTGCCGTCGTCAATGCAAGCATTGGTGAAGCCTCCATGACTAGAGAGAGCTCTAGTCACCTTGAGGTCGCTGGGGTCATAGGTGATGATACCGTCAGTGACAATGCAAGCACAAGGGCTATTGCAGGAGCCAGTCTAACTGGTAGCCTGTCTGGTAGTGGTGGTGTTGGACCATTAGTACTTCACTCTCATAGGTGAGTGGGAACAGGGAAGGATGTAGGCACTCTGTGATTCGTGTAAAGGCTGGTTTATAGTTCGTCGCGCAATGATAATCGCTCAACGCTGTGATCGCTGGACGCTGAGCCTTATCATTGCAGTCTATAGTCGCGTGGACTGTGTCGTGCGTCAATTTTACTGCAGCACGACCGTCACACGACCGACTGTAAACCAGCCTTAATGCCCTTGACTTTGAAGCTGTGATCCACGCACTACTTTTTCTTTACGCTTAACACCGTTCAAATTTTACTTGCCGTTTCATTTCACTGACCACAGAAACGATGTTCTTATATTGGCGTGTCGCGGCCGAGCAGATAAGAACATTGGACTCAAGCCCTGGTGTTTCTGATCAGCAGAGTGTGGGTTCGAGTCCCGGTCATGACACTTGTGTCCTTGAGCAAGACACTTAACCATTATTGCTTCATTCTTCTGATGGGATGTAAAGCCGTAGGTCCCGTGTTTTGTATAAAGCACGTAAAAGAACCCAGTGCACTTATTGCAAAGAGAAGGGGTCCGCCCCCGTGTTTCTGGTTTGATCAGCTGCAGATTTATTTCATCACACATCCAACAGCGCAAGCGCCAATTACAGGATGGTGATTAGGAAACGAGAAGAAATGTTCAGTTTTAGAAGTGGGAGGAAAACCCCCAAATGGGGGAAAACCCACGGAATCAGGTAGGGACTGAAAACCCAATCCACATGCCGGGCTCCGGTCCGGAATTCGAACCGGGGTCCACAGAGGTGAAGGGCAGGGAAAGAAACCACTGAGCCAACCTGATCCCCACAGCACCTTGTAAACTGTTGTTACATGGTGATATGTAACGGAGCAGGTTTCATTCTTCAAAACATAACTCCGCATACCTTGCAGGAAAAATTATTCAGCGCTTTGAGACGCCCATCTGTTGTGATAAAGCGCTATATAAGAACTGTATATTATTATTATTAATATTGTTATTGATTTTGTTTGTTATACTCAAGGTTGGATGTTCATGCAGAGGTTGTTAATAGCAACCACAGCGCTACCAGCCTTAGCAGTGAATCTGCCTCTGTTAGTCTATGTGATAACTGCAGTGTAGCTGCTGTAGCTGGTACCCTGCAAATAGACCCAGGTACAAATTGTCCGTAATTTAAGTTGGTAAGCTTGGTGCATGAATACCAAGTGGTTTTTTTATTCGAACATACTTTCATGTACTGCAAGTAGCAGTCTGAAGAGGCTTAATGACAAAGTACATTATTGCTAATTATCAGGAGTTAACATTGAGTAATTTCAATTTAACCAGTTGCCGCCGGAATTCTTTTTTTTTTTCCCGTCCCCTTGGTGGGATTGCTTTGGCGGAATTGTCAGAATCATTTTTCTTTGAGGGTACCGCTGGCACAGAGAAACTCTGACTTGACAATGCTAAGAGGATCCGTTTTGTTTTCTCGACCGAGAAAATGTCAAATTCACTCACCGTGAATTGCAAAACATTGGCCGTTACCTATGGCATAGGAGTGGAACTAAACCACATGAAACCATGGCTCAATTGCCGGCTCACTCTGACTTACCTCCATTGTGCCGAAATACAATGAATAAACAATGGTGGAAGCCTCTCGATGTCTCGTAATCCTCGTTTTGGAACATAAGGACAAAGGTATGGATTCAGAGATTACACAAAAACCACCTCTCAATAGCCAGAAAATGCCAAAATATTCAAGACCTCTTAATTGGTCCCATGGCTGGAACCAAGGCTGGAATCTCGGTTCACTCTGACTTTCCTCCATTGACCCAGAGTGCAATGTTATAACAATGGTGGAAGCCTCTCGATGTCTCGCAATCCTCTTCTTACAACAAAAGGACAAAGGTCTGGATTAGGGGATTACACAATAACCCCCGCAAAAAGGGAGACTTTGGGCATGACTTCCAGTACCATCTCTTCTCTTTGTATGAGTGATATGAAACATTGCACAGCGAGTGCACGCTCTGTAATGGAATGTCCGGGTGACCTTTGTTCCAGTATTCCGATTTTGCACAAAATGACAAGTTTTATGTCATCAAATTTTGACGTGTATAGACTAATCCGAGCAGCTCGTTCATTGGCGTTTACACCACCGCAGCTATGGCCGCCGCACACGTGCATCTATGCTGATTGGTACAAATGGGCACTGACGCGCTATTGTCGGATTGGTGTACACACGTCACCTGGCATTAACTGGTTAAAAAGCAGAAATACTAAAATGATATTTAATTCTTGTATTGGTTACGAAACATATCAGTTTTTAACTGGACTTTGACTGCTTCTGTCTTTCTCTCTAGAAAACAACATGACCTCACCAGGGAATGACCCTCTGGAGGTTCAAGTGGACATTGAGAGACCCGGTTACAAATCTAGATTAAGCAGTGGGAGTAACAGCAGTACAGAGCACAGCATACTTGCTCACACCTCCAGTGGTTCTGCAGGGGTCGGAGCCAGTCGCGCCCCAACCGAAGACGTCTGGGAGTTGAAGAGCAGTATGAGTACCAGCAATCCGACCAGCGTCATGCGAAAGACCAAGAGCAGCAAGGGTAGAACCCGTAGCGGGAAGAAGAACAGCGTCAAAATCAGCGACAGGATATCTGAAGCCCCGTGTGGCAACACCGATACGGTCAGCATTAACGACTCCATCAACTCGGAGCTCAGCGCCGTGATTGCAGACAGCGAATGCCCATCGGAGTGCAGCTGCGAAGGCAACCTCTCCGCCTCGACATCTCAGAGTGTAGACCTCAAAACCAAAAGTTCCTCGGGAGAGATCTTTGAGCCCTCGTCGTCGTCGTCTCAGCGGCATCAGCTGGGTGAGATGCAACCGGCTGTTTCGTTAACGGAGGTTGAAGTGGATCGACCACAGTCTCTTCGGTTAGACAGTGACAGGACTACCAACCTCACCACATTGGAAAGCCCAAGTAGTATGCCTTCTCTTAATGTAGGTGTCAGATCAACCGATCTATAAAAGGTTTTTGCAAGTCTTAGCTTCATTCTGGATCAGGCAAGACACAAATGTCAAGTTCTGTAGACCCTATGCATTGATGACATCTCCATAACATGTTTGAGGTTAAAGGTAAAATATAGGATTGGTAAAGCTGATAGTGCAGTGTCTTTACTTTGTGTGATTCAATATCTACACGAAAAAAACAAACCTGTGAAAATTCGGGCTCAATCCATCGTCCGAGTCTGGAGAAAATAGTGAAAAACCGTGCACACTCTTCAGCAGGTAAACACATTTTCCTTAACTTTTATTGTTAGAACTGAAATTAAAATGGGGGGGGTCTTCAAATTCTATTTTCACAACACTGACAGTACTTCAGACAGAACTATTTCTATGGAAGATGGTATGAACTTCATAATCAGTAAGCTTTCAGACTGATACTAATAAAACATTATTTTGTTGAATACCAATCCTGTATTGTACCTGTAAATGATGATTACACAATGGTACACAGAGCCTGTGTGCATGCAGCCATATCCTGTTGGTAAATCATTCCATCACAAGTGCACGCATTTAAAGCGTGCATTGGTAAGTTTCGCTTACTTCCGGTTCCAAAGCTGGCATTTGTTTGTGCATAATCTAACCTAAAAAACCTTCTTCTTTTTTACGGTTAGACAAATTTCTTAAAACAGAAGAGGACATTGATGGGTGAAGTACCACCGAGTGACTGATAATATACTTATGTCATGAAGAGAACATTTTTGAGAAGATTTAATGTCTGTACATCACATGTGTTAATCACAACCACCCAGCTTAGTTAGTTTCTGCGTAAATCGTTATAGAAAATCGAGTGCACGAACTGATTTCGTGAGCACGAAAATCGTGCTTCTAATGATGTTTGGAGCTGGCTCGTTTGAAGTGGGCGTGGTTTATGCTGTATCAAGGTTAGACTTACCAACTGGATAAGGGGTTCCCCTAGATGACTTCATATGCATAAGGTTTATTGGAATAGTTCACAAGATTCCGGGGACGCAGGGCAAGTTTGCCTCGGTACCACGGACACTCATTTTCCCTGTGTCCCCCCGGTTACCAGTTAAACTTGGGCTGGATTTCACCAGAATGCTAAGTGGATTTGCTCAATTTTCCTCGGTAACCTGCATTGTGACATCACACTTTGCCTCAGCGATTACGATCGTAGGGCTCTGTGTCCAACTTCATAGAGCTGCTTAAGCAGAAAATATTGCTTAAAAGATGTCTGCTAAGCAAAAAAGAGCAGGATACCAGTTACAAAGTGTACATGTGACATGGTAGTTTGACCGGTAACCTTACTCTGGTAAGCATGATTTTGTTGTGCTGAGCTACTTTCTGTGCGTAAGCAGCTCTATGAAATTGTCCCCTGGTGATAAACCGTGCCGACATTTACGAGTCCCGTATCTTTATGATCCTACAAAACCTTGCATCTTATTAGCAGAGTTTCCCCTTGCTAAAAATCTCGATCAGTTTGTATTAAAGCCAAGTTCATGTACTCAAAACAATCAGTTCATGGAGACTATTAGGTGTATGTTTCGGGGACCCGAACCAGAAACAAGTTTTCAATGTAAAATCCGTCGACCGAAAGAATTTCTGAGAATTACCCGAAAATGGGTCGGTAACCAGAAAACAGTTCATGACGTAGGCAAATCTCTCGGGAAATTAAAATGTTCTGAAAATATAGTCGCCTTCATTTTATTTTCAAATAGGCAAGATGGAACTTGATATTTTATCAACATAATTGGAATCGTATGCTTCAAGATTTTTTCATTTTTAAAAGAATTTAGTTGGCAATTTTCGTTAGTTTGTAGAATCTGCCATCTTGAAACAAAGCCTGACCAAGCCAATAACTAGGTTACAGTTTGGTCGGAACAGTTGCAGGGTCCTCCCCATGCACAAGCTAGCATATCGGGCCGATACGCGCGAATTACGGACCGATACGCAGAAATTACGCCCGATACGCAAAAAAAAAAAAAAAGTGTTTTTTTTTGTTTTTTTTAATAGATTTTTATACCAAATTCACAAAAAATCCTACCATAAAACCATTTTAAATGCTCCAGATTGCACAGTAGAGCTTTTCAAACCAAACATAAACATTGAATAAAAACATTCCAAGGGCCTGCTACCAATTCAGCATGCTTCGGCCACACTTTGGGCCCGGAATGCCCCACAGTTTTGAAAAATCCTTGGGAGAACCCTGAGTTGTGTGACTGTGACTGAACCTAAAACCTGAAGCTAAGACATGTTTCTGGTTGGGGTCGCCAAAACACGCCTGTGGTCTGTCTACGGGTGCGATCCATCTTCAAGCTAAATTTTCTAGCAAATGACCTGGTAAATAGTCAGATTGGCCTTTGTCAAGAAAAAAGTTGATTTACATGTCATTGTCCATGAGCCGTCAAATCATCATAAAAGAGATTAAAACATGTTCAATTTAATACAGTCTCGTTGATGTTTGAAGCTTTGCATGGTGTGAAGGATATTTGAAAAGAGCCGATGTGGTCTCGACACTTCGAGCAGTATACTCCGCTCATCTTCAGAGCCACCACTCCTCCCAAAAAGATTTTTCCAAAAGTTTCCAAGTTTTATTTAAAGTACCATATAAAAAGATCGGAGATTTGTTGTACATGTACACATGTACCTCACACCCAACCCTGCAAAAACACGCCCACCTTGTAAAGAGTTGCGCCTCCACCTCAAGTACTCATTGTGCATTTTGAAAGGTTAGCAACGTGCCTTTATCATTCAGAATCATTTGAATGATGTAGAAGAACCAACCTGCGGAGACGTTAACTTTGCTGAGTCTCTTTTGAAGCTTATATTTTAGCCTCGGGGAAATGCCGCTAATAGCCAGTTAGTACTCAGACCCTGCTACCTTAACTACTGTGAGTGTCTCAGAGTAGAACAAAATTTTATTGTATTTAATAACAACAAGAATCAAATGTTCAATTTCTTTAAACAAATTATAATTTTGTATGTTTTTTTTTGGTTTTTTTTGGATAGTAAAGTTGTGACAGTAATATTTATCGTTTGTAAATGCTGTATAGATTCATCGGCGTAGACCTGACTCATGCAGCGGCCATCTTGTGATTCTCGCATTCATTTCAAATCAGAGGCTGGAACAGGAAACTTCTTAGTCTGGTCCTTTTTAAGTAATGACACTCAGAACTTCCATTGTCACTTGGTATGTGGGGAACCAGGCAAGGAGGGCCACGCCATGGTGCAGCCATTTAGTTGTATTCTTGCATTCCTATCGATGGCCGTTTTCGAAATCGTGGCTTAGGCTCTGATTCTGGCTTGGACACCACCTGCCTGTTGGAAGTCCTGTACTGAAAGAGTATGTTTTTTCCAGTGCCGTCATTTAGCCTTTGAGAAAGACTCTGCTAGGGTCGAAACGTGAGGCCATTAAAACAAATTTGAACAACTATGTCTTCAAAGTAACTGACAGAGCAACAAGGCGGAGCCCAAGCCAAAGCCGTGGTTTCAAAAAGGGCCATTGTAAACAGATGGAGGCTGGGAGGACATTATAGTCTGATGTCTTTGTAGTTGATTGAGACTTTGTATTCATTGTTGCTAGTAGAATGCAGGGAACATGACAAAGAAGTTACCAGCGTGATGAAGGTCTATAATGATAGTTTTGTAAATAACGTCTTTACAGAGAAGGTACTACAGTACAATAGACCGATCCATTAAGCCCTGCTCCTTTACATGCTGACCAATCACAGCCTTGGCTACGCCACCGAAAGTCCGGCAAAAGTCCGACACGATAAAATCCTATTGGAAAATGTAAACATGTGTGCACGTACTTATAGCGCGTGCGTTCATGTCGTGCAGTGTGGCATTGAAGAGATGCACATTGCGTTGCCCACGTGTACAGTGGTGATGTAGCCGATACTGTGATTGGTCGATTTGTTTAGGGGGCGGGGCTTAATGGATCAGTCTATTCCACACCTGAATTACAAATTAATTCGTGTTAAATCTGCAGATAAACTTGACATTCTGCTTCAAATACCAACCATCGTTAATGTCCCGAGATAATCATTCCGTCTGAATGGTTTCATTTGTGGGCAAATGATTGACATTTTTATCTGTTAGATTTGCAAACAGAAATTACTTGTAATAGTTTTTAGTTTATAGATCGACGGGTGGCTTGGACAGATTTTATATCAGTGTTGATATCCGAGATAAAGAATTACCTGTACCTTCTCCTTAACGTAAGACATCCTGTGTACTGTTTAGTTAGAAACTCATCGGACTTCCTCATCACCTTATCCCACAAGAAAGTCTTGTGCCTTGACTTATTATTGAACGAGTAAATTAAACCATTATACCCATAGGTTGAAGTTCAATCTTATGATTTACGTACAGTATTCATGTGCTCGACAGTGATTGTGTTGGTATTATTGTCTCCCTACATGTATTTGTACACAGTGTTTGTGCATGAACAGTTTTCTAGTGTCTGTTGCGGGGGCAATGCAGTGTGTATTTTTGTATCACGATAATGCCAAAAAATAGTAGGTACTTTTTTAGGACTTGATAGTGTTACGGGCCTGAAGGTTCACGGAGGCAATTGCCTTCGTTGCCCCTGGTCATTGCCTTGATGCCCTTAAACTAATAATAATAATAATAATAATAATAACCAGTTCTTATATATCGCATCTCACAATAACGTCTCAATGCGCTTTACATTAGTGTCATTGGGCCAATAACATTCCTGTAATCTTTCTCAGCTCCCTGGGGAGTAAACAGCCCCGAGCTGCCGTGGCGCTCCAGAGGCTTTTTCAAACACATTATCAACCTCTACCCTGGCAGGTACCCATTTATACCCCCGGGTGAAGAGAAGCAATTATAGTCAAGCATCTTGCTCATAGACACAAGTGTCATGACCAGGATTCGAACCCACACCACGGTGACTTGACCACTAGAACTTGAGTCCGGTGCACCAGACCGCTCGGCCACGAAAACTGTTTCAATAGAAATTTAAAACTTCCTCATAGAGGTGCCCTTTACCCAGGAGAAAATGCCTTGGTGCCCTTTCAAGAACGAAGTCTACAGGCTGGCGTTATCACCCAACCAACCCAAACATATCATATTCTAATAGAAGGTTTGGCTAGTTTGTAATGGGTTTGACCTTTAACCTTGCAAAATTGATTTCCCGAGTGTACAGGTTTCTGTGTTGAGTTATATATAAGAACTAGAGGGAGCACTCGCGATGTCACGCACAGAACTCCTCTGACTCACCGTGGGCGCAAATCCCTATGGGTCAATTGCATACGAATGTCCACTTAGAAAATGGCTGCTGTGTAAACTGATGAGTAACCAGTGTAAATGAATGGTCCGCGCCATTTTCTCAATGGTCAAAAAATGCTCCTTGTCGGGCCGTGTCGCATGGTTTTGTACGCCCTCTAATTCTTACATATAACTCTATGGTTGAGTTACCGCACTAATGGATTCTGGAGGTCCAAGTTCATCGTTATTGATCCCAGAATAACATTTACGTTGAGCTACATACATGTATGAATCTCAAATCAAGCAAAATCTAAGAGTTAAGTATATCTCTGTATAAAGACCTATGGACTTGTATGTAGGTGTGACCTGTGAAAAAAAAAAACCTGCCCCTAGTAAGGCCTGCGGTTGATTTCACAAAGCGCTAAGATTCATCTTAAGATGAGTCGTCAGTATTACCATAGTGATTTGTATTGTGACATCACACTTTGCTTAGCAATTGTAAGATTGATTTGTACTTAAGATCGACCTTAACCTCTTTGTGAAATTGAACTCTGATAAAGGTACATTTCATTGGATTAAAATGAGCACTTTAAATTTGGAGATCATTAGTTTTCAAAAAGAGTACTTAAATTGTTGAAAGTGCAGAAAATCGTGAAGTCAAGCAGAGTTTTAAAGATGATCTTGGTCATTGACTTCCATGTGGGAAACATTTTTTCTGGTCATTAGCGCTGTATTACGACCCCGTTGTGGGCAGTTGCCTTTCACTTTTTGCTGGTAATCTTTATGATCAGTAAAAAAGTAAGTTCTACAAAGACCAACCATTGAATGCCAAATCCATCATAAATTGTACCATACAGTTCATGTCAAATCCGTTATAAATTGTACCATACAGTTCATGTTAACAACTTTGTTCTTTTTGTAATGTATTTTCCGTACAGTAGAAGCTATGCTTCTGTTGATATTCTTTGTGTACAAATAAATGACCACAATATAAAGTGGTGACATTAAATATGATGTAAATTAAGGGATACCCCCATGATGTCAATAACAGTACTGTATGATTGTATCTAGTTGTACAAAAAAAAATTGTGTTTTTATGTTCGTAAACTTTGCTCAGCAAGCTTTCATTTGTTCTTAATGTGTAAACTTTATGGTGAGAATAGAGCGTGTTCAGTGACCCGATGGAAGGTCAAGAGTTTGCATAAATGATAGATTTTAAGGCTAGATTACGTTCATTTTGAGGCCTGTTTCGAACGTCTTGCTCTTGCCGTGTGGAATACAAATCATTTGAGTGCGGCAATAGCGCGGCATTGGCGCGGCAGTGGTTTCAAACATCGTGTTTCTGCTGAAGTTTGGCAGTAGTGCGGCAGGGCTTGTCAAGCCATGGTAGCGCTAAGCTTCTGCCGTGCTGAATTCCAAAATTGGTTACAAAGGTCATGCTCGTGCCGTGTCGAATCGAGAAAAAACAATATGAGAAAATTTGAATTCGACACGGCAAGAGCGCGACGTTTGAAACGGGCCTAAGGCAGATAATATTTTTATTGTTTCTGTACAAAAACTGACAAAGCTTTTGGACTTTTGAGGATGCTAGATGGCAGCAGACTTACCAGGAATATCCATCGCTCATTAACTACGTAAACAATGACGCTTTACCTGGTAATGTCTGCTGCCACCTATCGTTCCAAAGTCGCCCTTTGCTTCACAATGTAAAGAAACACCAATGGAGCCCCATCTAACACCAGTATACATGGGTCATCTTTCTGTGTGTATTTCACATTCTCTGCATTTACGCCGTAAAAATTGTACCAAGGTTTGCACTCCACGACAACACTAGCTGAGAAGTAGATGTGGATGACAAAAATTGCATCTTATAAAAGTTGACCAATCTCATTCAGCTGATAAACAGAAAATGTTACCCAGCAGATTTATCAAGTTCAGCAAAAAAACTAATGGGAGTACTGGTTGCAGTAATGTGAGCTACATGACTTTCTTGGTTGGTAACCCATTTATTGCGCTAAGCAAAGTGTCATTGGAAGAAGGGATATTTCAAGACTTCGAGATTTTTATTTAACTGCATCAATCTGTCATAATCCCTGTGTGGATTAGGAATTATGTATGCTAATCCTCATTAAATACCAAATAAGGATCAGACTAAGCCCTTCCAGTCTCCATATAGACCCTTCTAAGATGGCGTCACTATTTTATCACTCACCATGCTGGAGCACTTACACACGCACGTCACGAACATGCAACTAGAACTGGACAAGCGTGTGCCACGAAACGTAATGCTGGATGGGGAAAAGTTTCCATATCCCACTGCCACTTTCTGAGGGAATTTTTTAATGGATGTTGGGCTTTATTTCCCATTTTTAATATTCCTCTCGAGGAATTGGTAGCTATAACGCTAAATGTTGACCTTTAAAAATGAAAATTCAAGTGGACATTTCATTTCATAAAGGGGGTTATTTTTCATGATTTCGACACTTTGTAATTGTTCAAAGTGATTGTTCCTCTCTGTATACATTCTGTCAACCTTTCTGGACAGGTAAGGATATAATTTGACCTAAATTAAGGGAGATGACGTGGCAGCCAGATACGGCATTTTGGCCCTGGATGGCATTCTAAGTACTATCCTCACATAGTACTCCAGCATGGCCGACCTCCCGCACGGCCGTAGAAAAGTAACTTCAGTGAGAAAAGGCTGTAAAGTGACACTGATTTGAACTTATTCCAAGGAACAAAAGATGTTTTCAATATGGTAATGAACTAGTCCTTCACATCGACCACAAAAACTGCCGCCCATATTTGATAACGGTTGACGTTAGCGCGATGTACTTCATGCAGTGAGAGGTTAAAAACGAAAACGATATCTTTACGTAGTTATGTAGCTTTCTTTACAAATACTGCAGGAACTATATATTTTTTTTTATAATTTTTTTTTTTCTTAATTCCAGTCGATCCTGATTCAATATCTGTCAGAATATGACGACATCTTTTAGATAATTTTTTTTCTCTTTCGAAAGTGAAAAATTCTAAATTATGTCCGATTCACAGCGAAAAAATGTCCAGGATCAAAGCATTAGCACAAAACAACCTGCAGACAACTAAATGCTTTTACTTTTTATATACTTTGTTCCTGCACAAAAATGCCTTTATTTTGTATTTAAAAAAAAAAAATTATCAATGTTTATAATTCTCCATGTATTTATGTGTAATTTATTTAACCATTCTATGATGTTGTGGTAAGCTCATAAACCACAGTTTATACTATCTATATCAAGTGCTCTATTTTTTTTTTTAACTTCAGTTGACGGTTATTTGTAAATTTTTGTTTTTGCTTCAAAGCCCAAAATTGTCTGTTGCGTATTCTTTTCGTTGTCATTTATCTGTTTTGCGTTACATAGTTAATTTGTAATTCATTGCATAATGTGTCGTTGTATTTTAAGCACATTAAAAAAAAAAAACAAGCGCAGTGTAAAGCAAGTGTCAACGTTTTCTTCTTTTTTATTGGTCAACTGTTTATTGCAACTGTTGAGTGAAGCTGAAACCACTGTTGTCATGTTCCCCGTGTTCTACAGCAATCATGGGTGCCAATTCTTATTGTGTAAATAGGGGGGGGGTCTGACTATTTATGCACAGAGTGACATGAAAGGAAAGCCTGAAGTCAGAATTTCAAGTTAAAAAAAAAAGACAAAGTTTATTACTTGCTTTTGTTCAAGGTGTGTCACATTTATAACATTCTTTTAAAAACATTAAACCCTTATTCTTTTACATGTTCAATAAGACACATTGAGATTGTTTTTAAATAATGCCAATTTATCCCTTTGTGGGCAAAACGGCAGATAAACAATGGGAGGCTTTTGAGACCTTAGCCGGCGCCCCAGTAACCGGTCCTTTTCTATTATGAGAGCAATAGAAAAGGACCGGTTACTGGGGCGCCCTCTAACATCTCAAAAGTCTCCCATTGAAAACAGATTATCACCTTGTCTAAAATCCTATAACACATCTTATGATTTGGTTTACAATGCTTTAAATTTCCTAGGATTATGGTTTTACTGAAGTTTTGGCTACTTCAGAAAAAAAAGTCTGGATTCTGCAGAGAAGGCTCTTTCCTCACATTTCAAGCACTTTTTAAGAAGGGTTTCAAATAAGAACGTTTCAAGAAGTACCACTTGCACTGTGAAAAACAAATACACGACACCATTGTGTAAGTGCAAAAAATGTTGCTACAACAAAAGCTGGTAGTAACATAAAAACAAAACAATGGTGTTTCTTTTCAAAATCCAACGACTAACATTTTGTTACACATCTAGTTCCAATTTTACAGTATATTACTTTACAACTTAAAAGTGTCGACCAGGACGGCATCATTTTTTAAAACTTTATTTACATCATGTACACATTAAATCTGATCAAAACAGGTGGAATTTAGAGCAAATCCTTGGATAGGGTAGGAGGTTTGGTGCCAACAATAACTTCGGAACCTAATATAAATTTCAATTTTGCCTTACACCGATGTGTATACTCAGTGCTTTCAAGTCCTATGGAAAAAGAAAAAAAAAAAAACAGGATTCGAAAGCACTGAGTATACAGTGCTTATCACACATCGGTGTAAGGCAAAATTGAAATTTATATTCATTCCCCCCATGCAAATATTAACATTTAAAATTTTAAAATATTTAAAATTTCACAGCTTTCATAGACTTTATGGTAAGCCTGCCTATGTAACCATAACCTGTTTGACCTGAAATGATCTTCTAGAAGGCACTAAGGTTACTGTGGTACATCAAGATTCAATCAGGTATCAACCCCAGGGTGTGGCCCTCGTAGGTTACTGTGGTACATCAACATTCAATCAAGTATAAAACTCGGGTGTGGCCCTAGATGATCTGCTAGAAGGTACTAAGGTTACTGTGGTACATCAAGATTCAATCAGGTATAAACCCCAGGGTGTGGCCCTCGTAGGTTACTGTGGTACATCAACATTCAATCAAGTATAAAACTCGGGTGTGGCCCTAGATGATCTGCTAGAAGGTACTAAGGTTACTGTGGTACATCAAGATTCAATCAGGTATAAACCCCAGGGTGTGGCCCTCGTAGGTAACTGTGGTACATCAACATTCAATCAAGTATACAACTCGGGTGTGGCCCTAGATGATCTGCTAGAAGGTACTAAGGTTACTGTGGTACATCAAGATTCAAAACTCTAGTCGGAGGGATCTCTAGCTCCTGATTGACTTTGGAGTTAATGTATTGATGAAGAAGCATCCTCAATTCCGCATTTTGTTGACGAAGAGAATCTGTCTCAGTGATCAGCTTAGAGCGTTGATTCAAGACATCACTATCAAGAAAAGGAGATGAATTCATCAAATTGGGATCAGACTTTGATTTAAATTCCTATCAACACTGACGTTTGTTTTTCAGAAGTTTGCTACAACAATACAGCAGTCATTAACAGCCATTTAAAGGCAAAGTATACCTTTGGTTTTTGGAACCGTACGTTTGCCTTAATGCTATATAATTGTAGATATATACCATAAAACTAACCTGTGTGAATTTCATTTCAAAAGGTGGCAGCGTTTTTGAGATATCGCCAAAAATCTGGAGCGGTTGCGTTCACGCAGAAGAAGTATCCGTCATTGGAATACACATTCTGAGAAGCGTTACGGCCATAACGCTTCTCAGATTCAAGTTTTTGGGGGATAAAAAGTGATATATTTTTCCGTAACTGCAGTACTTCGAAGTGAAACGTTTCTCAAAATGCATTATACTATCCAAAGCTGCCGTACTCCTTACCAAGTAAGTTTTTATTGCCAAAAATTTTCAGAGTCATTACCAAACGTATGCAATGCCTTTAAATCCATGGTCTGTCTCGTCATGATTATAGCAGGCCTGTGGCTGTGCAAGGAAAGATAAACTCTCACTCAGATACTGGCACATGCCCGGGATTGCGGTCAAATCACAAAGGGTGCCGTCTTTGTCAAACTGTGTTATGACCGCCAGTGCGCAAAATCACTGGGTTATTCCATTTACTGCTATAATCATGACAACACAGCCCCTTTAATTTATGATGAACAGTAAAAAGTACAGCTACATTTAAATACCACTGTATAATTATTAATAGTTTATAGCAAAATGATCTCGCAAAAGAAAGATTTTTACCTGTACTTTTCCAATCCATCTACGAGTGCTTTCCAGACTTTCTCCTGTTTCTCAGAGAGAACAGATGGGAAGCTTGCCCAGAACGTTGCATCCTCACTACAAACACCAAAAACAAAAAAAAGAAAATTCAAACTTCACAGAACTCAATACAGCAGGTTCAATTCACGGTGTAATTCAATCAAAAATTGATATATAATATATATATACATATGTATAAAAGATGTATAGATTAAAACTTTTTTACTCCTCACAGGGGAAATCAAAAATGGTCTTGAAAATAACTTTGGATGGGACGTTAATCTGTAGGTCCCGTGTACTAGGATGGGTAGTGCACGTAAAAGAACCCAGAACACTTATCGTGAGAGAGTAGGGGTTTACCCCGGTGATTCTGGTTCAGATAGCAAGCATCCTTATCTTTTAAAGTTGGCTTTTTAGGCATCCTTGGTTTCATTACAATTAATAATAATAACAATAACTGTATACATATACAATACAACGATCATTCATAAATACCTGGGACATTTTATTCATTCTGATTGGTCGAGAGGAGATCATGTGGCCATGTTTAAAAGTGCGGTATAGACATGGTACAAAAGTGTTTAAACATGGACTGTGTAAATTGAGTCAACAGAGGGCGCTTTCAGACCGACTGCGCAGAGCGTGTTAATTGCACGACCCAATTTAGATTGGTAGCCCCATGGAGGTAGATGGTAGCAAGCAAATTTGGCTCGCGCGAGTTTGAAAGCTGCCTGTGCAATTTTTTAAACATGGCGCTCGACATGGATAGAATTTAGAACTTGACTCGAATCCAGGACTTGAGCTGCCAATGTTAGATTTGTTCTCAAATATTAAAGGTTTTGGGATGTTTTTAACAGAAAGGTATTTAGGAATGGAAATAAAATTGTATTGAATCGGTTTTCGACAAAATGTTTAAACACGGTGCGGCCTGGTTCTTGATAATTTTACTTGTCTTAGAAAAAGTATCGAGAACCAGGCTTCGTGGTGTTTAAACAACTTGTTGAAAACTGATTCACCACACTTTTATTCCCTTAAACATGTTAAATACTAACAAACAGAATTTACAGTTAAAAACAAACAGTCTGCTTAAAAAATGTGTTTAGTGTCTACAGATATGCATCCCTTGTCTTCCCTTTGTTTGTTTTCTTCTTTCACTTCCGTAACTCACCTATCATCCCTTTCCTCTCCTGAGATGATACGGAATGTCTGGAACTTCACTTTTTCTCTGCAAATGAAGAGGAAATAAAAAAAAGGGTTAAATTGGTTTTAAATCTAAAAGAGTCTAGTCCTAACTAAGGACTAGTCCTAACTTAGGACTAGTCCTATAAGTTAGGACTAGTTACTCATCCTAATTCGAGATAAGAGTAGTCCTAGCGCTTTGTGAAATCCACCCCAGAACACTTGGAAGAGAGTAGGGGAATTCACACGGCGTTTCTGGTTTGCATGGCAAGCATCCTTGTCTACAGGTTTCCTTAGGCTTGAGAGCTACAGACATCAAGTTCACTTATGAGGCATCCTTGGTTTCATTACAAGAAATATGCAATAAAAATAATAATCATCATCATCATTTAGCCTTTAAGAAAAACCCTGCTCGGGTCAAAACATGAGGCCAATACCACACTTTGCATTTAAACCAGAGATCATTTGGGTTGGTAACCAGTTGAAAATGGCGGTAAAAAAACTTGCAGGTAAGGTGTAAGGAGTATGTTGATGTGTTTTAATCATTTCACTTACTTAGTTGGTTTAGTATTCTGATCCACAAAGCTTCTAATTGCTTTCACAACATCGTTGGGGTGAATGAGTTCAGTTGCATCGGATCGTGTTGAGCGTATGGAACCAGCAGCATCTTCAGTACGTCCAGTTACATGTAATATCTCCGCATCATCTCCTTCTCCAAATTCATCCTGGAGATACATCCAGACAAAAATACATCTTGGATAACAACTTGATAAACACACGCCCACGATCAGCCCTGGAGGCTTTTTCTATTTTTTATATATAAAGTAAATAACAAGCAATAAACCACAACTGAAAACTGACTGGGTAAATTTTAAATCAATGTTGGGGTGAACAAGGAAAAATTGACTGGAGCGGGATTTGAACCTAGGACCATCGGTTGAACGTACCAATGCTCTACCAACTGAGCTATCCAGCCCTAGTGTTGGCGGTCTCCTTATTATGTCAATATCTTTGTTCTGGGGGTGCCAGGCAGAAGCCATTCAACCGGTTACTGCTGTGTAGCCAGGGATCACACCCCATAATATACAATACAACTATAGAGCTAGCTCCATGGACATAACCAATAATTTAAATTTTACCCAGTCAGTTTCCCTTGTGGTTTATTGCTTGATATTTAAAACAAAAAGTCACATCAGATCCCCGTGCTGCCGCTTCCCAGGTTAGCGAAGGACGCAGAAACACCGCAGGCATTCAAGTGCGCCTTTGGCAGGCAGCCACATCAACCTATGACCACGGAGCACAGCCAGACATTGAAGGCATTTGATTTTTCCGCCAAGGGAGGAAAACCCGGAGCGCCCGGAGAAAAACCCTCATGGCATAGGAGAGAATCAACGCACAACTCCACTCACATGGCTTTAGTCGGGAATCGAACCAGGGCCACAGAGGTGAGAGGCGAGCGCTTAATGCACTAGCCACCCATGCCTCCCTAAAGATTGTAGTAAGATTGTTAAAATGTTCCGCAACAACTACCTGTTCTCCAGCCTCAGACCCATCCGGAGCCTGCCGTATCCCTTGTGCTCTGGGTTGTGTCACCTGTGATGCTCTGTGTTGTGTCACACCCTGGGGATCTGCAGCAGCATCTGCTGCTAGTGATGTCATCTGAAGAAATCAAAGAGGTTTTAATATTTACACCACTGAACCAGAAATACTTGACATGAACAGAGCAAAAACGGTCAAATAGTTTATTACACAAATGAATGTTTATGAGTGCAATGGTGAGAACATTTTCATGAGGTGGAAGATGGAATGTTCCATACACGAGGCAAGTTGAATGGAACATTCCATCTTTCTCCGAATGAAAAATTCTCTTCATGGCGATGAATGCAAAACATTTATTATTTGTTTTTTATAACATCCAAGTAGATCTTCATTATTTGAAGGAAAAACAATCAACAAAATGTACAAGATTGTCTTCTGGCATCAACTCTAAATTAAGGGGTTTGCTGTGAATAACATGTGCACGCACATGGTGTGGTTTTAGCGTGCAACACTGTGCAATAGAGCAAAAAGGATGGAACGAGAAATACACTATGAATAGAACCAAAATGCCCACTTAATGACGTAGCCATGAAATGGTGTGAATAATGATTGCTGCGTGACCTCCAATCCTCCAATCAAATGAAAAAGGATCTTTTGGGGTGTTATACATGTTATATAAAACTCAATACAGACAACAGTGACTTCATCAGACCACTTCATCAGCCCTCACAAAACAAGATATTAATAAAAATTGCTTTCTTGCAAACATCTTCATAGAGAAATTTCAATGATATTCTTTCCCTTGTCATTTTCAATCAATCACAACAGCACCTCACTGTTATAAGATAAAATAGAGGAAAGACTAGTACTAATAATAATAAAGTAATACGCAGTTCATATATAGCGCTTTATCACACCCGATGGGCGTCTCAAACAATAAGTATTTTTTCCTGCCAGGTATGCGGAGTTACGTTTTGGAGTATGAGACCTATTCCTTTACATAGCCCCATCTACTAACGGTTCACAAGGTGCTGTGGCGCAATCTGCAGCCGATCAGACCAGGAGCACCGGGGCGGACCCCTTCTCTTTGCGATAAGTGTCACTGGGTTCTTTTACGTACATTACACAAAACACGGGACATATGGCTTTACGTCCCATCCGAAGGACGAAGCAATAATGGTTAAGTGTCTTGCTTAAGGACACAAGTGTCACGACCGGGACTCGAACCCACACTCTGCTGATCAGAAACACCAGCGCTATGAGTCCGGTGTTCTTATCCGCTCGGCCACGAAACGGTAGCAGTGCTAGATACCTGTTTATCTGTGTCCACAGTGAATGGTGCATCAAGAGCTTCTTCAGCAGTTAAGGTATCGGCAGCTTGGACCTCAGTAGGCTGCTGATGCATGATGAAGTAAGTCGTCAACTTATGTACGTCTTCCTCTGTATCTACACCCAAGGCCTAGAAGGATGAAGGAAACGATAAATGTATCGATTAGTTACAGTCTCTAGCTTATCCTGTGTGTTGTGATTGCACTTTTTTTGGCGCCCCAAATAGTAAAACAATAATAACTAGAAATACACATAAAAAACTGATACCAGTCTTAATTATAGTAATAATAATATCGCAGTCTCATATAGTGCACGTATCTACCAACAATTAAGTAATCAAAGTGCTTAGTATTATTTTTTATTAAGACAGGTTTTTATAGTTTTTGAATTATGAGACCCATTTATGTAGCACCTTATAAGGGTTTTCAAGCTGCTGCAGCGCATTCAGCAGCCACTGACAGAAACACCAGGGCAAACCCCTTCTCTTAGCGATAAGTGTCACTGGGTTCTTGTACGTGCATAATACAACGCACGGGACCTACGGCTTTACGTCCCATCCGAAGGACGAAGCAATAATGGTTAAGTGTCTTGCTTAAGGACACAAGTGTCATGACCGGGACTGGAACCCACACTCTGCTGATCAGAAACACCAGAGCTTGAGTCTGGTGCTCTTGACCACTCAGCCATGTCGGCCACGACACGTCCAAAAAACAAAAATCTATCTACAGGGTAAAAATAACCAAGTCTAAACAGCCATGAGGCTTTAGGAATGATTCCGCCACTCGTCATCAGCTGTTTGTCATTCTGCTCTCATTTGGTTGAAGCTTTTGGCTTTAATTGTTTACTTGTCTCTTTCCCAAATGCATACTTCTCTGTCCTCTTTGTTGTTGTTGTTTGTCCTTGTTTTAGTTTTTGCTGTGCCAGGGCTCGATTTAGACACTAGCCCGGCGTACAAACACTAGTCAAGAGTGCTGGGGGCAAGTCAAACTTGCTTCTGGGTAGCCCAGCCGGGCTAGTAAAAACTGAATCAGATGACTCCTCTTTCTTAATGTACCCTGTCAGTTTTCTATGTGGTGTAAATGGTCAGGCTAGTAAAAATTTGTGAGGGCTAGTCACAATTATATCTGACTAGCCCGGTGGTCTAGTCAGGACAAAAAGTTAGCACAAGCCCTGTGTGCCTTTGTTTACTGTTTTTGTTTCATGTTCAGAGCTGTTCCCTGCAAGCTCTGGCTTACTTGAACAACCCCCCTTACTCCTTGTCTTGTGTTTATTTCATTATTTTATTCATTGGCCTTGTTCATCTTCTGCATTTTTATTTGTATTAATCATTTTCCCCCAATTGATTATGTTTATTGTATTGTGACGGTCATAGAAAATGCACCCCACCGTTTTATTTGTCATACTTTATTTTATTACGTAACATTTCCTTATGCTGTATAAATTATTCAATTATTCAAGAGAAGCGCCCTCTTTTGACAAATACATTATTTTCGCGCGCTTCCGTCACCCTCATATTGCGATTCAACGAAGACCTCACCACACGTTTATGTCTTCGTCTATTACAGGTAATAATCTTTTGGTTTAATTCCATTTACATTCTTCTCAAAAATCATTATCTAAGTTTAATATTATAAAACGATGTTATCTTTAATCATTATTGATGCTATTTTGGTTATGTCGAGATTATTGACATAGTTAGAAGTCAATAATCAGTTTGCCGGACTAAAGATGTTTTCCGTTTTACTAAGTCTTCTAAAGACATGTTCATTTATATTTTGAACTACTCTTCTAGATTTATTTGACAACGGAGCACTTTATCAGTATGTTAGTCTTTAGGACATTTGCGATCATAGGAGCATCGGTTAAGTTTGACTTGCATGTTGTAGCTCATTGTTCAACGTAAACGATAATCCAAGATGACGAATACCGTCATGCATGTTAGGATTTTGAGACACAACTGTATATGCCCTGTTACTGTTTTATTTATTATTGTTTGTATATAAATATTGTTCTTTAATAATTTGTTATAAGTTAATTGAGATATTGCGATTCAACGAAGACCTCACCACACGTTTATGTCTTCGTCTATTACAGAAATAAAAGGTCGTAGCCTACCAAAAGGAAACAGATTGCTGAAGCCTCTATCATTTTAAAGACTCCAAGAATTAGAGGGGTCACAGTATTGTGAGTTTGGAAATAGATGTATTATCGAATTGAATCGAATTGATTTTACTCTTGAGATATCTTACCCCAAAGATGGCATCTAGTTTCATCAGACTTCGTTCATCTTTCTCCAACGGAGCCAGGAGTGTGTTGAGTTTTGATTCAACTAAGAAACCCTGCAAGAAATGAAGACAAGAAATTGTAAATTAATTTATTCATATCATTCCAATACTTTGCATACACTTATTTTGTGAAGTACGGAAATAAATATTGAGTTGAATGACATCACATATAGAGCTGCTAATAAGCAGACGAATCTGCTAACAAACGGAATACCAGCTAAAATGCCACGTGATTTAAATAACTGTGAATGGGTTCCAGCTTATTTATGCTTTGCCAATACATTTTTTGTTGGCACAATTTCCATCCTCAGATCTCAACAAACCAGGGCCCAGCTTCATGAAGCAGTTATCAAGCACACAATTCCTGCTAAGTAAAAACAGGTAACCATACCAGCCAAAACATTAGGAAAAGTATATTGTTGGTGACTGGGTCCCTTCCAATGTTTGCTAAGCACAAAAATGTGTTACGTACAATTTTCTTTCTCATAGCTTTATGGAATTGAGTTCAGGCACTTTTATAACCTAAATGGTTTCATTTTCAATAACAAATATTTATAAATACTTTGAAAAATAGAATAAGTGTTGCAAACTGCATACCAATCAAAAGGACCTGTAGTATAAATGCAAGCAAACAAATTGTCAATGGTCCCACGTTTCGACCCTAGCAGAGTCTTTCTCAAAGGCTAAAAAAAAACTTCAGCCTATGAGGAAGACTCTGCTAGGGTCGAAACGTGAGGCCATTAACAATTTTTTGCAAATAAATACTTTAACAGAAGACACATATTAAGACATAAGATGTCGCTGCCTAGGATTATATAGTGTGAGAGGTTTAACATGAGAATCCTTTGATTCCCAAACCAAACTAGAAATACTCACCGATTCATCACACAGTAACTCCAAAACCCTCTTTATTGTCTTCACTGATACTTTGGGTTTCTCCACCACTTCTTCTTCCTCCCCAGTGACATCTTGGCTGATTCGTGACCCAACCTCACTGCCTTCGTCTCCCTGGGTACTGCCATCTGTTGACATGATTTCCTTTATGACCTCATGGGCGGATGTGACGGTCGATTTCTCTTGACTTTTCTTGCTGATGATTGGTCCAACATTGTCTAAGAACCACCTAACAATAAAAGAATCAAGAAGTTAACCTAAACTAGGCCCCAATGTCATGCTACATAATCACAAAATTTCTAGTTATTTTTCTTTCTTAACCAGTTGCCGCCGGGATTCTCTTATTTTTTCCTGTCCCCCTGGCGGGATTCTTTTAGCGGAATTGCTGGAATCTTTTTTTCTTTGAGGGTACCGCTGGCACAAAAAAACCCTTACTTGGCAAATTAAGCCAAGAGAACAAAGATTATTGCATCGTGCGTACTGTTTTCTCGACCGAGAAAATGTCAAATTCACTCACCGTTAATTGCAAAACATTGGCCATTACCTACAGCATAGGACTGGTACTACACTCGGAACCATGGCTTGATTCACGGCTTACTCTGACTTACCTCCATTGAGCCGAAATACAATGAATAAACAATGGTGGAAGCTTCTCGATGCCTCATAATCCTCTTCTAGAAACAAAAGGTCTAGAATCGGGGATTACACAAAATCCACCTCTCAATGGCCAGAAAATGGTGAAATATTCAAGACTATATGTTTTAGATGGTTTGTGCGTGGTCTGTGCAGGCTAAGCATTGGAATGTCCCGGCGACCTTTGCTCCGGTATTCCGATTTGACACAGTGGCCTCTTTACACGGCGTCCGTTTCCAGGCAGGGGAAACATTTGCAGGTATTCTGATTTTACACAGTGGCGTCTTTACACGGCGTCCGTTTCCAGGCAGGGGAAACATTTGCAGGTACACAGGTACAATCCGGCGCCTACTGGTTAATCAACAATATCTTAACTATTTTTAAGATTTTTGTTTGCTTACATATTTTCAGGAGCTTTCCATTGCAGACCCAGTTGTTGTTCAGTGATGATACGGTCTTGTTCCAAGCAGCTGGTTGACAGTATCTTCACCTGCTCCTCATTCATACACCATATATCATGAAACTTTCTTGTATCCGTTGCTTGAAAGTGTCTGATAAAAACACAGGAAGTAAACAATAAAAAGCAAACTAAAAACATTTTTAATTGTATGATTCATGTGATAGTTCAATTTGCATTGTGATGTCTGGATCCACACCAATCAAGCCGTTTTATACATGTAGTGTGTCGTGGCTGAGAGGTTTAGTGCATCGGACTCAAGTTCTGGTGGCTGAGTCATCAGGATGTGGGTTCGATTCCTGGTCATGACACTTGTGTCCTTAAGCAAGACACTTGACTATAATTGCTTCTAATAGGGGAAGAGGCAGTTATGTTTGTCTCATAACGGATTCATTTACCCCTCCCTGTTCTTAGCTGTGCTGTGAAGAGACTTGCGTTTACATCTCGCCATGTCTTGTTTCTGTGCATTGGGGCAGGTTTCTATCTTTTCAAAAAGTAGCGCACACCTCGAGTGGCCTTTAGGCCTTGCGATGGGCGAATAGACCGATGCATTAAGCTCCGCCCTAATAAGTGTTGACCAACCACATCCTTGAGTACGCCACGGAAAGTCTGACAAAAGTCCAACACGATTAAATCCTATTGAAAATGTAAACATGCATTCGCGTACTAATAGCCTGCACGTTCATGTCGTGCAGTGTGGCACTGAAGAGACGCACATTGTGCTGCCCATGCGTACAGTGGTGATGTACCCAGTGCTGTAATTGGTCAATAGGTTTATGGGGCGGGGCTTAATGGATTGGTCTATTGATTAAAAAAAAAAAAAAAATTAAAAAAATGAACCATCCATAGATTGATGTCAAACTCTTTCTTACTTTGATTTCTTTTGTAATTCTTTAAACTGCTCAGTGATGCGTTTGTAGTCGTCTGCAAGTCCCTGGTTTTCCTCCCGATACTGCTTCTCCTGTTTGGCTAACTTCACCTTCAGATTGTTCATCACATCTTGAAGCCTGTAAAGAGACAAAACAGGCATTTCGCAATTTGTAAATCAGATAAGAAACGAGAATTCAAATTCAAGTTTCAAGCTCTTGCACAAGGGTGGATTCAAATCATAGCGAGGTAGTAGGAAGAGAAAATACCACTCAGCCAAGGTTTCAAAAACCAGTCGGATGGTTGATATTGTTATATTTATATTTAGTATACCTCATACATATTCATGATCGAGAGCCAAATTCTCACTGGTCAATTCAGCATCACGTGCCAGATGATATTTTTGCTGTTTACCAAGTGCGCGTGCCTGCTATTTACGCACATGGTAAACACGCATGCGTAGTAGACTGTCGCATGTGTAAGGGTCTACTACGAATGCACTTTACCAAGCACTCCTGGGAACTGTCGCATAAGCGAAGTCCACACTCGCAAACATAGCCCTGTAGCTGCACACGCATGAAAATATGAGGGCACATGTAAATGTCAATCTGCGTTTTCTGGAGCTCAATGATGCCGAACTAGAGAAATAGTGAGGTATAGTACAACAAATATAACATGGTTTATTTTCGGGTGGACAGTCGATATTAACTCCCCTCGGTATTGGAAGTTGACAAACTGCCTCGGGAACTAGTTTGTCAACTTCCAATACCTCGGGAAGCTAATATTGACTGTCTACCCTCAAACCATGTTATATTTGTATATTATTTTATTTCTTGGGCAGATATAAAAAAGTACATACACCATCAAAATTGCAAAAAACATTAAAAGATACAACAAAAACAAGGGTTACGAGACAACTTTAAAAATATATTTATTGGCAGACTGAACCTTTCGGTTATAAGAAAAGTTCTTATTATTTTCCTCCTCAGTCTAGCCTTCCCCACATCCAATGTTTTCTCAATTCTTGCGCATTTTATAGTGTTATTCATTGAATTTTGTGGAGAGAAGTAAAATAATAATAATAATAATAATAATAATAAAATCTATAAAAAAAATTGACACACACTGACCTAGTAATCTTGCGTTTCTGCTGGGACTTTGTGATAGTGTTTTCTTCATCACGTTTCTTTAGGACTTGAAAGTTGTACTCCAGTTTTTCTTGATTCAGTTGATAGGTTGCTTTCATTTGCTGAAGCTGCTGTTCTAAAACCTAATCGTAACAAAAGTTAAAAACCAACAACACCTTTTTAATTAACTCCTGACAAATAAAGTTGTCTTTCATACCTTGCTTATTATTTCCCCCAAATTGGAAAAAGTGAAATTTGAAATTTTGAATCAAGAATGTAATAATAATAATAATAATTTGGGAGGCTAATCATCCTTACTCGCAGCTGAGAAGCTGAATTGCGAAGGACGCGGCTACACATGTTCGAGCTGCAGGCATTCAAGGGCACCCTTGGCAGCCAGCCACATCAACCCATATATGACCAGGGAGCACAGGGTGGCATGGGTGGCTTGTGCGTAGGTGGCTTGTGCATGGGTGGATTGGCTCAATCCCGGATGTGAGCTACGGCATAGGATTGGTACTACACCGGGAACCATGGCTCGATTCCCGGTTCACTCTCCCTTACCTCCATTGAGCCAAAACACTAATTAAAGGAGGGTTTTGGTAGCACCATGGAGAAATCACCTTGCAAACAGAAGGTCTGGAGAAAAACCTGTAATATTTTTGAAAACCACAATATTGAACATCTCTTTTAACCAGTTACTGCCGGGATTCTTCCATTCTTTCCCATCCAGCCTGACAGGATTATTTTCTTGAAATTGCCGGAATCATTTTTCTTTGAAAGTACCGCTGGCACAAAGAAACCCTGACTTGACAAAAGCCAAGAAAACAAAGTTTTGTTTTCTCTACTGAGAAAATGTCAAATTCATGTACCGTGAATTGCAAAATCCTGGATGTGAGCTACAGCATAGGATTGGTACTACACCGGGAACCATGGCTTGATTCCTGGTTCACTCTCCCTTACCTCCATTGAGCCAAAACACATTGAATGAACAATGGTGGGATACAATGAATGAACAATGATAGAAGCCTTATTAGATGTCTCGTAATCCTCTTCTTGAAACAAAAGGACAATGGTCTGGAAAATATTTTTGTGGATACAAGTCAGCCGGCGCCAACTGGTTAAAGCACTTAGACAAATTCTCAGAATGGCAATTTGAGGATACACCTTGATTGGAACCCTCTTCCCAATAGTGATATAATGATCTCAAATCGAGGTATAATATGCTACCTTGATTTTTACCCACATCCCCAATGACGATATGATCTCCAATCGAGGTATAATACTACCTGGATTGGTACCTTCTTTCCCAATGATGATATAATGATCTTCAATCAAGGTATAATGCTTCCTTTATTGGTACCTTCTTCCCCAATGATGATATGATTTCCAATTGAGGTATAATGCTACCTTGATTGGTACCCTCTTTCCCAATGACATGACGATATAATGATCTCCAATCGAGGTACAATGCTTCCTTGATTGGTACCCTCTTCCCAAATGATGATATAATGATCTCCAATCGAGGTATAATGCTACCTGATGACTGGTACCCTCTTCCCCAATGATATAATGATCTCCAATCGAGGTATAATGCTACCTGATTGGTACCCTCTTCCCCAATGATGATGTAATGATCTCCAATCAAGGTATAATGCTACCTTGATTGGTACCCTCTTCTCCCAATGAGATATATGAAAGACCCCCCATTGATGAATATAACCAACCTGTACATCTGTCTCCAGTTTAATCTTCACCATGTTGTACTCATCAGCGTCCTGTATCCGTAGATGTTGAAGTTGCTTCTCAAATTCTTCAACTCGTCGTTCTCTCTGTTTCATGTACTCCAATTCCTGATCACCACGCCCGTTCATGGATTGATCCCATTTACGATGGTTACCTTCAAGAAGTTCAGACCTCTCAGTCTCAAATGATTTCTGTAACCCAAAAGGAAAGTCACAAAACATCTTCAAGTAGAAATTGAAAGCTCACTCAGTGTAACAAGTAAGTTATTTAAAGCCCATATTCACTTTTGGGAACACTGAAAAATAAAATGTTCACAGATTTGCACATAACTTACATGGTATAGAGATGATGATGGTAGAAAACTTCCTGTGAAATATTTCTGTCTGATGTGTTATTGTTTTTCGAATAATTAGAGAAAAAAGATCCACAAATGATTTTTCGTCTCATGAGACGGAAACTCCGGCCGTTAGAATGAATACAAAAAACGCTGAATGACTTTGTACTGTTTTCTCGTAAAGGAAACAATGAAATGAGCTGAAACTTTCGCAGGTTGATTTTATTAAATAACTCTTGATGCTCATAAAGTATGGAAGTATTTCCAGACACTTTACCAATAGTGTATAATGGCTTTAAACCAGTTGCCGCCAGGATTCTTTTGGCGGAATTGCAATAATCTTTTTTCTTTAAGGGCACCACTGGCACAAAGAAATCCTGACTTGACAATACCAAGAGAACAAAGATTCTCTTTATTGGATTGTTCGTTTTGTTTTCTCAACCAAGAAAATGTCAATTGCGAAAATTGCAAAACATCGTAAATTGCAAAACATCGGCCGTTACCTATGGCATAGGATTGGTACTAAACCCGGAACAGTTGAGCCAAATTACAATAGACCGAGTGCGCGACCCGCGTCATGTGACCTCTTGTTGGTATTAAATGTAAACACACATGGCGTCCTCCATAGGAAAGTGCGCTACGGTACACGATGATTGCTGCATTTAGTTTATTCGATCGAGGCTTTTCTTGTCACGGCATATATTTGCACATAGTTTGCCATCAGCTCAGATTACTATGACCCATAATAGGTCATGTGATGACATGTAAACATTGGTCGCGCAATCGGTCTATTGTACAATGAATAAACAATGGTGGAAGCCTCTCAATGCCTTGTAATCCTCTTCTTGGAACAAATGAACAAAGGTCTGGAATCAGGAATTACACAAAAACCATCTCTCAACAGCGAAAAAATTCCAAAATATTCAAGAAATTGTTTGGTCTTTGAGTAGGTGAATTGAAGCGTTAGACGGCATGTGTGTGTGTGGTCTGTTCACGCTCAGCAGTGGAATGTCCGGGCGACCTTTGCTCCGGTATTCCGAAATTACACAGTGGCCTCTTAACACGGCTTCTGTTTCCAGGCAGGGGAAATATTTGTGTGTTCACACGTCATCCGGTGCCTACTGGTTAAATAATGTCTGAAAGAAACAAGTCTTTGCATTTTAATGGATTGCATTTTTCAGGCTTGTTGAGGGACAGAAGAAGTCCAGCTTGGCTAAGATTTAAACTCACAATCTAGCATCACCAGAGCCAGAGTAACATAATTGTGAAAACACAACGCTAGCATAAAAATCCTTAGGATATCCTATGGGGAATAGTTATGTTCCTCATCATTACCTCAATCTGAGTGAGCTCATCTCGGTAGGCCTTGGTCAGATTCTTAACCTGCTCTTCCATCCTATCAATCATCAGGTCAATGTCTTCAGCTTCTTTCTTCAAGTCCTTGACATACTGGTCATCTTTACTTTTCAATTCCTGATAAAAGAAACATTAATCAAACACAACAAGAAACAAGAAACAGAAGTTTTATTTCAGTTCTCTGCATACATACACACAGTGTAGTCACAAGGAATGGACACTTGTTCAAAGTGGAATTGGATATTAAAAGATTATGCCTTCATTTTATGGAAAGTATTATGATTTCTGCTGTTTGAATGTTTTTCCAAAAGAAATAATGAAAATTTCAAAGCTTTTCAATATATACATTTATAGATTCACCAGGTGATTCACGGGCAGTGAAAGTCCTGACTTACACCCAGTTCAGACTGGCGCTTTAGAGTCGCGCCGAACCAAATAGAATAGAAGCGACACGAGGTCGATCGAAGTAGACTTTGGTTTCAGACTTGCAAACTTAATGTGTTATAAATTAGCTGGAGATGAGAATACAAATTGAATTTCTACTTTTTGCGCTTCCCGTCGGCCACCCCGGGGAATTGTGGGATCGCATTAGGTTCGGTTTATGACAAGATCAACGTCTGAAACCAAGACGCTTCAGAGTCATTTCAAACAGCTGCAACAGTCGATCATTTGACTTCTAGTGAGTCTAGTCCCTCCTAACTGTATCAGATGTCAAACCTTTCATTTACTTAACTCAATAATTTGATTTGGCACGACTCTGGAGCGCCAGTCTGAACAGGGTGTTATAAAAATAATAATAATTCGGGAGGCTAATCGTCCTTACTGACAGCTGAGAAGCTGAATAGGGAAGGACGTGACTACGCGTGTTGGAGCTGCAGGCATTCAAGGGTGCCTTTGGCAGCCAGCCACATCAACCCATATATGACCATGGAGCACAGCCTGAGATCCAAAGTGTTTGGTTTTTCCGGAGGGAGGAAAACCGGATGGCCTGGAGAAAAACCCTCGTGGCACAGGAGAGAACCAACGCACAACTCTACTCACAGGTGGCCCTAGCTGGGAAATCGAACCAGGGACACATTGGTGAGAGGCTTTACACACACGCCACTCTGATCATGCCACCCACACCACCCACATGTTTTTTTATTTTTGTTCAGAATCTTACCATCTGGAAGTCATTAATGAGTTTATTCTTTTCATCAATCATGGCCTCAGAGAGAGACTTCTGTTGCTTCAGTAAATCATGAAGCTCCATCGGAAGGTCTCTTGTGTTGGCTTGTTCCCATTTCTTAGTGATCTCTTCAAAGCGTTCCAGACCTGCCTTAGCCTCAGCTTCCAGCTTCTCATTCCTGAAAACATTCAACAGAGAAGAAACAGCTCAGAAAATCTTGGACGGCTGTAACGCATTTTCTGTGGAGAATCTGCAAGGTGTACAATGTACATTAGCTTCAAGGGGCTGTGTTGTCATGATTATAGCAGGCCTGTGGCTGTGCATGGAAAGATGAACTCTCACCCAGATACTGCACAAGCGCGCGCTTGCGGTCAAACCACAAAAGGTGCTGTCTTTGTCAAACTGTGATGTGAC
This sequence comes from Marthasterias glacialis, assembly GCA_911728455.2. Lineage (NCBI taxonomy): Eukaryota > Metazoa > Echinodermata > Asteroidea > Forcipulatida > Asteriidae > Marthasterias > Marthasterias glacialis. The sequence goes on along the minus strand of OU452232.1, from coordinate 18,790,912 downwards.
AGCCGGCGTGCACGCGCACGTAGTAACTGGGTTATTCCATTTACTGCTATAATCATGACGACACAGGCCCTTCAATAAGACGCGGGCATTGTGACTCCTTCCATGTTATTCCTCCATGGTATAACGAACAGGGAAACTGACTCCAAAAATGGATCAACCAAGATTTTTGTCTCGATGATGGCAGGTAAATTGGGTCAACAAAGAAAGGTGTCTCTACTGTCTCTTGAGCCAATGTTGTCTCAATGGTCCTTATATGCATTGACGTCATCAAGCAGTCATCTTAGAGGTAAAACCATGATGCAACAACGGAAACGAACAGATTTGTATGCACGGCACACAGGATTGGCCAATGAACAGCCTCCTGTTGAACTGTAGGCAAGGGCGCCCTACTCAACTGACGTCATGTGCATAATTAGGTCTATGAGTATATGTACTTGTCTATACTTTTTTTGCGCAGGTTCGCCCCAAGCAAGGCTAATAGCTACTCTTGGCATGCTTGGTAAGGGGCTTCAAGATGAAAGCGTTTACCCAGCTGGCACTGGATGAGGTGTATACACGCCAATTTATTTTTTCAAGCCAGCAAACGGGTGACATGAGTTTTGTATTTTTGTGTGGAATTTGAAAAAAGGTCGTGCAGGTTTTTTTTTGTTTTGGAGCGTGCACAGAGCATGCACTCACAATGATATGCTTCGTTTCAACTACACAAAGAAGCCAGGTGGAGTCAAATATTTTGCCAATTTTCACCATTGTGTGGGGGTTATTGTCTAATCCCCAAATCCAAACCTTTGTCTTTTTGTTCCAAGGAAGAGGATTACGTGGTATCGACAGGCATCCACCATTGTTTATTCATTGTATAGCGGCTAAATGGAGGTTAGTCAGAGTGAACCAAGTTTACGGATTGAAGACCAATCCTCGGCAGTGGCTCACAGCCGAGGTTTTGCAATTCACAGTGAGTGAGTATAACATTTTCTCAATAGAGAAATCTCAAATTCTGGTGCTTCAAAGAAAATCTTTGGTCTCTTGGCTTTGTCAAGTCAAGGTTTCTTTTCGCCAGCAGTACTCTCAAAGAAAAATGATTCAAGCAATTCCGATAAAAAATATCCTGTCAGGCTGACTGGGAAAAAAAACAGGAGATTTCCTGTGAGTTAAAAACAAATCTAGGGAGCTGAAGGTAGGAACTGATTTCTCTTAGACCAGTCTAGGTTGTAGGATGGAGGGAAACATGCACCAGGCAAGGACTTCTAAAGAGATGCAATACGTGGAAAAAAGCTGTTGGAATGGCTCTTTGTTCTACATCTCAGCTACCCTCAAGGTACAGTACCCTGAGGTTACCTTTGTCTTTGGATTTCTTCCTCATCTGTTCGTCTGTGTGCCTCCCTTGCATCTGCTGCTACTCTTACATTGGACACAAGCTCCGAGCCATCTGTCTTCAGCTTCGTCAGACGCTATGATCAAAACAACAAAGATGTTCGAATGAAAATGAAAATCGGACTTGCATGACTAGAATCATTTTGGACAAATCTCAGTACACAGCCTATGACAGATTCCCTTTGATCAAGCTTGGCCGGTGCCTTCTGGAATAAGCCATTCTGAGGTATGGTGGCCACATTACTAGGGCACTATTTGGTTTGGGTAAATTTGTCTGTATACGCCCAAACCAAACAGTGCACTCCTATAGTGTCCACCATACCTCACTAAGGCTAATTGGATGACATTTGAATGGGGGGGAAATGAAAAATAGCTTAGAAGATAAGGATCTTGGTACGGAACCACCTCTATAAATAATGTGTAATAATTTTATGATATCTGGGCCCAATTTCATAGAGCTGCTTAACGGCTGATTTTGTGCTTACTGTGAAATTTCCATTTCATAGCGCTGCTAACCGTAAGCACAGGAAAAGGCATGCTAACCTTCCGGTGCTTACTGTAGGAAAATGGATGACGTAACAATGCAAATCCATGGTGAACGCGCATGCTGGCCACCTGATTTTCTTGCAAACCTGTGAAATATGTTTACGCTTAAGCAAATTTTTCTGCTATCGTTAGCATGAAAATTTGCTAACCGTTAAGCAGCGCCATGAAATTGGCCCCAGGTAAAGTAGGGTTGGGTTAGCGTTAAATTGGAGAAACATCTATGTCTGTGATTGTTTTATATTAACACCCAAGTAGATCCTTGTCATTTGATCGGAGGATTGGAGGTCGCGCGGCATTTGTTATTCACACCATTGCACTGCTACATCATTCAGCGTGCATTTATGGTACTATTCAGCATGCATTTTCATTCTATCCTTTTTGCTCTATTGAACACTCGACCATCGTGTGCAAAACAAAGCAGTACATTGTCCGATAAAAGTGAACCCTATTAATGTTTTATTCTGATAAAAGTTCATCTTGTTAATGTTTTGACTTTTAACCCTTGAATCTTTTAAATCTTGACAAGCCACAAAATAAAGTCATGGATGCCAGAATGCAGTCTTCTTATTGGTCTTTATGATAGTTTTATCCTCCAATCAAATGACAAAGATCTACTTGGATGTTATATCAAACAAATAAGAGAGATTACTTTCATTTGTTGAAAGATGGGATGTTCTATTCTACTCGGCTTTCCCTCTTTGAATGGAACATTCCATCTTTCAACTCATAAAAATATTCCCACCATTGCACTCATAAACATTCATTATTTTTTTTGTATAATATTTGCCTCAGTCCTCTTCATCCAAAAGATTCTTTATCTTACCTGTCTACTATCCTCTATCTGACGTTTGCTCTTGCTCTGTTCTTCCTTGTCTTCTTTCTTTAACGAGTTTGGGTCTTCCCCCATTGCTTCCCTGTAGAAACAAGGAAAGAAAATGGGCATTTATTGATGTGTGACAGGCCTCGAACTAACCAACGGGCACGGCACCTACAGCAATTGCCGTGGTGCCCTGTGCTTTTGCTGTGGTGCCCTTTGCAAAGTTCCAATACAAATTAACATTGTTCTCATTAGAAGTTCCCCTTACTGGAGAAAAATTGCTGTGCCCCTTCAAGAGCGAAGTTCAAGGCCTGGTGTGATACCTAGCTGCCTGAAAATACTGCCCTCTATGGTAGAACCCTCTCTACGTATAGCGTGTCGTGGCTGAGCGTTCAGTATGTCAAATTCAAGTTTGGTTAGCCGTATACGTGTATGGGTTCGAATCCTGATGGTAAAGCTTGTCCTTATAAAAAAAATATGAACAAGACACTTAACTTTATGATACTTCAATAGCCCCGAAAAAGTTCATTTCGCAGCCATGTTGGGTACAGCCATGTACAAACTCATTAGCTGACGCGTCGTCTGCTGAATGATTTCCAGCGTCTGTTTGTGAATGCACGTTAGAAAAAGGTCTCGGGTGACGTCACGTGAAACCTTATTAGTTGCTTCAAGTTCCTCTCTTGCGTTTGCGTTATAACATTATTATCTTCCATTACACCCTAATCTTCCGATCAGATTGCTTGATTTGAAGTGTGATAATAAATCATATCACACTCCCAGTAAAATATATTGCACTCTGCGTATTGTGAGCATCATGCGTCACGCTCCGTATACGGACAGTGCAAAATAATGCTCTAAACTTTGTGCGTTGAACTAACACTCAAAACTGTTAAACTTGATGCGTCAAATGAGAAAAAGCTATATGAAGTTGGGCGGAAGATAAACTCGTTATCATGCGCGCTTGTGGAATCGAAAAATATAGCAGCTGTCTCTGCGTCCCATATTCCGCTCGGCCTGTGGCCTCTTGGGATATGGGATACAGAAGCGCAATATTTTGTTCGTATTCCACGAGTGCGCGTGTGATAATGTTTATGACTGAGTACTATAAAACATTAAAATTAAAGTCTGTTAATCTTTTAATTTTTATCTTCCAGTACGCGCTAATCCTCCAATCAGATTGCTCTATGGGAGTGTGATAATAAACCATATTATTATACTCCCAGTAGTCTATAATGCACCCTGAGTATTCAGAGTATTATGCAACACGCTCTGACCTCTGTATTCGGACAGTGCAAAATTACATTCCAAACTTTGCACGTTGCGCATGCTGCTGTTCATCAAATAACGCTCTAAACTTCACGCGTGTGAATTGTAGTGCATGTTTTCATGATGCAGTATGAAGTTGACGGGAAGATAAATTCGTTATCACACATGCGCGCTCATGGAATACGGGAAAACTTATATTGGCAACATTTTGCATTTACCATTGGCATTGATATCGAAAAAAATTCATACAAGTTTAAATAAAAAACAATTATCTAAAAAAGGAGAGTCATGGATGGAGAGTTATGCACTAAACAGCGCCCTCTATCACCCAATACCCGAAGATTAATCTCAAAACTTTGTGCCAAGTAAGTTTTCTCACCTTCTTGCCATTTCGACACGTTTTGAAATCCGGATTCTGCGGGCAGCAATGCGCTCTTCTGGGTCGGTGGAGTCGACCGAAGGGCCGGTATCTTCTTCCTCATCGTGACCGTTCATTTTTACTCAATTATCAATTATTGCAAACAATAATCGGAATAACCGAATACCATCAAATACAGACTGACACAGATCGTCTATTTAGGTTGCTAACGTGAAATCTGTGTATGTTTACATGACAGCCTCGTCATAAAATACAATTTTTATATTTCATGACGTCAACTAAATATTACAAAAAAATATTTGTTTACTACATTATTTGTTAAAATTATTTCAAAAAAATATTTTTTGTGTAGAAATATTTATGAATAAAATGTTTATACTTGGAATATGTTTTTCTTTTCAACATTTTAAAAGCCAAATGTCTACATACAAATTTCCCAGCATTCATTGCGTTCTTTTGCACAGCCAACATGGCGGTGAGTGAAGATTGGAAAAGCCGACTGTAAAGAATCCACCATAATCTAGGTTTTTTTAAGTTGTTTAGTAGAAATGAACAGCTAAAAAGAAAGCACCCTATTTCATCAATGTATAGAATTGTTCTTTTTGCGTGGATGTTGACGCAGTGACTCTTAATTATTGTGTATTTTACTACTTAGTGTAAACGTCATATATGTGTGCTCGTTATGGTGGTCTGGTAGACGTCGGTCTTCGTTTCACCACACTCTGCGACTGTGCCAGTGCCACTGACGTCCTGGTGTATGATGGGGTTGCTACACATAGCACGAATTTATAACAAAGTTATTTTATGTTTACCTGATTAAATTAGCGGAAACTTTAAATGTTTTGAGCACACATCAACGAAAATTAAAGTTAGCATGATTAGATTAGTCTGGAACTGGAAACAGAAAACAAAACTTCAGTGAGTTAGGCCGCTTTATCAGCTCCGACTCTTGAATTTTTTTATGAAGGCCACATGACCCAACTTACTTGGGTTGTAACGATCAAAACGCACGGAATATGATGCAAACTAGCCCCATAAATAGTGCCAACATGCTGCACTACTCTGTTTCTTTGCCCTACCAACGCTATGGCCAAAATTCAGGGATCAACTTTCAAGTTTCAAATCGAAACTTACATTTTGTTGTCAAATTTGTCCCATTAATCAATGATCTCTTCATCTTTGCCCGAGAGTCTCAACTCAATTACATTAGATCCGAGGTAGCCTGTATTGACTTATTTTGGTGGAATTTCATGCAAAATCTCAAGAGTCAGAGCTGATACATTTTTAGTGATACAACAGACAGATTATTAAAGATCGTCGGAGCCATGATGGTTGTTGTTGCGTTTGCGCACTAATCATCTTGGGCTACATGCTCGCATGCCAACGACGATAGAGCTAAGTGTAGTAAAGAGGGTGCTGTCTAGTTCAGTTACTACCTACTACAGTACCAGGCATGTGCGTGCGATTTTAACATGGGTGTGCGCACTTGAGCTAGCTACACAGAACTCAATTTGTTGCGCACTAATTTCTCCTGCGCAAGTTTAGATTTTTTTCGCCTTGCCTTCGACATTGCGAGCAATGGAAAGTAAATTATGTTCAGAACAATTTGTACAAGTTTTATTTTAAGTATAATTTTAACCGAAAGACATTTAAAAGATGTTCAGGGAGTAGTTTAAAGCTTCCAACATCAGGTAAAAATAGGAGAAAAACACTCTTGTGATTTTGTTCGCATTGTAGAGAAGCTTTATACCCTGAACGCCAGTGGCAGTGCATCGATGTACACATTTATTAGCAGAAAATCACTTACTGTTTTTTCAAGTTGGTTGTCATGGTTGTGTAGACCCAGTAACTGGGGCATTGTACTCCTTCTTTCTTTCTTTTTTGAGTCAAACTTTCAAAAAAAGGAACACAGTTGCCCAATTACTGGTTCTTATGGTTGTGGTAAGTCTATTGAAAAATATACATAACAAATTCACCAATTTTTAAGCAGTGTTGGTTTTGTTTTTAAAAATCAGACTCAAGGCGAGGAGAAGAAAGAGAAGCAGAATGTGATGCGTGAGCTGCGCATTCGTAAACTATGCCTCAACATCTGCGTTGGTGAGAGCGGTGATAGACTGACCAGAGCTGCCAAGGTTCTTGAACAGCTGACCGGACAGACCCCAGTCTTCTCAAAAGGTTTGTGGATCTTGACACTGATGATCAGATCATACTTCACGAGTAGGGAAACTTTATATCACAAATTCACTCATTGCGAAATGAGCTCAACTCTTTGAGACATTCGCTGGAAATATATAGAGTTGCAGGCCAGATACTTCATGGAGGCAACGGAGGCCATGCCCCTGGTCATTGCCTTGCTGCCCTTGAAATGTTCCAAGTAGAAATTTACAATTTCCTCATAGAGGTGCCCTGTATCAAGAAGAAAATGCCTTGGTGCCCTTGCCCTTTCAAGAACGGAGCATACAGGACTGGAGTTGTGACGTCAAAATACACGGCGCATTTGCGTCCTTCTGAAGTATGAACCGGCCTTAACCCTAACTCCCCAGAGTGATTTACTAGGATCCTTCCCCACTATAACAAATCCAACACCATATGGCTAACTCAACGCCCAAACTGTGGTACTCTGATTACGGTGGTATGCCTGAACCCATGTAAAGCATGATCAGTTTACTCATGCAGTCCCCAGTCCAACACAACCCAACAAAACCTGCTGTTGGAGTTTGATGGAATAGGGACTGTTAGGGTAAAGGGTGACGTTAATCACCTTGGACATTTTCATCAGTATGCTCTGGGCCCAATTTCATAGAGCTGCTTAGTAGATGATTTTTTGTGCTTTGCGATTTCCATTTCATAGCGCTGCTAACCGTAAGCAAACAAAAAGTCATGCTTACCTTCCGTGCTTACTGTAGGAAAATGAATGACGTAACAATGCAAATCCATGCTAAACGTGCAAGCTGGCCGCCTAATTTTCTTGCTAACCTGTGTAATATGTTAATGCTTAAGCAATTTTTCTGCTAAAGTTGGCACAAAAATTTGCTTACCGTTAAGCAGCACTATGAAATTGAGCCCAGGTTTTAACTGTTACTCGGTAAATCTGTATGATAAAAAAAATTGCAAAACTGTCTATCAGTATCATACAAATTATTAAACTGTATAAATAGTGGTCACAAACCAGAAACTAACGGAAGTCAATTGATTCTCTGTGGATTGCAGGTAAATAATACAGGAATTGTGTGATGTTGTTACTGTATTTAAAAACATTTTGTATATAATTTGAATTTCTTTAGAATGTCGTATGTTTATGGAGGGAAAAATTGACCCAAAAAGGGCAAGTTGAAATTTTCTCAGAAGTTGATTACAGTCTGCTAGAGGTCTAGTGTGCTGACCATTAGGCAGCGCTATGAAATAGCCCCTGATCATCTTCAGAAGTAAAAGCAATGTATGGTTAGTTTTTGTGTGAATAGAATCTCACGTTAACTGATTCATTGATACTTTCTTACCTTGTATTGCACATTGGTTCAGGCCATGATATATCTTAGTTATTGTGATCCTGTTTAATTAATAATGTGCTATAAAAATTTCTCCTCATGCAACCCACTGATGTCGTCTTCGTGGTATCAGTGTTACTTTAGAAGAGAAACATTCAATATTAAGAATAAACTATTAGCTAGTAAACTTGTGGGTACAACCATGTGTTTGAATCTCTTTTGTGAGGAGTGTTGGCTCTGAAAAGAGCCGGAGTGGTCTCGACGTTTCGATCAGTATACTCTGATCGTCTTCAAGAGAAATTACTGGGCACACAACAAAACGTCTCTTTTATGCTACTCCTGTGTTGTTTTTGCATGCATAGCAATTGGTTGTCTGCAAGTTGCCTTTAAAACTTGGCTTGTGTGATATTTCTCGTACTGAGAATGCGTTAATAATTGAGATTATATCATGTGGTTATTTCAGCTCGTTACACTGTGAGATCCTTCGGTATCCGTAGGAACGAGAAGATCGCCGTTCACTGTACTGTCAGAGGCTCCAAGGCTGAGGAGATCCTAGAGAAGGGACTCAAGGTAACATGGTCTTTTCAGATTGAACTCGCCAAAACTAGTCCTAACTTAGGACTAAGTTAGGGCTAGTTATTCATCATAACTTGAGATAAGACTAGTCCTAGAGCTTTGTGAATCCACTTAAGAAGCTTGAGATCAGGCAAACTTTGCTTGATGGATTGAAATAGTGTCCAGGGGGGTGTTTCATAATGAACATGAAACAATTAATCTTAAATATTAATCTTAAGTCTGAATCAATCTTAGACCACAATTAATTGTTAAAATCCGTTTCATAAAATCAATCTTAGCATAAGATCGATCGAGTTTAAGATAAGATTAATATTAATTGTATCTTAAGACTTTAATATTATTGACAGAGGCTAAAGCGCGACCTTTGACCTAAAGCAACTTTTCAGCTGCCAAAACTTTTCTGATGTCGGCCATCTTGTTTGTCGGTGTGACTGGTGAGTTGATTTTATGCATTTTGTTGTTGATTTTTCACGGGGAAAAGATAACTGTCTTTCATTGTTAGGCAGTACAGTGGTTGAAGGAATAGATACTTGTTCTTTCTTGTAAATAAGTGGTCATTTTATGGCCAATAGACATATTTTTGGTCACAGCGTGAATTGTGGAGTGACAGCTACGGTGCAACTGGGCCGATTGCCCCATCAAAACATGAGTGCATGCACGGTCGGCGGTTAGCGTTTTTTGTAACCAATGTCGTTTGTTCTGCTTTGTCGATTTCCCCTCAAATAAGAAACTGACACTTCATTGAATATAAGGAGTAACTAATACACAACACGATTGAATCTTTCAACCACAAAACTGCTTTCTTTTTTGAAAAATATTGATCATTCATTATAACATTAACAATATAATCATGGTAGATCATGGCATCCAGTTGGGATGAAACAAACAAGGGCAAAAACGTGCTCACCAACTTAAAATGAAAACAGTTTGACTTACGGTACACTGCCGATTATGACTAGAAAAATACAGACCAGCAGCAAATTCCTATAGTTAAAAAAATGTGTTATTTTTTTAAATGGAGGGCCGGTGTTTTTGTTTTTGTTTCTATTGAAATTATTTGGTAAGAAAAAATTGCAAATTTCACACGGTGACAAATCACCATCTTAACACTTCACTATTTCCAGATGGCACATTGGTTAACGTTTTATAGATTAAATAGTGCTTTTATATTATTAGTGTTTTTTTTTTTTTATTTATTTATTGTTTTATTTATTTATTTTAATTTTTTTTTATTGTTTTATTTATTTATTTATTGATGTATTTATTTATTGTTTGATTTATTAATTTTTTTTTGGGGGGTGTGTGTTTTTGTTTGTGTTTTGTTGTTTGCTTGGTTTGACTAATTTAAAACTAGGGGAAAAGCATGAAAAGTGCTTGACAATGACAAGGTATAGGCCTATGCTTAACATTTTTATGTATCATTACAGATAGCAAAATAAATAATTTTGGAGGAAATATTTATTGTCCGTGCACAAATTGGATTGCTTTATGTAGAATAGCAAGGGCAATCTTTCCATTTTAAACTTTCTACTTTGGTTGTTTTTTGTTTTGTTTTTTTAAATCATTTTTACTTGTATTCCATTTATCCTTTTATCTTCGGGATTTATGTTTGTATTGTTTTGTGTTTTTTTAAGAATGAACACAATGTAGTTACAATAATTTAGTTTGCAAAAGTGGAGGAGGGAAAAATGTGTTATAGTTTAAAAAGAGTTATAAAAGGCATAGACCTATCTTTATAATCCCCTATGAATTTTCCATGCAAGTTGTAAACGGAACAAGGGGCTTCCTATTGATAACCCTGATTATAAATATAGATTTAGTATTTTTTGCCCCATAAATGTAACTGACACAACATTTTATCTTTCATTTCTAGGTACTAGCATATGTTGCAGGAAACATGGTAAGTTTGTGAAATATTGATTAAGTACTTAACAATTGTCAGTCCGATTTATTCTTATAAACATTTGGTTTACCAGTATGTTAGGTCAGAGACTGGTCAATAAACTGAACATTAACATACCTTTACACCATTAAGATTTTTTTGAGTATATCTTATATAAAATGAAAACTATGCATTTTGGAATACTTATAATGATCCAACAAATAATTTGGTATAGTTTAATAGAGATAAAACTTTAAATCCCACAGAAAGCAATTGCTGTTTATGATTGACCTTAACTTATTTGCTACTGTGTTTTTATCAGGGCAAGGAAAACAAAGGCAAAACTAGAAACAAGAACTTCACTGCAACTGAAATAAGGGTCTTGGCAGGATTTGTCAAGGACAATTCTCAAAAGCTGTACGGGAAAGCAGGACATTGTTCCCAAAAAGTAATTATAGATAACAAATGATACCGAGTTTAAGTGATTTCAAAATATTGGTAATGACCTTAATATCACATTGAACAATTATCATTTAAAAGTTTACAGTTAAGTTAGTGTATCAGTCAATCATGTATAAAGTTTTTCATCTTAGAGAAGAAAGGAATTACAATTTATATATATATATAGTTTTTGTTTGTTGTAGTTAGGTTAATTTTATGATTATTTCTGCAAAAAACTGAAGACTTGAAGCAAAATATTGATCATTTTGTTTCAAGTCTTCAGTTTTTTGCAGAAATAATCCTAAAATTAATCTAACTATATGTGAAGTCATGCTGTCTTCAAAGATGTAATCTTTTATGCTGTCTTAAAAGATGTAGTTTGATTGTTGAATGATCAAATGCTTTATACTTTGAGCCCATTGAAGGCCATGCGGTCCTTATGTGTGTTAATAATAACAATACCAAGCTGAATTGATATTTTTATTTAATAATTTAAGGTTGAGACCAGGAAGAAAAAATGCTGGGTGAAAGCCGTGGAGGTGTTAAGAGTGGCTGGTGGCCCCCAAACACGCGAATGGACTGACATAAGAAAAAAGTGGAATGAACTCAAGGTGCAAGCCCACAAATACAAACTAAAGAGAGCTGCTACTGGTAAGCTACATGTAATGCATCTAATCCTATTATTAGAGTATTTGGGTTATTAGTTTGTTTCATGATTTTTATGATAATTTTCATGATAATTGGTGATAATGCCATATACTGTAAACTCGGTACTTCCGAGTACTGCTGAATAAATCCACAAGGTAGTCAGCGGGATTCAAACTCGCTGCCTTCACATTCTAGAGCACATGTCTTAACCACTAGACCTCCGAGCTTGCTTGATGTCGAGAGGCCAGTTGGAATCATTTAATAAGCAGTGGGCTGAGTATACAGTGCTTATTATATATCAGTGTAAAAGTAAAACCAGAATATTATTTATGATCCCTGATACAATTATAACATCTATAATGCATATTATTTTACAAACTAGGAGGTGGACCAATACCTGCCACAAACGACACCCTTGAGCAGGTCTTGGATGCAATTTCACCGCAATCCAAGAACGGAATCAAAGGACAGGAGACAGAGACTGACCCCTTATCAGGTGGCATTAATGAGGTAAGGTTGGGTTAATGAATTGTTATTGAACACTGTGTTTGCAGACATGGCAGAGAACTAGAACTGTATTTATAAACATTGCTTTGGGATTTTTGTGAACTAAAATTGTTTACCCCTTCGATCATCTGAATTTCAAATATGAGATCTTAAAAAGGGCTTTATATTGTGTAAATGAAATACATAATATGTTTGTATTTATTTATTTAAAGGACTCAGAATCGCAAGAGTATGTGTCGTCACAGGACTCCTGCAGCAGCTCTGACAACACACAGCAGCAGCAACAGCCTTGCAGTGCCAACATCAGCAGCAGCATACTCAGCAGTAGCAACAGCAGTAACAACAACAGCATCAATGGCATGCACATCACTGTTGGCAGCAGCAGCAGCAACAACAGCAGCAGCATCCAGGACAGGAATGTCAACATTGGTAGCAGCAGCTTCAATAACATACAGCCACGACAACAGCAGCGAAAAATACCAAAGGCAGCAGGCATACAGAGACGTGAAGCTGAAGAGGAACTTTTGATGGTTGAAAGAGTCAAGTTGGACCTCATGAGACAAAATATTGAGATCCAGAGGGGTATTTTGAACTGTCTACAATCCCTCTCAACATCAGCAATCTTTAACTCCATGCAATAGTAATGTAATCTTTCAGCCCTTCTTGCTCATACGGAAACGTTAAAGGGATATTGTAATAACAAACAAACATACTAGGCTGGAGTCCCTATTATGACTTTTATAAGTCATAATTATGACTTAACACAAGTCATAGTTATTTCTTTATGTTAAGTCCCATGTAATTATGACTTTGGTAAACATCAAACGCAATAAAGGGGGCCACCATGCATCCGTCACGTTTGTAGTTTTACAATGGTGGTACAAAATAAATATTTAAGTTCATAAAACCAACGAAAACGTGTTTCACCATGTGTATGGACATTCAGGCTCATACTAAAAATAATTTTAGTTAATTCATTTGCTGAGTAATTAGAACAATTATAATGATAATCAACTCAAATCATCTTTCGGATATATGCATGCATGTCTACTCACGAGTTGAAGTTCTTTTTGGGTGGTTTCAGGTATTTAAAAAAATCGCAACCATTAGAAAAACTGCTAACTCGACATTAGAAAATGGCCCCCTTTACTGTGTTTTGTGTATGAGTCATATTTATCAAATAATAAGTCATAATTCTGACTTAACGTAAGTGATAATAATGACTTAAAGGGCCTATGAAGTGAAATTCTTTTGAAATGTATTTTATATCAAATATCCATGCTTGAGGACAGTTTAAACAAAATACAAAGTGAATTTTTGAATAAAATTCAGATTAAATGTACTACTTAATTTTCCAAAAATGAGGGCACTTTTGTGTGAACTCATTAGAAAGTGTAAAAATACCCAAAATTTGGCAATCAAAAGGTGAAATTCCTTTGTCAACATTAATACAGAGTTTGGAACAATGTTTTCAAGTCTTAAAAAAATCTCATTTCATAGGCCCTTTAAGCAAAGGAATGTGCTTTTACTATGTCCCTTCAACGCTTACATAGGTTCTTTGACAGGTGGTCAATTTGTTGTTTAAAGTTGTTTGATGTTGCTTGATCCGTTAAAATTTTATCCGTTATTTAAAACAAAATGATTTTTAAAATGTTGAATTATGTTATTTAACAAAATATAAAAATGTTCACTGCAATATTTAAGTTGTGTTCATTCCACAACATTTTAACTATTTGTAAAATGATGTACGGCCCTATTTATAAATTGGTCGTAAATCTACATTTAATATACAAACTTAGATTGTAAGAAATGAAATTATATGGACACTTCATGAAACAGTTTAATTTTGAAGGTTATTTAATAACGTACCTTTCACACAAGGCCTCTTTGTTTACTTTCAAAACAAAAAATATGAAGGTTCCAATGAAAACAAGCATTTCTGGAAATTGTAGGCAAAATACAGCAATTCAAGTTTGATTGTGTTCAAAGAGCAATAAAGGTTTGGTTATTTCACAGAGTTTGATATTTAACCGAAGAAATTGTTAATTATTTCTACCCTGGCAGCATCCCCAGTTACTGCAGCAGCAATGTCATTATCTTCAAAATCTTCATTGTCATCTTCGGCATCTTGCTGATCATTTTCTGGATCAAGATGAGGTTCTCGCAATACCTTGCTAATGTTAAAGAGCACACAGCAGGCAACGATGACATCACATGCTCTTTCCGGTACAATTTGCATGCCATGACCCAGCAGACACCGGAATTTGTTCTTTAGTTGTCCGTTAACTTGCTCTATTACCACTCTAGTGTTGGCGAGAGACCTACAAAACAAAGTTATGACTGTTAATGACAAGCTTTCATAAATGCAGGGCTTTGATTTTTTGGTTTTAGCAAGGCTTTTAGTTTTTATGCCAGAGTTGGGCAATTTTTTTTATAAATCTGGTTCCGATTACATGCTATTTTAAAATAGGGTAGGTAGTTAGGGAAATCTTTTTGTTGTTGAAATTTTGTTAATGCTGATTTTGACTTCACAAATGCCTATTTGAGTTTGGTTTTTTTTTGTTTTTTTGGGGGGGGCATTTTCCCAAATAACTTTTTTGAGATTCCCCCACCCTGAAAAAAAAGCAAACATTTGGATCACAGCGTATAAGTTAGGGAAACCGGAATACAGCCCTGATTAAAACTGCCTTTTTCTGCACATTTGATAATTTACCTTTCATAAGCTCTTTCTTCATTGGTAGCAGGGTTGGCTAATGGGGTCATCAACCATGGTCGAACTGGATAGCCTGAATCAGCCAATAGGATGCCTTGTAATTCACCACGGTCAAACAACTGCCCTATGCGGCTTTCTTGCAATATCCGACTGTCATGAGTGCTGCCGGGCCACCTAGCTACGACATTTGTTATCATGTAGTTTACATCACATATGAGCTGCACGTTGATACTATATTTGCCCTTTCGATTGACAAATACATGTTCATCTTCCCCAAGATTGCATCCATGTAGGCATATATGTGTTCCATCAACTGCTCCTACTACTTGGGGGAAGCCTGCTTTGGCAAAGAAATCCCTCTGAATTTCACGCACCGCTACCGGTGTTGTCGGGAATTTTATAATGTCATTTTTAAGACGACACAATTCAGGGGTCACTCTCCTTATTACCCGTGAGCAAGTGGCAATACTGCATCCGTGCATTTCACTTGCACAGTCGAATAAGGAACCAGTTGCGTAAAAACGCAGGGCAATAAAGACTTGCAGACTCGACGGCAATGCATGGTTTCTCCTTGTGGGATGATGTAGGCCAGCCTCTATCATGTCGATTATATGGATGCAGCCAAAACGAGTGAATCTGTATTTCTTGTACATTTCAACATCATCGTATATATCTAGAGGGTTCTTCCTGTCTCTGAACACTCTCTCCCTACGCAAAGCGCGACGATTATTTATCAAAAGGAGTTGAAACGCCATGATGAATCAGCAGTGTTGTAAAGACACATCCACAATATTAACTATATTATGTTTTATTTTCCCGCCAAATTGTCACATGCAAATTAAGATTAATTGTTTTGCTCCTACAATTGATCTGAGACCATGTGTGAGGCCAAGATTGATTCAGAGTGAACTTAAGTTTAATATTGATCGTAACTTTCTTTATAAAACAGAGATAAGATTAATTGTAAATTTGGGGAGTTTAAGATTGATTGTTTGGAGATAAGACTGATTATTCTGAGATAAGATTAATTGTAAAGCTTTATGAAACACCCCCCAGATCATTGTTTTTAACGGTATTTTATTTTTGTCTGCTGTTTTTAAAACTAGTTAAAAGAATTTTTAACGAACGCTGCAGGCTAAAATTTCGCAAAGCTGCTTTCCATAAGAGAATAAAAAGATGAGATAATTAATTGAATTTGAGTGTAAGAAGAAGCAAAGGGTGTTTGCCTGAGTCTAGGCCTGACACTGTTACGTTGTAAATGTTCTCTGTCAATGCTAGAACTTTCCATCATCTTGGCTTGACTTGACTTTCTGGATGAATGCATCCTTTTTGATTATCCATCTTTTCTTATCAGAACAAAGATTGTTTAAGGACTTTGTTTCTTTACATCAGGTGCGTGAGTACGAGTTGAGGAAGGGCAACTTCTCTGGCACAGGCAACTTCGGCTTTGGTATCCAGGAACACATTGATCTCGGTATCAAGTACGACCCCAGCATCGGTATCTATGGTATGGACTTCTACGTAGTGCTCGGACGACCAGGATTCAATGTAAGACACAAGAGACGTAAGCAGGGTCGCGTCGGATCCAAGCACCGAGTGGACAAAGAGGAGGCCATGAAATGGTTCCAACAGAAGGTCAGTGTTTTTTTTGTTTTTGTTTTTTTTTGGGGGGGAGGGGGTTTGTCGTCATATTTTGGCTTTTCTTCAAACATTTTGGGAACCTCCCTTGCACACTGCTCTATCTAACCAGTTGGCATCGGATGACCTGTTTAGACACAAAAGTTTCCCCTGCCTGGAAACGGAAGCCGTGTAAAGACGCCACTGTGTAATTTTGGAATACTGGAGCAAAGGTCGCCCGGACATTCCACTGCTGAGCGTGCACAGAACCCACACACACACACCGTCTAACGCTTCGTTTCACCCGCACACAGACCATAAAAGGTCTTGAATATTTTGAGAGGCGTTTATATTTTTTGTAATCCCCGATTCAAAACTTTGTTTCCTTTTGTTCCAAGAAGAGGAAAACAAGACATTGTTCATTCATTGTATTTTGGCTCAATGGAGGTAAGTCAGAGTAAGCCAGGAATTGAGCCATAGTTCTGTGATTAATACCACTCCTATGCCGTAGGCCGATGTTTTGCAATTCTTGGTGCGTGAATTTGATATTTTCACGGTCGAGAAAACAAAACTGACGATCCGGTAAAGAGAATCTTTGTTTTTCTTGGCATTGTCAAGTCAGGGTGCCGGCAGTACCCTCAAAGAAAAAAGATTCCGGCAATTCCGCCAAAAGAAGCCCACCAGGAGGACAGTAAAAAAAAAAATAGGATCACGGTGGCAACTTGTTAGCGTGTGATTGAAAAAGTTAATAATAGATTTCTTGTCTATAATTGCGGAACATGAGGGAATAAATCCCTACAGAATAATGTAAATACTTCACTTAAAGCCCCAGCTCAGCATTGGTGAGAAGAAAAACATAAATGTTCACCAATTTACATACACCTTACATGGTATACAGATAATGATGGTAGAAAACTTCCCTTGAAATATTTCTGCCTGAAGTGTTATCGTTTTTTAAATAATAAATTAAATAAGATCCAAAATTTGTTTTTGTCTTGGCGAGACGAAAACTCTGCCTATATAAATGCGTACAACAAATGTATGAATGCATTTTTACCGTTTTCTCGCAAATGAAATAACAAAATGCGCTGATATTTTCACAGGTTGGTTTTATTACAAATATCTTGATTTGTGCAAAGAATGGAAGCATTTACAGACAATTTACCAATGTTGAGCTGGGGCTTAATTAACCCTTACCCCCTAGCAGTTTTTGCTGGAAACCATACCAAATCCGCCAAAATCAATCGACTGAGAGACAGTAAGTATGCAACAGTACTGAATCAATCATAATCAACCAATGCTTTTTTTTTGCTGAAGTACTGAATCAACCAGAATCAGTCACTAACATATTGGAGTGTTTTGACTGGTTTGGTACAGCAGGCTTCCAATTCGACCAACTCTACAGAAACCAACCAGTGGTTTTAAATTGCTGAAAGACCAACTCAATCAAAATCAACCAATATTTCAATCTGGTAGTGTACTGAATCAATCAAAATCAAGCATATTCAGCCGATTGATTTTGATGGACTTGGGACAGTTAGGGTTAAGGCCTCGCTCCACAGATACCATAGCCCAAGTTTAAGTTTTGCATCATAAAGCTTTACTTTGATTTCATCCTGGTTTTGTTCTTTCAGTATGACGGTATCCTCCTCCCAGGAAAGTAAACGTATGAAATCACCATGATCAAGAAGATAACCAGCTGCTAGGTACCAGACTAGACCTACATTCTACAACACGCAGGACAGGGGAGATTTGTAAAAAAAAACACGTTAAGTTTTCAGTCTAAATACATCTGCTTCGATTTGACAATAAATGCAACTTGCAGCCAGTTGACAGTCAACTTGTTTTGTTCTTGTGTGAAGTTTTTGTCTGAGTGATTCCAGCTAAACAGCAGTCCCTTATTCCCCATTAACCCTTACTCTGCTCCTATGTCACTCCACATCAAATTGTTTGGACTTGGATATGAGTGGAAGGCCTGGCCCAGTGATAAGCAATTGTTTTTTGGACCCCAAGACCCTCAGTCCTTCAGAATCCTTCATTTTGGCAAAGAGGATATAGAAGATTATTTGTGGGGTTTTTTCCCCATACACAGATGTGAGTTAAGCGCTGTATACTTTCCCCGAGTCTTGTGAAAAATCAAACTCACGAGGCATGTTCCTCGGGTTGGATTCGAACCTGCGAACCCCACCATTCTAGAGCAGATGCCTTGCCAACTAGACTAACGAGATTGCCCAGCAGCTAGAGGCAGTTCGAATCCTATTCTTATCCTGATGCAAAATTAACCGATAAAGAAGGATTTGGGAAGGTAAGGGTTAAGATAATTTGATGATATGATGTTATTTGAGAGGTTCAAGAATGGTATGTTGTTGGTACTTGCTAAAAATCTAAAGAAGTATTTTGATCTTGGGGTGGTGGGAAACACCTCAATTTTTATTTATTTTTTTCTCCTGGAATGGTTTCCTTTTTTTGAAAAACAATGGAAAAATAATTCAGATATTGTGACAATAAAATGTTTTTTTTTTTACAAGCATAATTACAATTTATTTTTCTGCGTAAAATACAATACAGTATAAACAATAAAAAATAAAATCTGTGTAAATAGATTGTTCTGTGCTGTGATTGTTTCAGGCAAATCAAGCAGTTTGACAGAAGACAAACTCTGTCAGAAAATAAATTGATCTTTAACTCTTCCTGCAAAACTACATAAACTGTATTTACATGTTTACATTTTTCCTGCAGTAAAATGTCATCATTTTGGTCATACAGCAGTGAAAAATTGCTCTTGTGCAGCAAAGCAAAATGGCTACATAAAATGTCTAAGTTCCTACTTCATCATCGTTTGCTACTCAACAGTAGCATTCCATGTGCACCAAAAAAATGTTCAGTCTTAATATTTTGCTAAGCAAAATTTCTGGAAGAAATTCTTCCTTGACTATGTAGTATCAACTTCATTTAGCACACAATATTTGACATATAGTTGTTGGGTTGTTGGCGAAAGGGTTAAACAGAATCCTCTTGGAATTGGAAGCACTGTAGCACCGAATGGGAATGTGAAGTCGTAATTAATAATAAACCACACGTAATACATGCTTCTTTCTAAGCACAGTCAACACATCAAGGCCCTGTACAGGATTGGTAAGGATCACAAACATTGTTTAGTTTCAGTCTGAAAGCTTACTGTTGATGAAGTTCAGACTAGAACCAGTTTTTCTGTGCAATATTTCCCTCTGAAATGCTGTCATATTTGAGAAACCTGTATCTGAAACCCTAAAACAACGCAACAGCTGATTTCGGTTGTAACAACCGAAGTTAAGGTCAATGTGTTTACATGCTGAAAAGTGTTCACAGCTTTTCACTATTTTCTCCTGACTCAGACAACGGATTGAGCTCAAATTTTCACGGGTTTCTTTGTCCATGTATATATTGAACCAGACAAAGTAAGAACACTGTACTATTAGCTTTACCAATCCTGTAGAGTGCCCTTAACAACGACGAGTTCAAAGAACCCTTATAGTATCGACAAATTTTACCAAAGGTTCCTGAAAAATAATGAACAATTAATGCCAGTGGTTTGTATTGTTTCAAGGTCAGTCTCTTTGCTCCCTGATTTCTTTACCAAAGTACTGTTTTGAATGCTAGTTTGTAATGTCTGCCAATAACAGGCCTTGATCTTAACCGAGGCCTTTGGCCTCATGCCCTGTCGAGTTGGCCAGCATGCCCTTCAGAAAAATTGCACTGTTTCTACCAACTTGGCCAGCATGCCCTTGTACAATTTCTCTGATTTGGCCAGCAAAGGCCTGCCCCCGTTTTTCTTAAGATCGAGGCCTGCAATAATAATAATAATAATAATAATATAACGTATTTGTTTATCACCTACTGCAGGTCAGCCTCTAAGCGCTTTAAGTATTAGAATATTTTCCCAGCAAAGTATTCAGAGTTACATTTTGAAGTATGGGACCTATTCCTTTACATAGCACCATGTAATGGTTTACAAGGTGCTGTGGCGCAATCTGCAGCCGATCAAACCAGGAACACCGGGGCAAACCCCTTCTCTTTGCGATAAGTGCACTGGGCTCTTTTACGTGCATTACACAACACACGGGACCAACAGCTTTAGGTCCCATCCGAAGGACGCAGCAATAATGGTTAAGTGTGTTGCTTAAGGACACAAGTGTCACGACCAGGACTCGAACCCACACTCTGCTGATCAGAAACACCAGAGCTTGAGTCCGGTGTTTTTATCCGCTTGGCCACGACACGCCATATTAACACAGTTAATGGATGAACTGTCATATTAACACAGTTAATGGATGAACTGTCAAAACTTCAGCCATAGGTGGCAGCAGACATACATGTATATGGTAATTTCCTTTTGTTTACATGATTCTGAACATGTACCATGAAGAATGGATTCACCCAGGCTGTTGGCAGATCTCTTGTACATACATCTCCACAACGACCTATTCCCATTGCAATAGACTGATCCATTAAGCCCCACCTACTAACATATTGACCAATCACAGCCTTGACTACACCACTGAAAGTCCAACACGTAAAAATCCGATTAGGAAAGTAAACAAACTGCCGCCATTGTTTTGACACTCAACAGCACAAACAACTGTACTAACTTTTGTTCTGTTTTCAAAAAAATGCGTATTTCTGGTGGTGTA
Source organism: Marthasterias glacialis (assembly GCA_911728455.2). Taxonomy (NCBI): domain Eukaryota; kingdom Metazoa; phylum Echinodermata; class Asteroidea; order Forcipulatida; family Asteriidae; genus Marthasterias; species Marthasterias glacialis. The sequence goes on along the minus strand of OU452232.1, from coordinate 18,769,997 downwards.
CATCCCAACACAGCAGTGGTTCCTGTACAGTCGTGTTCCTGTCAGTGATCCTGTCTGTATTGTTCTTTGGACTCAAGGCACTGCTCAAAAGGCCGCAAAACTAAATCCATACCATTCACGAAACCCACGTATGTGTGTGTATCTGATACGTGTGTGTGGCCGAAACTGAACCACCACTGCGATCATGGCAAGAAAGTCACACAATGTGCTGTTGCTAGGCAGTCGCTAAGGTCATGAAGGTAGGCGGGGCTTAATAGATCGGCCTATTACCAATATTGCTCTATATTTCCGAGTAATGTAAGACATATCTTTTTGGCACCAACATGAAACAAGTGTTCTAACAAAAATTTAAACAACTGTTCTAATTCAGCCACTATTGTCAAATCCTGATCCACAATTGATGCGTAGTCACTAATGATGTCACAACAGACTGTTTAGACAATGAAAAATGTTTAATCGGCAATCTTGCGCTGAACACCATGCCCTCAAAATCACCACTGACATGGACGGCACACCTTTGTCCGGTGTGTTTTATGATGGGAAGGTGTTGGGCGGAGCACTTTGTGACCTCATGATTCCTGGAATCTCGTGTTGATACCACGCCTCAAAATCCTCCACTGACATCAACGTGACCCTCTCACGAATAAACTGAAGAGAATGAGAAATAATTTGTGTTAAAACATTGAAGCTTCAGTTCATTAAAGGGGCTGTGTCGTCATGATTATAAAAGTAAATGGAATAGCCCAGTTACTTACGCGCCCTTGCGCACCGGCAATCATATCACAGTTTGACAAAGACTGCATCCTTTGTGATTTGACCGCAAGCACGGGCGTGTGCAGTATCTGGGTGAGAGTTCATCTTTCCATGCACAGCCACAGGCCTGCTATAATCATGACGACACAGCCCCTTTAAGTTACATTTGCATGTAACCCCAAGTGTTGAATTACATTTGAAAGCCCTTTTTCTGACTTATATCAGGGAATAACCTCCGAACCCAGAACAAAAGACAACTTAAATAGATGTTAATATTTGCATCGGGGGAATGAATATAAATTTCAATTTGCCTTACACTGATGTGTGATAAGCACTGTATACTCAGTGCTTTCGAGTTCTGTGGAAAAAAATCCACAGGCAACTCGTTTGGGATTCGAACCCACGACTCCCGCATGACTAGAGCAGATGTCTTAACCACTAGACCACCAAGATCACACTAGACCACCAAGATCACACTAGACCACTAGATCACACATCGGTGTAAGGCAAATTGAAATTTATATTCATTCCTCGATGCAAATATTAACATCTATCTAATTGTTTGCGGTACCTGCCGCTAATAATACTGGATTCGAACTGGCCCCTCGTCACCGGGCGTGCTCGGTGGTCTAGTGGTTAAGACATCTGCTCTAGTCATGCGGGAGTCATGGGTTCGAATCCCACCTGAGTTGCCTGTGTTTTTTTTTCCACAGGACTCAAAAGCACTGAGTATACAGTGCTTATCACACATCGGTGTAAGGCAAATTGAAAAGACAACTTGTAAAAGTTAACAGTGATATAAACAGATTGTTCTTCATAGAATTCTTCCCTACCTCTACAGCTGCACTGACGTCTGGCAGACACAACTCCCACGGCTTGAGACCCGTAAGTACATTCAGAAATTTCTGCGGTGTGATTTTCCGACTCTCTATAATACCCATGCTTTGGAGTTTATCCAAGATGGCAGCACAGGCTCGATCGGTGAATACATAGGAAGGTAGCCTTGATGTGAGCTCCTGAAACCTGAAGGAATAAACCAAGAATCTATGAGATAAGCACTCAAATGCCTGAAAGGCAACCACCTGATGAATGCAACAAAATATTATCTGGCACAGTCTGCTGATAGCAACAATGCCTACCACCTAAAACAACTGCCGCTGGATGTCCTGTTTACACGCAAATATTTCCCCCTGCCTGGAAACAAACCGTGTACAGACGCCATTGTGTTAAAACGGAATACCAGAGCAAAGGTCGCCCAGACTTTCCACTACTGGGCATGCACAGACCACACACACGCCATCTAACGCTTTATTTCACACACACAATCATATGCCGTGGCTCATCCCCACCGCCAATGTTTTGCAATTCCTGATGTATAAATTTGACATTCTCGGTCGAAAAAACGAATATGCACACTGCAATAAGGCGAATTTTTGTTCTCTTGGCTTTGTCAAGTTGGACATTCTCTCAAAGAAAAATTATTCTGACAATTCCAACAAAATAATCCCATCAGGCTGGACAAGAAAAAATGGGAGATCCCCGGCTGCAACTGGTTAAAAAAATATTTTTGTGATCTATAGCTAGATGCTGCTGGAATTTTTTTTTAAACACTTCAACATGTATTTATTTATGGATTCCTTACCATTTACTTTCTTCTTCCACTCGTTTCTTCCTCATCTTTTCTTCGGCCGACTCTTCATTGTCTTTTGCCGCTTCTTTCATTCTGTCCAGTTGAGAGCTGATGTGAAGATTGGTCCGGATCGCTCGGAACTTCTCTTCATTTCGCCAAAGTTTCTTCCTGTTAAAAAAAATTGTGAGTGTTGAAAAGTACAAATCCACAAAAAAATTGCAAATTCTATGCATGAACTTAACAATCTATGGTTAATATTATTTGTATTTTTTTATCCATACACTGATGTGTGTTAAGCACTGTGTACTCAGTACTTTCCCAAGTTCTGTGAAAAAAATCCACAGGCAAGTTTCTCGGGTTGGATTCGAACCAAAGATACTACAAAACCAAGATAGGACACTCTATTCAGAAACATGAAATGCAAAACTTGGGGCGCCCGCTGTCGTCTGGTAGGTAAAACCAAAGATCATTTGCGCAATAAGTAGGTCCTAATAAATGGAAAAACTTACTCAGAACGATCCCACTAACTAAAAAAGGTGAAGGTGATCGAAAATTTGGTGTTCGGCAATAAATTGTGTCAATAATCCTTGCAAAATTGACACACGGGGAAGGGCGCCCTCATGCGGTTGGTAGGTATAGAGGCGTTACATCTGCTACCGTGCAAAACAGCACAAGTGTCCTATCTTGTGTTTCTTGTATCTTTGTTCGAACCCACAGCCCCAGTCATTCTAGAGCAGATGTCTTACCAACTAGACAACCGAGATTGACCGGCAGCTACAGGCAGTTCAAATGCTATATTTTAGCAGCTGGTACCGCAACGATCTTCAGAGATGTTATTTTTTTCCCTTATCCCCGTTAAAATAAAAATAAAAATATTAACATGTTTTAATTAAAATTTATGGTCAAGTTTCACATGGTTTATAAAAATAGCACTTACTTTTCCAAGACTTCTAGTTTATCATGAAGCATAAGAGCTTTGTCTTCAGTGACGTCAGCAAAGCGACTTCTTAACTCCGACGGAAGATGAACGTGTTTTTGACTTGGGAAGATGGGTTTGAACTCCGTCTTGGGTGGAGCACTGTAGAAAATAAACAGAAAAGCACAGGGATGAGATTGTATGAAAATAACAAATACTGAAAATGGGATATTAATGTACTCTTGGTGTGTAAATGAAGCTCCCTGAACGTACAGAATGCTACATTTAGAGGTTTACAGATTCTCTTTAGCATTTCAAGAAGGTATCTGAAGGTCTGGTCTTAACAAAGTCCAAATCTTGTTCATCACTGTGATGGCAATTTCGCCCTTTTCCAAGAAAACTCCTGAAATCAGGAAAAATCCTGACAAATCTCATGCCTGACAGCATCATGAGAAAACGGCTTTTGAACCTAATGTCACTCCGGATATGCCAATTGATATGACATCAAATAAGTTGTTGAACGTCTTTCTCAAAATGAGTAAGTTGTTTGATTTGTTTTGTATTATGAAAGCTGAACAGGAGACGTTCTTTTGATATCCAACCCTCTACAAAGAGTAGACTGCATTCAGGATGAACTATGTTTGCGTAACAGTGTTGAGGGATTGGGGTATTTGTTATGCATCTTTGAACACATACCATTCCAAAATCATTCATACTCTTAACCAGTTGCCGCCGTGATTCTCTTTTTTCTCCCGTCCCCCTGGCGGGATTCTTTTGGCGGAATTGCCAGAATCATTTTTATTTGAGGGTACCGCTGGCACAAAGAAACCCTGACTTAACAATGCCAAGAGAACAAAGATTCTCTTTATTGGATCGTCCATTTTGTTTTCTTGACTGAGAAAATGTCAAATTCACACAGCGTAAATGTAAATTGCAAAAAAAAACATCGGCCACTGCCTACAGCAAAGGAGTGGTACTAAACATGGAGCTATGGCTTGATTCCTGGAATACAATGACTAAACAATGGTGGAAGCCTCTCGATGTCTCGTAGTCCTCTTCTTGGAACAAACAGGCAAAGACAGGTCTGGAATCGGGGATTACACAAAAACCACCTCTCAATAGCGAGAAAACTCAAGACCTTCTTTGGTCTTTGTGTGGGTGAAACGAAGCATTAGATGGCGTGTGTGTGGTTTGTGCACACTGGAATGCCAGGGCGACCTTTGCCCCGGTAGTCTGATTTTACACAATGGCGTCTTTACACAGCTTCCGTTTCCAGGCAGGGGAAACATTTGCTTGTGAACAGGTCATCCTGCACCAACTGGTTAAACTTATAAGATTCCCTGCTTTATTTCTAGTTGCAGCCAAACCAATATACCTACCTCATAGTTCTTAGCTTCCTATTGGTTGAGGCCACCCATGTATGAATCTGTTTTTCTGCGGGTTTGTTCACCTTCTTATCTCTCTCCTCAAGATGCTTTTGCTGTTAGGTGAGAATTATAAAATCTATTATCCATGTCTTCTCCTAACATCAATTTTTACCCTGAATACACAATTATTTCATAAGTAATGACCTATCACGTACATTCAATCTCACAAAATAACTCAAAATCTTTTAATTGAAAATGAAAATGCTAGACAGAATATTCATGCCTGTTTAATATAAACTGAACTGCCAAATTAAAAAACAATTTCATTTCGTTTATTTCATTTATTCATTCTGGTTGTGAAGCCAAGGGTTCTTAGAAAAGCAAACTTTACCACTACACCAGCCAAGAACCCCATGGAGAGAAGACAAGGAAGAAAGTTTCAGTTTTAGATGTGGGAGGAAAACCCCAGAGAAATAACTCTATGGAAAGCCCACGCAATCAGGTAGGGACTGAAACCCCAATCCACATAAATCACTGGAGGGATTCGAACCGGGGTCCCAGAGGTGGAAGGCGAGGAAAGATACCACCATGCCAACCCGACCTTCCAAGATGTAACATATCATTATTATTGTATTTTTAATACTTTACAGTATCTTTATTAGCACCCATGCTGAAGCTGAAACTAACACTCACTGATAGTGTGGGGGTTTTGCTGACCGTAGTTCGTTGACCCGATGACCCTGCACTCAAAGCACCGCTGCGATCACTGGCAATCGATGCAGACCTAAAGATTCATCAAGAAGAACAAGAATGTGGAGGTGAGCCTGCATCTTCCTTTGGTCTAGAGGATGGAAACCCTCTGAACTTCCTTAGTGATAATACAATTCTGAAAAGTGGAAGTTTGTCTTGGTCTTCTCTTGGATTAGAAGATTATCCCCCCTGTACCAGTGGCGTAGCCAAGGGGTGCAAAGGGGGACCTTTTGTGGAACATCTTGCCCCCTGCTTGCCCCCCCCCTCCCCGTCAGCCTCTGGATACCATGAAATTTGCTATAATCAGGCAATTTTAACTGAAATTGCTTTGTCTACAGGTATCTGTGCCCCTTTGCCCCCTGCAAAAAAGATGCTGGCAACGCAACTGCCCTGAACTTCCTGGTGTCACCAGCACCGTAACTAGGGTAACATTTTAGGGGGCACAAGAAGGGGCACCATTGTTCATATGTAGGGGGGGGGCAATTAAAGCTGTAGTTTCCATTTGTATTTTTCCTAAACAAGCCCCATGTTCAGCGCTCTTCTGATGTGTTGAGGTGAAACAAAACACATTCTGCGTGTCAATAATAAAAAAAATAGTTTTAAAAACATTGAAATTACTACATTAAAGCTCATAAAATGTATTATTTAATTCTGGTAATTTATAATCTCAAAAGTCCAGATTTCAAAAAGGGGGGAGGCACAGACATCAGTTTGGGGGGGGGCATGTGCCCCCCCCTTCTTAGTTACGCCACTGGGTGTCACAAGGATTTCTCAACAGTCTGCATCAAATTTTCACCACAAAATAAAAACCAAAACTGGAAGTATCGAATGTCCATTTATCATAACTTTGATTCAGTTGATGGCTGATTTCATCTCAAGATCTTTTTGAAAGATAAAAACTGAATCCAGATGAAATCTTTATAAATTATAAGCCTCTCAATGGATGAGTTACCTCTCTCGTCTAGCACCCCGTCTTGATGCTGCGTCATCTATCTCCTCAACCTTACCGACCATTGATGCACTTTCGCATATATCATCAAGCAGTTTCAATGTACCTATAAAATAGAAAATGAATTATTATTATTATTATTTCATGATATCACAGCATGCAAAAGAAAGATCTCATTTTCCTCTGTTCCGGTAACTCCTCGAGTCCGGCTACGTCCCGTAGCCTTAGATCTTGAGGGTCTTTCGCAGGATCCTAGCTGTTCCCAAAAGTGCCGCCTTCTGCAGCAAATCTACCCTCACAGTTGTGCCTATTTGATCCAGATGCTTCTCCAGTGCCTTCGAAATGGTGCCAAGTGCGCCAACCACCACAGGGACTACTTTCACTTTCACCTGCCAAATCTTACGAAGCTCCCTGGCCAAGTCCTGATACTTCTGAATCTTTTCCATCTCCTTAGAAGCCACCCTTATATCACCCGGCACAGCTATGTCGATGATATGACACATCTTCTTCGTCTTATCTAAGACTACAACATCCGGACGTCTATGTTCTATAACATGATCAGTCTGAATGTTAAAGTCCCAGAGGATCTTGACCTCGTCGGTCTCTACAACTTTCTCTGGAACATGGTCGTACCACTTGGCATGCACCTGGACACCATACTTCTTACACAGATTCCAGTGAATCACCTTAGCCAACTTGTCATGTCTGCCTTTAATTATTATTATTATTATTATTTTCTGGTAATGAAACCAAGGATGCCTCATAAGTGAACTTAATCACTGTAGCTCAGAAGCCTGAGGAAACCTGTCGATAAGAATGCTTGCTATCTGAACCAGAAACGCCGGTGTTAAACCCCTACTATTTCACGATAAGTGTTCTGGGTTCTGTTACATGCATTACCCATCCTAGTACACAGGACCTATGGCTTAATGTCAGGAACACCAGGGCTTGAGTCCGTTGCCCTTAACCGCTCGGCCATGAAACGTTGGACTCAGGTCTGTTACGTCCACAGAATAACAGAACTTACCTTTGCCTGGCGTGACTTCCTTCCTAGCTGCAAGGTCATCCTCTTTTCTTGGCGTACTATCAGAGCTCTGAGGATTGACTGATCCCAGATTCGAGACAGTCTTCTGTAAAGCGCTCACACTTGACGCCTGGACTGACATGCGACGTACAGCACGGCCAAACGACATTGACGCTGTCAGGTTCGGACCAAACTGTGAAGTTTTGTTACTGTTGCGAGTTTTCTGAAATCAAGATTGAAAATGAACAAGACATAAACTTTTTCAGCTCATAGGCCTACCATGATGGAGTTTAATGTACTAGTTATTTTTCAGTTAACATTTGCCAGTTGATGAGTAATGTAATTGCCATTACCATCCACTCACAATTTGAATTGTTTGTGCTAATAGGCTACAAAGGCCTGGAATTATATCTTTGAGAGGGCAAGGTCATTTTCATTTTGCACTGGGGCAATGGGCCTTACTTTTTACTGCAAGAGGGCGCACTTTGGATTAGATAGGGGTCAAACCACAGAAATAGTGTGGAAACCAGACAAAATTAGACTTCTTATAAAGCAGTTAATATACAACTTTTGAGGGTTTTTTTATTGATAGTTTTACAATGTAATCAGTGTAAAAAAGATATTTGCTTGGAAAATCTGCATTTATAATGTTTGGAAATATTGTTGTACTTTAAAAATGGAATTAGTATTGCGCCCTCTTGCTGCCCAAAATACGGCCTATTTGAAACACTTGTGCTGGAATATCATCTTTGGAAAAATCTTAACAGTCTATGGGAAACTTTTAAAGGGGCACCAAGGCCAAGACCAGGGCAATGGGGGCCAAGGCCGCCTTGGCCTCCATGTAATTCCAGACCTACATGTGTACTATGCAATCTAAACCGTCCATTGTAACTCACTAGAAATTACTTTAATGGCAATTCCCAAAAGCTGTTCCTGTCTTTCCATGTGCTTTTCTATGAGTAATGTACGCCACACACATTTAAAGAAGCAGCTTTAACACTGACAACACAACGTAGCATGATTACTCATTTTAAAGTGCAACACCCAACAGATCAAATAATAAATGTGCAGAAGTTGTTTTAAAAAAGCTCAAAACTGTCAACAAGTGAACAAAGACAAGGAGTTTAATTGTGTTTTAGTAATAACACAACCTACACTACGTACATCCTGTGTATCTCTGTTTCTGAGAAAAACTAATAATAACAATACAAGAGTCTTACATAGTGCACGTACTTACCACCAATCAGGCACTCAAGGCGCTTATTATATTACTTTTAAGACAGGTTTTTAAAGTTTTAGAATTATGAGACCCACTTATGTAGCACCTTTTAGGCCTAAGGGTTTACAAGGTGCTGCGGCGCATTCAGCAGCCACTGCCAGAAACACCAGGGCAAACCCCTTCTCTCAGTGATATGTGTAACTGGGTTCTTGTACGTGAGTTACACAACACACAGGACCTAAGGTTTTTTGTCCCATCTGAAGGACGAAGCAATAACGGTTAAGTGTGTCCTGTTTATGGACACAAGTGTCAAGGCCAGGACTCGAACCCACACTCTGCTGATCAGAAACACCAGAGCTCGAGTCCAGCTTTACTCCCTCAGGCATGACACGCCACATCATTGATTTTCGAAGGAGTGAAAAAAGTTGTTTTTCAAGAAACATGCCGTACCACAAAGAAAGGCAAATCATTTCACTGTAGTCCTACTAAGACTGAAGCATACATTCTTCAGGTCCAAAGTGCATAATAATAACAATTTTGATTATCTCAATATAATCTAGTGAGGTTTGCGGAGACAACCATGTACATGAAAACTCTCTGTGAGTTGCGGTGGTTTTGAAAAGAATCGATGGTTTGACAACTCAACGTTTTGATCAGTATGCTCTGATGATCGTCCATTCTCCTGAAGACGATCAGAGCATACTGATCGAAACGTTGAGTTGTCAAACCACTACTTCTTTTCAGAACCACCACAACTCATAGAGAGTTTTCATGTATATGGTGTCTCCGCAAACCTTACTAGATTGTATTCTCACCTTGCAAAGTTTCAAATCATAGTTATCTGAATATAAAATTCTCATAACATCTCAACCAACTTCTTAATTCTACAGTCTCACACTTCTTATTCAAGGTAGTATCAAACTTGTTTGTATTTATTAGCAAAGTTACACAGCAGACTCAACACACAATAATAGACAATTACACAACAGCACTAGGTAAACATCTGCAACATATTTTGAGTATTGATAAAGAAAGATGTCTTTGGGACCAGCCCCGCCACAAACTATGTAAGGCTCTCCTTTCTGCCGAAACCACAAGCTTCAAAATTACTTGCAATGGGAGACTTTTGAAAAGCTGGCGGCAGCAGACACAACGGTCCTTTTTTGACAGATCTGAGCATGTGCGCACATGCTCAGTAACACACACGTAGTTCTGAGCATGAGTACTACTGGTGAGAACTGCAAAAAAAGGACCGTCCAAAGGTCTCCCATTAACAATGTCTTTGAGTCACACTCTTGGTTGGAAACTTCTGTTCAGTTCATCTTCGTTAAAAATCTGTTGCATTAAGCTACTCTTGCTGTTGTAACCGTAACACCTTGGCCAACCTGATTGCACATCCTTCATTAACCCATTGTAGCACCCTTTCTTAATAAATGTTGCAGGGATGAGAGTGGATGAAAATTACAAATCCACAAAACACCAGTGGAGGGTTTGGTGGCTTCCAACCACGCCATAACCCGTATCAATGGCAGCATTCTTTGCTTAAATGTAGATGGGGCAAGCACCTTGGTGTAGTCAAAATACAGTACATGTACTGTGTTAAGGCGGTACAAGGGCCTAGATGTATGTAAGAGGTAATTATTTAATTGTTTTTATTTATTTTTTTGTTTTTCTTTTGTTGTAAAAAAGTTCCATAATAAGAATTTATAAAATCCAGAAAAAAGCGGAGAAATCTCATCCCTGATGTTGACTTGTCACTATTAACACAGTTGATGTTCGTATCATTTGATTTTGCAATGAGCCTGATGGAGTTAATATGGAACCAATAGGTATGGCCAAGTGTTGACAGGTTACTGTCAGGTCGTCTTGTGTGTGTAGTTGTCTATTTCACGTCGTCATGGTTTTACCTGAGATAACAGACTTGGCAAACTTTCCGTCTTTAGCATTAACATTTAAAAACAAGCATCAGATCAACATGTGAAAATACACAAGACTCTATTGATTTACAAAATACTTTCATGAGCAGCGTATTGTTAACTGACACAGAGTAAACCAAAGCTGAAAGAAACTTACCCGTGAATAATTCACTGAGCCAAACATTTGGCTTTTTCCAAAAACAAATATAACACAGAACATTCATAAAACTTTATCTACATTTCAAAAGTAAGAATTTGTGAGGTGAAAGTACTACTGATGAATTTGACAGATTGCAAAACAACTTCTTTTAAACAGTTGCCGCCGGGATTCTTTTTCTTTTTTTGTCCCATCCTCTTGGTGGGATTCTCTAGGCGGAATTGCCAGAATGTTTTTTTCTTTGAGGGTACCGGTGGCACAAAGAAACGCGACTCAGACGACGGATTGAGCCCAAATTTTCACAGGTTTGTTTTTTTCATGTATATATTGAATCACACAATGTAAGAACACTGCACTATCAGCTTTACCAATCCTGTAGAGTGCCTGATAAAAAAAAACTTCACAAATGTGGACAACGTTTCTTTGAAAGGCGTTATATATCTGACTGTTGATTAAATAAAAGTTGATAATAACTGAGATGCACTGAAAAACTCTTTGAGAATAAGGTTTTCCACATTTATTAATTCTGGTTGTGAAGTCAAGGATTCTTAGAAAAGCGAACTTAATCACTATACTAGCCAAGAACCCCGTGGAGAGAAGACAAGGAAGAAAGATTCAGTTTTAGATGTGGGAGGAAAACCCCAGAGATTTATTCCAGGGAATACCCACGCAATCAGGTAGGGACTGAAAAACCCAATCCACATAGTGCCCCTGACGGGATTCGAACCGGGTCCAAGAGGTGGAAGACGAGGAAAGATACCACTACGCCAACCAGACCATCCTAAAGGTTTAGAAAAGGTTAAAGAAAAGTAACACCCTTTTCAGAATGGCTCTCCAGAGTTGCGCCAAACCAAATTACGGAATTAATAATAAGTACATGAAAAATTGGATGCCTGAAACAGTTAGGAGCGACTAGACTAAAACAGTCGGTCAGAACGACTCTGGAGCGTCTTGGGTTCAGACGTCGATCTTGTCATGAGCCGAACCTAACGCAAATTTTTTGTTAATTAAAATCGCCTGTCTGAAACCGAAATCTAGAGTCGCTCCTAATCTATTTGGATTGGCGCGACTCTGGGGCGCCAGTCTGAAACGGCTTTTAAGATGAGGTATCGATGGAAGACTTACCAGGTGGCCAGCTCCTGGATTATTGACAAAGGAATTCCATCTTGTATCTACTAGCTTCTCACGTTTCCTGTCCTTAACAGTCGTCTTGCAAAACGTGTTTTGCCGCAAATCTCTGAAAAAGGTGTTTAAAAAATATTTATTTCCACTAAGCTTAGTGAACATAAGGCAGGGCCTTAATTAATATGAAATATGGACCAGTGAAAAGCTGGAGGACAAGTGAAATGCCAAGCTAATTGGTCCTAGTGGGTAGTCACTGAAAAAGTTAAGGGCAAAAACCTTTCACTTCTTTCCCCCTTCAGATACCGATTTAACATAAAGCCCTCTGTATACTCAGTGCTTTCCAATTCAATTAGGCCCGTTTCAAACGTCGCGCTCTTGCCGTGTCGAATTCAAATCATTTGAGTTCGGCAATAGCGCATCATTGGCGCGGCAGTGATTTCAAATGTCGTGCTTCTGCTAAACTTTGCCAATAGCACGGCAGGGCCTGTCGAGTCAAGGTCGAGCTAAGCCTCTGCCGCGTGGAATTCCAAAAGTGGTTTCAAACGTCGCGCTCCTTAATTCGACACGGCAAGAGCGCAACGTTCGAAACTGTCCTCATTATCTTACTTGTATTTAATGGTCCAGCATTTCGTAATGGGCTCCATAGCTGCAGGTGGTTCTGTCATCATTGCTTCTAAGATCCAGTTAACAGCACACAGCTGACGAAATATGGCATCCCTGTAAAACAAGAAAAACAAATAGATAGTTGCAGTACAAACTTTATTTGAGTCGATCAAAGTGTAACACACACTTGATAAATTGCATAAAGATGCATACAAATTGGAATGTATTAATCTTTCACGAGTTGGTTTAGGCGTTGAGATTGTCTTAACCAGTTGGCGCCCGATGACCTGTTTACAGGCAAATGTTTCCTCTGCCTGGAAACGGAAGACGTGCAAAGACGCCATTTTGTAGTTTCGGACCACAGGAGCAAAGGTCGCCCGGTCATTAAACTGCAGAGCGTGCACAGACCACCCACACACTGTCTTCCGCTTCGTTTCAGCCGCACAAGGACAAATAAGGTCTTATATATATTGGCATTTTGCGCTTTGAGAGACAGTTTTTGTGTAATCCCCGATTACAGACCTTCATCCTTTTGTTCCAAAAGGAGGATTTCGAGACATCGAGAGACTACTACCATTGTTCATTTATTGTAGTTACACATGTATTTCGGCTTAATGGAAGTAAGTCAGAGTGAGCCGGCAATCAAGCCATTCCATATTTAATATCACTTCTATGCCGTAACGGCCGATGTTTTGCAATTCACGGTGCGTGAATTTGACATTTTCTCAGTCGAGAAACAAAAGACGATCCAATAAAAAGCATCTTTGTTCTCTTGGCAGTGTCAAGTCAGGGTTTCTTTGTGCCAGTGGTACCCTCAAAGTAAAAAGATTCTGTCAATTCAGCATAAAGAATCCCACCAGGGGGACAAGACAACAAAAATTAAAAATTCTGGCGGCAACTGGTTAATTGAGTTATCAATCTGAAAATTTTTAAGATAAATTACGAAACAGGAAAGTAAAACTGATTAACAATAAAAATGGCTCATCTATGATAAAAGGTGTTGTTGTTTTTTTAAATTCTGTCTCCTACCTATTAGCTTTACTTCCATCATCATTTTCCACGTTAATGTTGGATCTAATCGGTGTATAGGGCCTCGGTGGTTCACTACTCTTCTTCTTTCTTCGTCTTCTGACAACCGGTGAGGAGCAACTTAAGATGGACTTAGCAGGTGTAGCCGCTCGACTCTGCTCACTGATCGCACCTAATGACGAGATCGGATCTGTATGGTCATCAGAAACAGCAGGAGGATCTGGGAGGGCGGTGCTGGCTGGAGTATACAGATGGGTCTCCGGACGGGAGAAGGATACTTCTTTCTTTCCATCGTTGGTTGATTGCGTTAAGAAGATGCTGTAAGTCAAGACACTTCCTTGTTAATTTTCAAATTCAGTCAGAGACAAACTTGAGTTAAAGAAGACTGCTTCGAAGATCTTAGTGTTTGCCTCTTGTTCACGCTCTTTCATCATTTGTAGCTGCATCTGAGCTAGCAATATGAAATTACAAGTCTATAGTCTCTCTGTCTTTCTGCTTCTCAAACCTAGGATCTAAAACTCTTGCCAAATCGTCAGATCTGCATATGCCAGAGATATTAAGATGAAATTGCCAGTCTATAACAGTATAATAATAATAATAATCAAGGCATTTATATAGCGCTGTAACGGAGAAGCGTATCTACAGTCATTATGTCTTTCTAACCATAAATCTTCATCTCGTGCCAACTCATCAACTGTGTCTATGTATGAGTTACCAGTCTCAAATTGCCAGTCTACAGTCTGTTTGTCCGACTCTCTGTCTGTCTGTTTCCCAGACCTAGGATATTCATCTAGTGCCAACTCATCATACCTATGTATGACTTATCAAGATGAAAATGCCAGTCTACAGTCTGTTTGTCCGGCTTTCTGTCTGTCTGTTTCTCAGACCTAGGATATTCATCTAGTGCCAACTCATCATCTGTATCTACGCAAGGGTGTCGTGCGCGTGCGCGTGCAAGCCTTGGAAGATTGTCTTTACATACACGCAACCCACAACCATTATTTTAATATTAATTTGCATTGTTGTACTTAATTTCTCAGTCCTAGGATCTTCAATTTGTGCCACCTCATAATTTATGTATGACTTATCAAGATGAAATTACCAGTCTACAGTCTGTTTGTCCGTCGCTCTGTTTATCTGTTTTCCTAACCTTAAATCTTCGTCTCGTGCCAACTCATCGTCAGTATCTCCATCTGAGCTATCAACATTTGGAGGTTGCCATTCTCTTCTTCTTCGTTCTGCTTCTTGTAGTTTTTGATTTTCCTCTGCATTCATCTGAGATGAAACAAGGAATATCAACACCATGTAAGCCAACATACACATAGTATTCTAACACCCGTTTCAGACTGGCGCCCCAGAGTCGCGCCGAACCAAACAGATTAGGAGCGACTCTAGATTTCGGTTTCAGAGAGGCGAACCTTAATTAACATAAATTTGCATTAGGTTCGGCTCATGACAAGACCGACATCTGAACCAAAGACGTTCCAGAGTCGTTCCGACCGACTGCAACAGTCGATCTTTCGACTTCTTGCATTTAGTCACTCTTAACTGTTTCAGATATCAAACTTTTCATGTACTTAATTCAATAATTTGGAGCACCAGTCTGAAACGGGTCTTAGATGCGCAATATGTCTCAAGATAAGACATTGGAGGAGTTACATGCTTACTTTTTTCTCCAAGCCAAATATCAAATGCTGAGCATAACAAGGTTTTATTATTATTATTTTCTGGTAATAAAACCAAGGATGCCTCAAAAGCCAACTTAATCACTGTAGCTCGGAAGCCTGAGGAAACCTGTAGATAAGGGTGCTTGGTATCTGAACCAGAAACACCAGGGTAAACCCCTACTCTTCCATAATAAATGTTCTGGGTTCTTTTACGTGCACTGCCCATCCTAGTACACAGGACCTACATACGGCTTAATGTCCCATCCAAAGGACAAAGCAATTATTGTAAAGCGTCTTGCTGAAGGACACAAGTGTTGTGACTTGCCAGGCCAGGATTCGAACCCACATTCTGTAAACTACAGAACTTAAGTTCAGTGGACTAGATAAAATTACTATTCATTGCAACATGAAACAATTTGGTTATTTCGGCTTTAGTAAAAAAACAGTTGTTTTTTTGCAGCTTTCGTAGTCATTGAGAATAACATTTTACAATACATACCCTGTCTTCGTCCTCTTTCCTTATTGTTGTAAATACACCGTGTCCAAGTTTTACCCAGTTTACCATCTTCCTGCAGGTGAAAATTTAGAAGTCCACTTAAAACATATTTTTTTAAGAAAGCTTTTGAGTAATCTCGTAGATAGTTTTTAACCTGTGCTTTCTACACTGAGTATAAATTGTTGAGACTGTCAACCTTTTCAGAAGTTAATTTAAAACTTATCTTTTTAAGGAATGCTTTTGAGCAATCTTCTCTTTAGTATTAACCTCTGGTTTATACAGTTTTTAATTTGTTGACCTTTGTTGTCTGTGGGATGTTTTATTTTAATTTATTTAGATCTTTTAATTTAATTTATTTACCTTTTAATGCCTGTGTAACAGCGGCGTAGCCAGGGGGGGTCTGGGGAACATGCCCCCCAAATTTCTAGGTGCCCACCCCCAGGTGCCCAATAAAAAAATGTAGGTACTTGCATTAACTCATTAAAAAACATGGATCCCCCCCCTGAAAAGCAATGCCACCCTCTGTGCGACGTAGCCAGGGGGGTCTGGGGAACATGCCCCCCAAATTTCCAGGTGCCCCCCCAGGTACCCCCATAAAAAAATGTAGGTACATGTAACTCATTAAAAAACATGGATCCCCCCCCCTCCCGAAAAGCAATGCCACTCCTGTGCCCCCCCCCCACCACCCCAAGTGAAAAAGTCCTGGATACACCGCTGCTGTGTAAAGCGCCTTAAAGTACTTCTTTAAAAATACAGTTGGTGCTATATAAATGTATTTTTGTTTATTATTATTCCTGTACAAAATAATAAATAATTATGACTTTATAGGACCAGCGCCATCTTAATACGTCAAACAGGTGACAAACAGTCAGCTGTAAAAATATATGTTGTCGTTGAAACCATTAGCCTTTTGAAATATGGTAGACACTACTATGAGTGCACTGTTTGGTTTGGATGTATACAGACAGATTTATCCAAACCAAATAGTGCACTTGTAATGTGTTCAACCATATCTCGAAAAGACTAATGGTAGCACTAGTTGTCAAATGTATACAACTGGAAATATAAAAGACCATTACCTTGCAGATACAATCTCCTTGCTCAACGACTTCTTGTTCTTGTTATTTCGACGGAAGACAAATTTCCTTGGAGGAGGTTTTTGTTCTGGTTGTTGCAGCGAAGAGGAATCTTTCTTCTTCTCTTTCTCATCTTCTCCTTCATCATCAGAGCCACTCCCCGACGAGTCTTCAAACTGTGCCTGAAGATGTCAAGAATATGCCAAGAACCAATTGTTTTAAATAATTCAAAGTTAAATACTTAATCAAAAGAGAAATACATACGAAAATAAAAGAACCAAGTACAATTATCCTAAAGAGAAGGGGATTTGTCTCGGCCGGTGTTTCTGGCATGGTCTGGCAGCAATATGCACCACCCCACCTTGTATTCCTTTCAAGGTGTTGTATTATGGTTGGTTTGTCTCATAAAAAATCATTCGTAACAATCTCCACCAGATTTGATAGATCGGCGCCAGGAGAGACATTTATGACAGACATGGCGCATTATAAATGTGCAGTTTTATTAATATTAAACCAAAGCAATACACAGCCCCTAAACAAGAAACACATTGTGACTAGTTTGATTACACGTTTACTGGGACGTCGTTCAATTTAAAGTCATCTCAATGGTTTTTGAATTGTCTTGGTTCACCTGCTGAAAAATAAACAATGCTTCCCATTGCATGCCCAATACTTAACGGAGGCAACGAAGGCAATTGCCTCCATTGCCCCCCTGGTCATTGCCTTGGTGCCCTTGAAATGTTCCAATAGAAATTGACAATTTCCTCATAGAGGTGCCCTTTATCGAGAAGAAAATACCTTGGTGCCCCTTGCCCTTTCAAGAACGAAGCAATTAGGCCTGCCATAATTCTCTAATAATTATTTCAAAAGATGACCGGATTACTTTGGCTGAAATTAAAAATTGTCTCAAATATATTGGACACTTTAGGCCTATTCCACAGGTGGAGAGCTGTTTTGAATTTCAACTGACTTTGCAGCAATATTCAGATCAAAATGTTTTTATATGTAACTTAAAATACAGGGCCCAATTTCATAGAGTTGGATTGCGGCCCATTAACCTAGTTTTAATTCTGCTGTGTAACCTTCATAACTTTTTAAAAGAAATTAGGGGTTCGACTGGAACTAACTTCCTTAACACCAACTTATTCAATCGCTCAACAAAGCGAGGAGGGCACAGCCAGCCGGTAAAAGGGTTAAGCGACTCAAACAAAACTTAACAGAAACCCCAAACTCATTGTTAAAGTTACGCCAATCGAACCCAACTTATCTATTTACAAAGGTAGCCCAGCCCCGGTTTATATGGGTCTACTCAAACGTACACAAAATAGCAATTTCAAGATGGTCTTGTTACACTAAGCACAACAAATTTATGCTTACCAGAATACCACAAGACCGGCCAAAATACTATGCCATGTGTACCACCTGTGACTGGTATCCTTCTCGGGCCCTAATCCAAAGATTTTCTCCATCCCATCATTTCAAAGTGACAACAATTCAATCTCAGTTGGAGGACTTCTTCAAAGTCTGTTCTGAGAAATTTTTTTTCTTCTTACAAATCTCTCTGGTAGTCGCTAAATAATGAAGCAATCCAAAGGCGCATTGTGCATCTCTTAAGATGGGATTTGGAATTACTGCTTGCAGATTCCACTAAGTACACAACTAAACAAATATGGATGCAGCAATACCAATAGAGAGTGCTTATTAAAATTCTGAATGACGCAGCATTCCGTGTTTGCTCATTGCAAGCAGATGTGCAAATATCTCTTGAGGCTCAACATGACAATACGGGAGAGGTGCCAGTATTCTTCTTAAAAAAAAAAAAACAGGGGTCGATTCTGTAGTAGTTTGCTCAACTGAAAAAGTAAAATACAGGTCTTTAATCCAGCTCCCAAGCCGACCCAACCCAACCCCGAAACTATTCTACAGGAAAGGGTGGGGTTTTTTTTCCTCTGTTAAGACTACATGTACATGTACAAGTATTTTCTTAAGAATCGAGCTGTGGCAACATGAGAATGATACCCAACGCACAGTGCTACTTTTTGAAATCCATTTAAAGGCACTAGGATTACAAAAGCTGACAGTGTAGTTTTCTTATTTTGTATATAAAAAAACAAACCTGTAAAAATTTGGGCTCAATCTGTCGCCTGAGTCAGGAGAAAATTTAGTAAAAAAACAAACACTTTCCAGCATGTAAACACATTGTCCTTAATTACGATTGTTAAAACCGAAATCAGATATTGCATTTTTTTAGGTTTTCAGATACAGTTTTCTTTAATATGACAGCGTTTCAGAGGAAAATATTTCACAGAGCAATAGGTTCTAAGAAGAACTTCATAAACAGTAAGCTTCCAGACTAAAACTAAACAATGTTTCTTATCCTTAAGTAGGCCTACCAATCCTGTAAGTTACACAGTCTGTCTTAAAAAAAAAATCATAACAAAATAAAAAACACAGTGTCTGTAATATGCAAACATATATTTGTTTTATAGTGGGAGTAAAACAAATATTTGCCACAAAGTCAAAGTGCAACTGTTGCTATTCCAGAGACCTACATATATTGATTAGCCACAGGAGCTACGTACTTTTCATATCGTGTTCACTTGAGATGTTCTAATATCAATGAAGTGGATTAATTATTACACCATATGGCATTTGTTGCTAGGGCGATATTTCTAGTCATAATTTATTTCAAAATCAGAGTTCTCCCGCTGTACAATCTAGCATACACTCCAGTGTTAGAAAAATATAAACCCGGGTAAAAACGCCCAGTTGACTTCTTTCCACTGCTAGTAAAAAATGACAAGGTGAATTTTCAAATGGAATATGTTTTTATAAGAACTCTCTTTTTAAAAAGTAATCATAAAAAGGAATAAATTCATTAACATATTTTAAGGGTACAAAGGTGCCATTTGAAGAAAAAAAATTGAAAACAGTTTTAAAAACTGAATGCCAGAGGTTTGTCCTATATCTCTTAAAATTATTTTATTTAGGGCCTATGTCATGCATACCAATGATAATCACACCAATATTTTCAACTCTCTCTTTTTTTTCACTAATTATTTTTAAGTTCCGACAGTGACTTACCCCGTTTTGTCCGAGTGAATGCAGAATTAATTTCTTCTCTTCCAGGTACAGTGGTTCCCCGAGTAATTGATAAGGTTTGTAGTTCACAGACCGGTATCCTTGTTCACTTATCTGACGAAGCCTGAGAGATTAAAACAATTATCAATAAGTCAGTGAACAACTTCCCTTGAATTGAATAGCATTGCAAAATGCTCAACAAAAGGTACCAAGTTGCTAACTCACAAAACATCACTTGCTCCTCATTAGCATTTACTGTGCACAAATCATACTCAGTTTATATATATTTTACACTGTGTAGTTGCTGGACAAAATCCTTCTCTCGTATAAATCCATATTTTCTGGTCTCAAAAAAATATTACAAATATGATACGACCCGATATTTGAGACGATGTCATTGTTTAAAGGGGCCCATTGCCTTCAAACCTCTTAATATTTTACTAATTGGAATTGTTTCTCATCCCTTTTAGTTGTTCTTCATGCAACAAAACACTTATTATTATATTTTTTTCTGGTAATGAAACCAAGGGACCCTCAAAAGTGACTTGCCCATAACCCGTAGGCCTGAAGATACCTTTGTAGAGATGATGTTGAAGAAATGTCAGTTTTAGATGTGGGCAATGGTGGGAGGAAAACCCCAAATTATAGGGAAAACCCACGCAATCAGGTAGGGACTGAGAACCCAATCCACATGCAAGGCTCCAGTCCGGGATTCGAACCGGGGTCCACAGAGGTGAAAGGCGGGGAAAGAAACCACTGAGCCAACCTGAATGCCTCACTTAGGCCCTACAGTGTGTTGTTAGTGAGTAGTGATTAATAAAAAACATCTATTTATACATTTTATGACTTGCCTCTGAAAATGCAACCAGCTGAACCACACTCTATTAGAATAGAAACATACAGTCTGCCATTTTCAGGAGTCAAAAATTTGGTTCAACAAAATGACTGACCGCGTTTTGTCATGTATAATACAAAAACCACACAATTTCAAGGGCTATTTATGCGAATCATTATATTCTACTTTTAAAATATCTTTCCAACCATATCCAGTTTATAAGGAATGTTTTTTATGGCCCAAAAGCACCCAATTCGAAGGCAACGTTCCCTTTAATGTCACACTGTGTTTGTCTCAAGGGTTTCTAACTACTCACACTGCAGTCGGGTTATCACAGAAATTTTATTTTTAATTTTTTTGTTTTTAAATTTAAAACCATTCCCACAAAAAAAGTCTCTTCGTATAGAGACACAACATTTTGGGGCTGCCTCAAAAAAATTTAAAGCGTTTTTAGGACATTTCTGTTTTTGTTTCTGTTTTTGCAAAACACATTGAACCGGCGTACAGTCACACAGGCTTGGACCATAGTAGGCCTACAACCAATACGTACCGTCTTGCATAGTTGTCCTTGAATATTTCATCCTTACTGGTTGAGGTACGATTTGACTTGTAGTGGGTGTCAGAGCGGGCCAAGATGTGCTCCCCTTGATTTGAAGGTAGAGCTAGGGGAAGAGGTTGGATGTATGACCGAGGGTCACGGGTCTTTGCTGGGCACATCTTCAGTGGGAGTTTAGTCCTCCAACTGGAAAATATCCAAAAAATTCCCATCAATGATTAATAAATTATGTGAATATAAGAAAGTATGTTCATTTGTTTTGGGCATGATATTCATTTAAATGTAAACATAATCATTTATCATTCTAGCTTTTATATTCAGGACAAGTAAAATGGCCTGGTAAATTAATGGGCTTTCCAATTAATGATTGAATTTTTGTATAAAATAATTATTATTCGATGTCATTGATTTTGAAGAATCAGATAAGAGTTAAGATTATACCCAGTATTCAGTAACTACAATTTTTAGACCCAGTAACTGGGGCGCTGTACTCCTTTTTGATATTTGACATTACGTTGGTCAAAATCTCACATAAAGAGTGCAGCACCCCACTTGACTTACTGATTACTGGGTCTATAGATAAATACTCACTCGATCAAAGCATCCCAACACAGTCAGCTTCAGTTAAACCATTTCAGAGTTGGTAACTAAACGATGCAGCAGAACAACTACCACAATCCGAAATTTACCGCGGTGTACACGTAATGTGACCAAGTCGACCTCAAGAGCTGGACGGGTGGAACGACGAAATGGACGGCGTAGAAGGCGCAAGTCACGGCACGGTACGGGACACGGAAATTTTCCGGAATTTCAAAATCAGTTTTCACCAAACAAGTCCAAAGTATTTCATAATGTGAAAGCACACAGTGTTGCTATGAACTCACCCTCCATCAAAAATGGGTATTTCGTGGGTTAATTCTTCCAAAACGTCAATAATTAATCAATACGTCTTCAATGTTTTGAATCGCAATCGTGATCGAGCTCTTCTTGTTGTGAAGTTACTCGAACGGGTTTACTTGAAAAGCACTTGTGACGTTGGCTGTGCTGTTTATAAAGCACACAATTTGAAGCTATGTGAACAAATTCGTAATATTATGTATAAATCGATTTATTTCTCTAAAATAAATTACACATCTACATTACATATAATACTATTTAATAAAATGATGACTTAAACTTTTACTAAATGTATTCTTTTTAACTGCTCTCAGGGTCTCGTGAGGATACAATAGTTTTCCAGAGGGATGCAGTAAGTTTAATCTACCAGCCAAAGCGTTCCTTGGTTACTGCAAATAATGTGATTATAGATCCTGGAGGCGACGCATCCGGGATCAGGAGTGATCGGCCGTGGCAAGTCGGATCATTTGCTAGTAGCATGGAGGGGGGCTGGGTAGGGTAGTGATCTTTAAGGAGAAATTTAAGAACTTAATCATTGGAGGTTGAAGAAGATGTCTAAATGATGGGGTGGCTAGGGCTCATGTATGTTGGAAGGAAATCCGACTAGTAATCAAGTCTATTGCGCACCTGATCTCGAACTCCGGCGTACATTTCTTCTCAGTAGTGTGGCTTAATACAAAGTATTACTTAGTCGATCGATCATAAATTGAATTGTTTGAATATGGCATTAATAATAATAACAATAACAATGACAGGCATTTATATTGCGCTTGTCCAAAGCATGATCAAAGCGCATAACACAAGAAGGGGTAAAATAAAACAGGCGAGCGCAAGAATCAAAACAAAACAAAATCTACACATTAGGAAACAGATAAGTCTTAAGTTTACTCTGAAATGTTACTACACAAGAGGAATCACGGACAATAATGGAGAGACTGTTCCAAAGTTCAGCAACAGAGTGTGAGAAGGTATGTTTGCCATAAGATAATCGGGACTATGGTAGACCTAAGCCGAGTTATTCTGTACCCATTCTGTACATTCAAGTAATTAGCAGGCCGGGGTGGGACAGGTACCCGGGCTGACTGAAGATAAATCATTAAAATATGATTTATTACTAAATGAAGTTAGTCCGTCCCAAAGGTTTACTAATTTTACAAAGCTTGTAGAACTTAATAATAACTTACCAACTCAGTGTAGATTGTTGAGTATTGACAAGTCAGCATAGCGCCCTCTGTTGACACACTGTTTTGTTGTTGCTGAAGTTCAATGGAGAAGTAAACTCCTGTCAGATACTTGTCACCGTCTGAATAAACCTGTTGTTATAGTTCTAAGAAGGTCTCGTTTCACCATTCATTGATATTGTGAATCTGCTACCAAACCACGCAACATATATACCATTTAAGTCTTTTTTGATGGTATTTTTACAGTTTAGAACCTTTAGCCTATCGTGTCCAAGAGGATCTCCACTCGAGAGCCCTGTTTTTTGTGTGGTTTTTTTTTTGTTTGTTTTTGTGATCCCCACCACCTTGTAGCCCATCCCTGTATATCCACATGTATTGGCTATTGTTTGACTGAGTAGAAACAAAGTATTGATAAAGTTGGCAAAAGTCTCGCGAAACACTTAATACTCAATATTTTGAAAAAATAGACGTACCACACCAAAGGAACAACTTGCCTTACACTGATTACTATTGCTAAGTTTGTGCCGTAATATTCAACCATTTTGCATGAATTACGGGGCAACACATTAATGTTGCATAGACCTAAGTGTGTTTGGCTTCACGAATGATCTCCCCCCCCCCCCCACCCGCCCCTCCCCTTTGTTTTTTTTTGTGTGTAAAAGCAGCAAAACTCGCTCGGGCTTTTCATCAGGCCTATAATTTCATCACTGTACACAAGTCATTATGAAACAAACAGCCTAAGAGAACAGGGTGTTTTTCAACCAACTTTTAAATAATTAGTTGTGAATAATAGTCATAATTTGAAGGAATTAATTGTCTCTGTATGGTGGGAGCTTGACAATCTAGAAAAGAGCAAGGTTTAATAACATTCCGAATAAAAACAACTTTTAGTATCAATAGATGTTGAATTCGCACCGGGGATAAAGCATGTCATTTTGTTTTACCCATGTGTTTACGCACTGTGTACTCAGTACATTCCCGAGTTCTGTGATTTTTTCCCCCGCAAAGATCTCGGGAAAGTACAAGTATACAGTACTTAAACACATCGGTGTTTAAAACGAAAATGGTACTCTTTATCCCCGACGCAAATTTAATAATAATTGGAGACGGTTGGGGTACCCCCTGCTAAAGGATTCGAACGGCCTCTAGCTATCAGGCAATCGTGTGGGTTCGAATCTCACCCGAGTAATATGCCCGTGAATTTTTTTTTTCACACAACTCGGCAAAGTATTGAGTATAGTGCTTTTGTTAAACATTATCGGATGGGTAAAACAAACAATAGATATCAAAAGGGTCTTATTAATTTATTACTTAAAACGATAATTTCAAGGAAAGTTTTCTACCATCATTATCTTTATACCATGTAAGGTATATGTAAATTTGTGAACATTTATGTTTTTCTTCTTCCCAATGTTGAGCTGGGGCTTTAAGATGAGCAAATAAATCATTATCAATGATCTTATTGGTAAGTGTGTCACAATCACACAATGACTCAAGATACCCATTATCTCTAGATGTGTTTTCTCTGGGAGGGAAAGTTAAAGAACTTGAGGCAAACATGGTTTGACCCATCTTCAGTCGTAAACCTTCATCACTGGCCATTTTTTAAACCAGGTCATCACAAAATAATGTTTGCCTCTCTGTCTCACTGGGTGATGTCAAGTTGCAGATGGAGGAAAAACTTTTGCTTGCGTAATGAACATTGAGAAAATAGCGCCCTCTATATCATTGTCGGCATTTTTTATGTAAGAAAGTCATAGTCCTCGTCTTACCACTTTGCCATTGTACACAATAGTTTGGGCAAAGGTTATTGCACCAGTCTAGGGGTTTTGTTGCACAGTTAGTCGGTCGTCGATGCACACAGATCACGTAAACCGGTTATTTTGCGTGTGTGAAGGCCTAACTAAGTTGTACAAAAAATCATGGCTTCTCTTCTGAAGTTACCCCGTCGCTCCTTTGCAACTTTAATTACAAATTCTGCGAAATCGGTAAGTATAACTCCATGCGAAATGTTTTATTACATTTTTGTCATTTTAGCTGAGTCGATTTGTTTGTGAACTTAAAATTTTATGCCACCGGCCGTCAGTCAACGACCGTATTCCATGACAATCATCAAAATGACAATGACTGCGACAGTTGTTCTTCTTTTTTGAGTTTGACCTGACCGACACGGGCCCAGTCCAGCCTGACTGCTATTTAATACGAGTATATTACTATCATTATATCAAAACACTATAGTATAACAAGCCAAATATGTGGCAGAATTTTTCACCACTGGCTGGCTGTTACACTCAGCCAGGCAGCGGTGTAGCCAAGGGGTAGGGGGACCTGTGGGAGGGGGCACGTGCCCCCCTACTCCTAGAACTATGAGGTTCGTTCCGCTATCGTCTCCACGAACCTCATAGAGTGACATGTACAAAATCCTATTCGAAACTTTCTGCCCTTCACGTTTACATGGCTACAGTTCTTTTTTGAAATCAGATCTCGCCAAAACTAGGCTCTATGTGTTCTTTCAACTCTCATCGAGCGTTGCACTGGTCCAGAAAATCCACTCCGCAAACTAAAAGTTGTTAAAAAGTGATAAATTCTCACCGTAATTCTGACCCCATTCAAACAGTATTGCAACAAATATGGCGACCGGAGTTGCAAAATAAACTGGTATGCTGGTATGCGGTGCACTGGTCCTATGGGCTGTTAATTTTGCAACTCCGGTCGCCATATTTGTTGCAATACTGTTTGAATGGGATCTGAGTAACGGTGAGAATTTATCTTTTTTTAACAACTTTTAGTTTGCGGAGTGGATTTTCTGGACCAGTGCAACGCTCGATGAGAGTTGAAAGAACACATAGAGCCTAGTTTTGGCGAGATCTGATTTCAAAAAAGAACTGTAGCCATGTAAACGTGAAGGGCAGAAAGTTTCGAATAGGATTTTGTACATGTCACTCTATGAGGTTCGTGGAGACGATAACGGAACGAACCTCATAGTTCTAGGAGTAGTGCCCCCCCACCCAGGTGTCCCCCCATAACAAATGTAGATACGTGTAATTAATTAAACACTGTACCTGCTTGACCCCCCACTGAAAGCTAAAGGCAATGCCCCACGATGGTTGCTGTTGCGCATGCGCACTGTACAGCGCTATGACTTTTATGAGTATGACTTACTGCCGAATTCTACGCATAAGGCACCCTATTCTGTGCTTAAGCCCTTTACAGAGTTGCGCATGCGCCGCACCATTTTACATGTTTGAATCGGATTTTACTAAATTAAACCAGTTCAGTCACCACAATTGACAATATTGAAAGAAAAGAATTGTTTCATTTCATTTTTATTTGCCAACAACATCAAATATTAAAATATTACACCTAGATACAATATTGTGGCTCTTTTATTGTTAGATCACATCTCCACTTGGCGCCAGGCCATTCCATTTCACCGTAGAGGGAAGACAGACTGGAGGGGATGCAAAGACAGGATCTGTAAGTAAATCATTTGTTAAGTTTATCACTTATTTTTTCTTGGTTTATAATACAGTGCAAAAAGTTAAGTGTATGCATCGACTTTTGCAAGGCAAACAAGATAAACTTTTCGAACTGTCCTGATGATGAGACTTGTAGCCACATAAATCCACAATGTAGAGAACGCTTTTCGCAGCGTCGTAACTAGGGTAACATTTTAGGGGCCAGCCATTTTTCCTAGGGGGGCAATTTTGGCCAATTAAAACTGTAGTTTCTGTTTGTATTTTTCCTAAACAAGCCCCTTTTCAGCGCTCTTCTGACGTTTTGTGGTAAAACAAAATACATTCTGCATGTAAATATTTAAAAAAAATAGTTTTAAAAACATTGAAATGAGTACATAAAAGCTCTTAAAATTTAACATACCCCGCCTCCTTAGTTACACCACTGGCTTTTCAGTGACAAATTGATTAGTTTAAAAATGAAGATGTATTTCCCGTTGCCTAGATTTCCAGAGATTACCCCGTCGTTGACCACACATTTGATGCCGTCGTGGTCGGAGCAGGTGGGGCTGGGTTAAGGGCCGCATTTGGCCTTGCTCATGAAGGATTCAAGACGGCATGTATCTCTAAGCTGTTCCCAACAAGATCCCACACAGTCGCTGCACAGGTGAGATTAACACCCTTATCTTTATCAAGTACTTACAGTCATTCTTCACCCTCAGATACAGAATATCACTGCTATGCTTTCCTTGCCAACAAGTCTAAGTACATGAACACAGGTATGATTGCTTCAATCTGGAAAGGGCAAGGGCACCCATAATAATAAAAACAATAATGAAAGACTTAATATGGCACTTTATGTAAAATTACCTTAAAGCGCCTCAGAATAAGACTTTAAAACCTAGGCAATAATTACACTTAAAAATAACAAAGATAGTGGCGTGTCGTGGCGGAGTGGTTAAGAGCACCGTACTCAAGCTCTGGTGTTTCTGATCAGCAGAGTGTGGGTTCGAGTGCCGGTCGTGACACTTGTGTCTTTAAGCAAGACACTTAACCGTTATTGCTTCGTCCTTCGGGCGGGACGTAAAGCCGTAGGTCCCGTGTGCTGTGTAAAGCACGTAAAAGAACCCAGTGACACTCATCGTAAGGAGAAGGGGTTTGCCCCGATGTTCCTGGCATGGTCTGGCAGCAATATGCGCCACCTCACCTTGTATCCCTTTCAAGGTGTTGTATTATGGTTGCTTCATCTCATAAAATCATTTGTAACAATCTCCACCAGAATTGATAATTCGGTGCCAGGAGTGTCATTTATGACAGACATGGCACATTACAAATGTAAAGTATTATTATTACTATTAAGACACTTAAAGTGTACAGAGAACAACCCAAGGTCATAAATACGGAAGCAAACAAAACAAACCTTACTGTAGAAAAACCTTAAAAAGCAAAAACAAAACATGAAAAAGAACAATAATAAACTGCAAGAACTGCAAGAACTCTAAAAAATTATACGTAAAATGCAACACAGAACAACAAGCTGTGAAAGGAGCAAAGCCCTGGCAACTAAAAAGAAACAAGAAAAAGTAAATAAATATGGCATCAAAATCAACAAAAAAAGTAAGAAAATATACCAAGTGAAAAAAACTCAACAGTAACAATTTCTCCTTGATCAAGGGCACCTCTAGGAGGAAATTGTAAATTTCTATTGGAACATTTCAAGAGCACCAAGGCAATGACCAGGGGCAACGGAGGCAATTGCCTCCGTGAAGTATCAGACCTCCGTACATTACGCCATTTCCTGAAATCTCAATTGCCCTTTTATGTTTCTATCATTTATAGAAATTTATAGAAATTGCCAGATTTGTTTACATAATGTTAGCAAAGGAGACAAAACTGAACTTGATTTACAAGCACCCCAGTTTATCCCTGTCTAGACTAATCTGAGCAGCTCGATCGTGAGTGTTTACACCACCACAGCTATGGCCGCTGCATGCCCACATCGATGCACACACACTGTGTGAATCTTCCATGCTGATTGGTAATATGCGCAGCTGATGCCCTTTTGCCTCGTCGTGCGTGTGGCGGCCATAGCTGCGGTGGTGCAAACCACAATGAACGAGCTGCTCGTATTAGTGTATAAATGACCCACCATGCTATGTTTATTTCTTACAGGGTGGTATTAACGCAGCACTTGGTAATATGGAACCGGATAACTGGAGATGGCACATGTAAGTTGAATACTTGAATCTGATTTGAATCCACTGAATATTGCTAGAAATCTCGAGGGTTACGAGTATTTAAAAATCGCCAAATAACTTTAAAGGGGCTGTGTCGTCATGATTATAGCAGTAAATGGAATAACCCAGTTACTACGCACGCCGGCGGTCACATGACGTGTTAAAGGTAAAACAGTACATATTCTGCGTGTAAATAATACAAAAATTGTTTTAAAAACATTGAAGTTACTACATAAAAGCTCATAAAATGTAACATTTTATTCTGGTAATGTTTCTCAAAAGTCCAGATTTCAAATGGGGGGCACGGGCACTTTTTTGGGCACTTTTTTGGGCACTTTATTGAAAAGTCTGAGCCATACCTAAGATTTGATCGGTGGTCAATTTCACAAAGGGTTAAGATTGATCTTAAGTGCAAATCACTCTTAACTGCTAAGCAAAGTGTGATGTCACAATACAAATCACTATGGTGATACTGACAACTCATCTGAAGATGAATCTTAGTGCTTTGTGAAATCAACCCGGA
Organism: Marthasterias glacialis; assembly: GCA_911728455.2. NCBI lineage: Eukaryota > Metazoa > Echinodermata > Asteroidea > Forcipulatida > Asteriidae > Marthasterias > Marthasterias glacialis. Next base: position 18,740,555 of record OU452232.1, on the reverse strand, counting down.
CTTGTGAAAATCACTTAGAATATATTTACATATATTTACATATATTTACATATATTTGCATATATTTGCATATATTTGCTTAGGTATGATACAGTCAAGGGTTCTGATTGGTTAGGAGATCAAGATGCAATCCACTACATGACAGAGGAGGCACCAAAGGCTGTCATTGAGGTAATGCAAGCACTAGGAATTTGGCATAGGTCTAAATACATCTAATGTTAATAAAGTATGAAGTTCAAACTTTGCAGGGTTTAAAAGCAAACAGGTTCTGGATAGGAAATTTCCTGAAAAATAAAAACCCACTGGTGTAACAAATCATAATCTAGAGAAGGTTTGCAGTAGCACCATGGAAATATCTCTAATTAGTTATGTTGTCTTTAAAAAGAGCTGGCTGTGTGACAACTCACAATCTAGAGAGGTTTGTGGTAGCACCATGAAATATCTCTCATGAGTTGTTTTGGCTCTGAAAGAAGCTGGCTGTGTAACAACTCAAAATCAAGAGAGGTTTGTGGTAGTACTATGGAAATATCTCTTAGGAGTTGTGTTGGCTCTGAAAGAAGCTGGCTGTGTAACAACTCAAAATCAAGAGAGGTTTGTGGTTGTTCTATGGAAATATCTCTTAGGAGTTGTGTTGGCTCTGAAAGAAGCTGGCTGTGTAACAACTCAAAATCAAGAGAGGTTTGTGGTAGTTCTATGGAAATATCTCTTAGGAGTTGTGTTGTCTCTGGAAAGAAGCTGGCTGTGTAACAACTCAAAATCAAGAGAGGTTTGTGGTAGTACTATGGAAATATCTGTTATGATTTGTGTTGGCTTTAGAAGAATCTGGTGTCGGTGGTGTAACCATTTACAATCTAGAGAGGTTTGTGGAAGCGCCATGGAAATATCTCTGATGAGTTGTGTTGGCTCTGAAAAGAGCTGGTGGTGTAACAGCTCACAATCTTATTTTGGGGTGAACAAAGAAAATTGACTTGAGTGGGATTTGAACCTGTGACCACTGGCTTGACCTACTGACTATATACCAGCTGAGCTATCCAGCCCTATGTTGGCAGTCTCCCTATTAGTCGGTATCTGTGTTCAGGAGTACCAGTCAGAAGCCATTCAACCAGCTACTGCCATGTAGCCAGGTATACAGGGTGTTATCCGGTTGAATGGCTCCTGACTAAAAATTTACCCAGTCGGTTTCCCTTGTGGTTTATTGCTTGAAACTTAACAATCTAGAGAGGTCTGTGGTAGCACCATAGAAATATCTCTTGCGAGTTGTGTTGGCTCTGAAATTATCCCGTAAAAGTTGTGACTGCTATGGAAAGAACCAATAATCAGACCCTTTTTTTTTTAAAACTTAACTAAGAATTTAAATTTCTCAACAGCTTGAGAACTACGGCATGCCATTCAGTCGGACGGAGGAAGGTAAGATCTACCAGAGGGCCTTTGGTGGTCAGAGTTATGATTATGGTAAAGGTGGTCAAGCTCATCGATGCTGTGCTGTTGCCGATAGAACTGGACATTCACTACTTCACACCCTCTATGGCCAGGTTAGTCAGCTTTATATAACACCCAAGTAGATCCTTGTCATTTGATTGGAGGATTGGAGGTCACACGGCATTTGTTATTCACACTATTGCACTGCTACGTCATTGAGCATGTATTTTCGGTACTGTTTGGCGTGCACTTTCGTTCTATCCATTTTGTTCTATTGCACGCTCAACCATCGTGTGCAAAACAAAGCAGTACAAAACTTCATTAGGAAGCTGAGCTTACATTTGAAGTGAGTAAACTCTGAACACTGAACTTGCATTTGAAGTTGGTGAAGTTTCTGCATTGTTTTTATAACTTCTGATGAAAGTTCATCTTGTTAATGTTTTGTTCTGATAAAAGTTCATCTTGTAATAATGTTTTGACTTTTAAACCTTTTTTTGTTAAAAAGCATAATAATGTAGGAAAATCCATGATTCCTGTCATGTCCACGGGCTACATTTCGCAAATGGTCAAATATCATGCGACGCTCAATGGTTGAGCGTATGCGCGCGTACAAACAGACTTTACATTGAGTACGGATATGTATTGATTGCACCACGCATAAATTAGCGCCTGCATAAGTATAACTTCTGACTGGTTATAAACACTCTCAGCCATGTCTTTATCAGCCGTTTAAACACACCCCATGTGACATGCTCTCGACCAATTGCAAAGGAATTGTCAATTATTAAACTAAGTCCTTTGAGGGTCTTACTAGGATCTTTCCCCACTTCAACAAAATCCAACACCATATGGTAACTCAGCACTAAGAATTTTGATTATGGTGGTATGCTTGATCCCATGCAAACTTTAACTACAATCCTGGTCATATCTCCTTTGGCCACCCCTGTTCCCCCGTTCAATGTTGGCTCCCATTGCACCGTCTGCGCTCCAGTCGGAATTAACAACATTGAAAGGGGGAGAGGGGGGACGGCGAATCAAAGGTGGTTTGAGTGTAAAACTAATGCCACATGGCCCCAGCATTTTGACCAAGATTGTAGCTTTACTTGTGAAGTCTTCAGTCCAACAGAGTCAAACAAAAAATGCAGTTGAATTTTGGAGGGTAAAAGAGGGTTAGTTTAATAAATGTAAGATCAAGGTAACAACCAAGACTTGGGCTTAAGGTGCCAAATCTGTTTTTTGTTTTTTTTCCCTTTTAACAAAGCGTTTCCCATTTGTTTTCAGTCCCTTCGCTATGATTGCAACTACTTCATTGAATATTTTGCCTTGGATCTGATAATGGAAGATGGAGAATGTCGAGGAGTGACTGCTCTGTGTCTTGAAGATGGAACGATTCATCGAATCCGCTCCAAGAACACCATCTTAGCAACAGGGTAAGGCCAGCTGATAGAAGAATTCTTACCGACCTTTCTATTGTTGATAAACAAACCACGCTAGTTGGCATGGACGGCCAAATGTAGCAAAACATACAAGTCTTGTTGACAGACGTTGTGACCAGATTTAACATTTTTGCAAACTTTCTATTGGAAGAAAATACATCCCATTATTGGCTGGTTTGTTTCCAACGAATTCAAAACAATTTTTGAATAGTTGTGTACTAGTTTTACAAATCTGTGATTATCTGTTGTTGCTTTGCATTGATGGCTCCCCGTAGTTTCTCCATCTTGGTTGGCAAAAACTGGGGCTGTGACGTTGCAAAAGAAAGTTCTGTACAGGTGTATATAGATGGATTGCACATGATATCAACAATGGGAAAAATCTGCCATCTTTGATGACAATGGTTGCACATTTGTCAGCGCACAACTGTGTGTTACGCGTAAGTACTGCACGCAGCACTCGTGCGTTTCATAAACTCCTTCCCTGATTGGTCACCAAATCCATTGGACGCCATCTTTGTTGACAATTTTTATTTTGTCCTGTAGCCACGTCGAGCTCTGTAAGTTTCAGCGCAGCTTGCTTTGCTTACCAAACAAACATAGAGGGCGTTTATAAAACGCACGAGTGCTGCGTGCAGTACTTGCGCGTAACACACAGTCGTGCGCTCAAAACTGTGTAGTCATTGTCATCAAAGATGGCTGATATTTTCCCACTGTTGACGTCATGTGCAACCCATCTATTAACAATGTCATTTCATTGCCAAATCAAACATGTGCTTTTGGGATGGTTGTTTGATTTTCAGTTATGAAATATGTCATTTATGTATGATTATTTTACAGGGGTTACGGCCGAGCCTACTTCAGCTGTACATCCGCTCATACATGTACTGGTGATGGTACTGCTATGTTAACCAGAGCTGGCCTTGCCAACGAAGATATGGAATTCGTTCAATTTCATCCCACAGGTCAGAACATGTGACACAATTCAGTGACAAGAAACCTGTAATTAATACTAAGTAATACAGGCCTTTGAAATTTCTAATGTAAGGACAAAATCTGCTTTTTAACCCTTTCAGCCCCAATGGCAACTATAGTCGACTGTGCACCATACCCTGCTTGAGCCCCAATGGCGACTTTAGTCGACCGAGATTACACACAAAACTGCACTCAAGCCAGAGCACAAGGGCCATTTGTTATAAAGCTGTAAATTTGTGCATGTTCTCCCTCCGTACTCAAGCTGACCATCTTTGGAAAGAGAAAGATCGGATCTTTCTAATGATGGTAAAATGAAATAAGGTTGCTTTTATGCAATCCAAACTGCCAAACACCTACGGAGCGCCATATGGTTGTGTACAAAAAAGTGTTTGAGTTTGCAGATCAACTGAGGAAACAAAGACAAAGAACTTGGCAATTTATTGGCCGATTGGACTGATATTTGGACGAGAGGAAAGGAAGAATTGCTTTATTACTTATTTTGCTGTACAATAACATCTTCAAGGTGAAAATAGAGTTTCTAAAAATGGCCTTTGAACAACAGCTTTCTGTAGTGTGAGAATGTGTGGTTCACGCTTGAGTGGTCAACGATGTGGGCACCACAGGCTGCATGTCAATAAACAATGTGGGGCTGAGAGGGTTAATTGAATGTTGCAAATTTTGATTTCTGCTTTTTTTGTTTGTTAAAAGTCGGTCGCAAAATGTGTGTATGTCTTTAAAATGATGATATGTAGGATACCCTGGACTAACAAAAGGGTCATTTTGCAGTATAAATGTAAAATTTACTTCTTTCTTGGTCCCTTTTTTGGTTTTGTTTTTTATTTGTTAGTATTTTTTTTTCTTGCTGGGGCGATTTACAAGGCCTGTGCAATGTACTGGATGTCCGTTTTCATTTTGATTAAACGCCGTTAGTTTTTGAAACATCTATCAAGTGTTTCAGCGCAGGGCAGCTATTGTTGTGTGTATGTATTTTTTCAACTTTTTTTCAGGCCTGGTAGTGAAAACAGAGTATTGACCATAATAATGTGATTTTTTCTGCCTGTGGCTGGTTTCCCACAAATTTTTCCGAAAATTTAAACCGGGTTTGTTTGTTTGTTTAGCATGATATTTTTTTTTTTTTTATAAATTCCTTGTTTGAATTTTTATCCTTGATTAAGGTACAATCATTCAGACTAAATATTTTAAGAAATGTGTAATAAAGAAGTTAAACTTATGGTAGATAGAAGTTTTATGAATGAAAATAATTCCTAGCACTCAAGTTAGCTTTCAAAGTTAAACTTGTCAAATCCATACAGCATATATACCTAGTTTTTATCTGAGTTTATTTTGAATTTGTGATCAGGTATCTATGGCGCTGGTTGTCTGATCACTGAGGGTTGCCGTGGTGAAGGCGCTTACCTTCTTAACAGTGAAGGAGAACGCTTCATGGAACGTTACGCTCCGACAGCCAAGGATCTTGCATCCCGAGATGTCGTATCACGCTCCATGACGATAGAGATTCGAGAAGGGCGTGGCTGTGGGCCTGAGAAGGATCATGTGTACCTCCAGTTGTCTCATCTTCCTCCTGAGCAGTTGGCAACTCGTCTCCCAGGAATCTCCGAGACTGCCCAGATCTTTGCTGGTGTTGATGTTACGAGGGATCCGGTACCCGTATTACCAACTGTGCATTACAACATGGGCGGGGTACCAACCAACTTCAGGGGTCAGGTATGAAATTAAATGATAGTTTTCCCTTTTTGATTAGGACTTCTTTTTGATGAGGGCATTTCAGCTTCTCAGCTGCCAGTAAGAATTAAGGATGATGAGCCTCTCAAATTATTCTTACAATTATTATTGTTATTATTTACAGGTGATCAAATTTGAGAATGAAGAGGATCACATCGTACCAGGTCTGTATGCTTGCGGTGAGGCAGCATGCGCCTCAGTTCATGGAGCTAATCGTCTTGGAGCAAACTCCCTTCTGGATCTTGTGGTGTTTGGTCGTGCCTGCGCTCATACCATTACGGAGATCAACAAACCAGGGGAACCTATTCCGGAAATTAAACCTGTAAGTTGAAACAAATCATCTGAGATTAAATTCTCACAAACCTCAGTCCCGGTCTTATAATTAAGTCACTATTAGGCTGGAGTAGTCCATATTTTAAGGTTTTCTTTTCAATAGGTAATAAGTAAAGCTTTGCATGGTGTGGGTGATATTCAATTCAATACAATTCAAATCAAATCAATTCAATTCAATTCAATTCAAAAAACAAAGGACGCAATGACTTAAGTAAAGTGGAGGCAAGTCAGGGTTTCTTGGTACCCTAAAAAAAAAGAGATTCCGTGAGTTCCGTCAAAAAGAAAAAGAATTCTGGCGTCAACTGGTTTTAGCACATCAGCACATCTTAAAAGATGTGCTGATGGTAATATTATATTGTGCAGATTGCAGATATCATATTTATAAAGTCATTCAATTGGACCTCTCTGTTCTACTACTCTAGGATGCTGGGGAATCGTCGGTAGCTAACATTGATAAACTGCGATATGCTGACGGAAGTATGAAGGTTGCCGATATCAGACTCAACATGCAGAAAGTAAGTCATCTTTGGGTCTTAGGAAACGTCTTTTGGGTACGCTGAGTAAGGATTCCGTCTGAGAAGAGTTATTGCAGGGATGAGATTTCTCAGGATTTTTTTCCGGTTTCCGGATTTTACAAAATGATTGTTGTTGAGTTTGTTTTTTAAAAATGTCATTTACATACATCTAGGCCCTTGTACAGCCTTAACACAGTACATGTACTGTATTTTGACTACATCAAGGTGCTTGCCCCATCTACATTTAAGCACAGAATGCTGCCATTGATACGGGTTATGGCGTGGTTGGTAGCCACCAAACCCTCCATCGGTGTTTTGTGGGTTTTTCATTTTAATCCACTCTCATCCCTGATATTGGCTGGGTTTAATCTGAGGAGGGATTCACAACAACATTTTGACCTCTTCACATCTTCACACTTTCAGTCCCAACAAATCCTTCCGTGTCCGGTTGCAAAAATGAAGGATTCAGAAGGGCTGGGGCCAGTAGGCCCAAATAAGAATTGCGTATCACAGGGTCAGGCGTTCCAATCTTATCCAAGTCCAAACAATTTGGTGTGGAGTGACATAGGAGAAGAGGATATGGAAGGATTGAAGCCACATGCTAGCCAAACTGCCTAGTCTGTAGGGGTTAAACAAAACTACATGTAAATACATAAGGCACCTTTACTGCCGTGAACCAATCATATTTGTTAGAATAGATGTTAGGTTTTTTGTATTTTGTTTTGCATCGGGGATAAAGAATATTTTTTTTTGTTTTTTACCCATACACCGAGTTCATTTGGTGATTGATATGTGGCAGGGTGTACCTCCCCCCTCCTATTGTGTCTTCATTGTGTTCTGGAAATCTCTGGAATTCTTTTGAGGATTTTAGGGGGGTGCTTCTGTACAAGAGGGGAAGAGTGTGTTAGAGAATGGGAACATTTGGGGGGCCTCCCTCTGCTACATATCGGGCATGGTACATGTGGTATAACCGGTGTGTGTTAAGCACTGTATACTCAATACTTTTCAGTACTGAGTATGCAGTGCTTAACACACACCGGTGTAGGTGGAAAAGACACAAATAATATTCTTTATCCCCGATGTAAAAATCAACATCTATTATAAAGGTTGTGGTACCTGCTGTTAATAGGATTCGCACTAGCTCTAGCTACCGGGCAATCTCGGTAGTCTAGTTGGTAAGACATCTGCTCTGGCATGGCGGGGGTCATGGGTTCGAATCCCACCCGAGGTAAATGAGTGTGGAATTTTTTTCGCTGGACTCAAGGGTAAAGTACTGAGTATACAGTGCTTAAGACACATCGGCGTATGGGTAAAAAACACAAATAATATTAATTATGTTAGTGTTATGACGGTTTATTTTTGTTTTTTAATAAAACCAGATAATGCAGAGTAATGCTGCTGTATTCCGAACGGGAGATACCCTAAAGGAAGGAGTTGATCTGATTAGTGATGCATACAACACCATGAAAGACATGAAGGTATTGCAACAAAATTCTCATTCATTGTTTTTTTCGTGTCATACAACCGTTAAAGGTAGAAAACAGGATTGTGGTATTGTGTGGAACACTGACCTTATAAGCTTCTTTGTTTATAATTCTATTTGTATAGTTGTACGATCGTGGTTACAGACCTTATGTACATGACGTCCTTTGAGTAGGGCGCCCTCGGTTAGAGGTCAAAAGAAGGCTGCTCATTGGCCCATCCTGTGTGCCGCGCGTACATGATGTGTGTTTTCCATTGTTTCATCATCGTTTTACCTCTAAGATGGCGGCATGATGACGTCAATGCATAAGGTCTATTGTGTGCACCACTGGCCTCATAATCTTCTTTGTTTATAATTCTTTGTCATATAGTTGTATGATCGTGGTATTGTGTGACAATGACCTAATAATCTCCTTTGCTTATAATTCTTTGTTGTATGGTTGTATGATTGTGGTATTGTGTGGAACATTGACCTTATTATCTTCTTTGTTTATAATTCTTTGTCATATAGTTGTATGATCATGGTATTGTGTGACAATGACTTAATAATCTCCTTTGCTTATAATTCTTTGTTGTATGGTTGTATGATTGTGGTATTGTGTGGAACATTGACCTTATTATCTTCTTTGTTTATAATTCTTTGTCATATAGTTGTACGATCGTGGTATTGTGTGACAATGACCTAATAATCTCCTTTGCTTATAATTCTTTGTTGTATGGTTGTATGATCGTGGTATTGTGTGGAACATTGACCTTATTATCTTCTTTGTTTATAATTCTTTGTCATATAGTTGTATGATCATGGTATTGTGTGACAATGACTTAATAATCTCCTTTGCTTATAATTCTTTGTTGTATGGTTGTACAATCGTGGTATTGTGTGGAACACTGACCTTATTATCTTCTTTGTTTTTAATTCTTTGTCATATAGTTGTGCGATCGTGGTATTGTGTGACAATGACTTAATAATCTCCTTTGCTTATAATTCTTTGTTGTGTAGTTGTATGATCGTGGCATTGTGTGGAACACAGATCTGATAGAGGCTTTGGAGTTACAGAACTTGATGTTAAACTCTGTCCAGACCATGGTCAGCGCTGAAGCACGGAAGGAAAGCAGAGGAGCTCATGCAAGGGAGGATTTCAAGGTACAAACCTTTCTTTTGTTGACAAACAAACTGCGCTGGTTGGCACAGGTGGCCAACTGGCTCCAAAACATCATCACATACCAACAGGATGGTGGAAGATGCTCTGGTGTTTCTTCCCTTCAGAATTTTACTTATAATATAGAGAGACGCTAAATTTACAAATGTGACTTTAGATCAAAGATTATAGAGCGCCTAGATGGGGAACTCGAGCTAAAATGTGAAATCCCGCTGGGCGCCATTTCGGCAAGCAACTCTATTGATACAACAATTGATCAGTGCAGACAATGACCATTGCTATCAATAGGAAACAAAACATTCACTTGCTGAAATGGCGCCCATGCATATTTCAGTTTCCGACAATAGATACAGCTCCAGGCCCCCATCTTGAGCCTTCTTTAAAGGTCCCATGAATTAATTTTTTTTATTGGTTAAAAAAGGAAGTATGCCTATCATAGTGTATTGTTATTTTTTAAACATTTTTTACATGCCTATTTACCTTAGAAATAACAATTTCTAAAATTCCTAATTAACCTAATTAACATAAACTCTGTGACATAGACAGTAGACTGGCTGACCAGGGCCATGTGTGTGACAATAACACACAATGCATTGTTGACCACTCGGCACCAGAGCTGTCTTTGAAACGTTTGACCACAGTCTATGTCACAGATCATTGCGCAATCAAATGACACACATTTTCGGTGCTCAATTAAAGTGTATTAACGCATAACAAACACATCAAAATAGTCAATGTGATGTTTTGTTAATTTCAAACCGTTTATTAAGCCACAAAAATGTAATGTGACAAAATACCTCTTCATGGGCCCTTTAATCTATGGTGTAATCCAGTAGTCTCTTTCATTTGTACTTTGTCATGCACATTCAGCTCTTTAAGTAGTTGGTCCAAGGAAAGCCTGTCACAATCAGCAGTCAATCTCAAGTACTTATATGCCACGGACCATGTACCAATTTTTTTAAGGGAGTGAAAGAGTGGCGACAAGGTCTTAATCGGCCGTTTAAAACTGTCAGTGTTGTGGCTCTTGTGGTATAAAGGCCTGTGCCGAAGGGGAGGACCTTTATTGCACGGCCGCGACTCTGTAAGAGTCACCACTGTTTTATTCCCATTCTTAAATGCCTTTTATTGTTAAGAAATAAAATTTCGAACGAAATCAGAGAATAACACAACAAACCTTGCTCGCTTTGCAATGTATTTAGCTGTAATGTTATGTTCAGGAACCCAGCTTTGCACTATGGGTGTGTTTCGCACCTCTTCATATACGTTTTCCAGTATAAGAGTATCAAAGTAGGCAACCAGACTAAAATAATTGGGCATAAACAGATCCAGCCATGTCATGTGACGACCCTTCAACCAATAGGAATGCCTAAACTGTCTTTATGAATTTTACTTTAAAATGTTCATTTCTGACTGAAGTATGATCCGATTGTTTTGAGATTGATTATGCGCATGAAGTGTTGACAAAGCTGATTTGATTTCGTTCGTCTAGACTCGTATCGATGAGTACGATTACAGCAAGCCTGTTGAAGGACAGCAGCCTAAAACATTTGAAGAGCACTGGAGAAAACATACGCTCAGTAACATGAACGCAGACACAGGAGAGGTAAGGAAGCAATCAATTAAGCACTCAATTAATCAATTAATCAATAAATAAATTTCACAATAAATCAATTAATCAATAAATCAATTAATCAACCAGTCAATAACTCAATCAAGCAACCAATCAATGAAGTAAATATTCAACCTATCAATAGACCCATGTACTGATGACGTCACGCTTTGTTTACATGTGCGCTTTCTAATGGTGGGGACCAGGGAATGAGGGGGGGCTACAAATTCGAAGCGCCCACAGGAAAACACCTAAGTAAACAAAGTGTTACATCATCAGCACAGGGGTCTGTTATTCAAGTTATTCAATTAATTATTCAGGTCCTTATCGGTAGATATAATATCATTAATATTTAACCAGTTGCTGCTGGGATTCTCTTTTTTTTGGTCCCGTCCCCCTGGCGGGATTCTTTTCGCGGAATTGCTGGAATCTTTTTATTTTTTGAGGTTACCGCTGGCACAAAGAAACCCAGACTTGACAATGTCAAGAGAAGAGAGATTCTCTGTATTGGATCTACTCACATATGGCCTTGACCGGGAATCGAACCAGGGCCACATTGCTGAGAGGCGAGCGCTTTAGGCACACTCCACCCAATGCCACCAAAAGCCCATATTTCTCAGAAAAATCTTGCAATGCATTCTGAGTCTTTGTCCAGCTTGGGTTGAGATGTCTTTTACAAAGCCCAAGTCTAAATCCAACATCATGTACTACAATGTTTTCTTCCTCCCCCCCACCCTTTTTTGGAGGGAGAGTGGTATTGTTGTTGAAGTCTTTCGGACAACTTGAAGTGAGATGTAGACAGAAACTGCAGTTAACTATTACCTCAGGTCTAAAATCAGATCTAGCACTTCTGACTAGATGATAACAAAATTTATCTTCCAGTACGCGCTAATCCTCCAATCAGATTGCACAATGGGAGTGTGATAATAAACCATATCATACTCCCAGTAGTCTATATTGCACTCTGTGTATTTTGAGTATCATGCGCCACTCTCCGTAATACGGACAGTGTAAAACGACGTTCTAAAATTTGCCCGTTGCACCTTTTGCTCTTCATCAAATAATGCTCAAAGTTGTATTATCTTGCAGTTGACTGGAAGATAAATTCGTTATCACACTTGCGCTCGTGGAATACGGAAAAATATAGTGCGTCTGCGTCCCATACCCCACTCGGCCTTTAGCCTTGTGGGATATGGGACGCAGAAGTGTTATATTTTCCTGTATTCCACTCGCACTTGTTTACTTAAATGATAACTTATATTCTCCAAGTTTTCTCTAACTGGGGTAACTGCACCAGGTCAGGCCTTGAACTTCACTCTTGAAGGGGCAAGGCAATTTTCCTCTGGTAAGGGGCGCTTCTATGAGGAAAATGTTAATTTGTGTTGGAGCTTTGCAAAGGGCACCACGGTCAAAAGCACAGGGCACCACGGTCAAAAGCACAGGGCACCACGGCTATTGCTGTAGGTGCCATGGGTTAATTCAAGGCCTGCGAGGTTATTAAGCTACCATTGATATTTTCTTTGTGTCTGTTCTTTGTGTCTTCAGGTTGACTTGGTTTACAGACCTGTGATAGACAAGACCCTCGACCAACAAGATTGCTCCACAGTCCCTCCAGCCGTTCGCTCATATTAGATAATCTAATGTAGATCTTCTAGTTTTTCATTAGATGGTAAGGCAAATTGGTCTTGAGTAAAAGGGCATTCTTATAGAAGTATCAGGAACGTTGGAGTACCAAGGCCTAGGATTGGGCGTCATGTCTTCAAAATGTTAATGTTCTGCCCAAATGCCTTCAGGCTAGAAAATGGAATATTATTTCAATATCACAATTGTTTCATGAAAATGTGCCCTCAACATCTAGCTCAACATTGGTAAACTGACTGTAAATGCTTCCATTCTTTGCACAAATCAAGATATTTGTAATAAAACCAACCTGTGAAAATTTCAGCTCATTTCGTTCTTTCATTTGCGAGAAAACGGTGAAAATGCATTCAGCATTTTTGTATGCATTCGTACAGGCAGAGTTTTCATCTCACTGAGACGAAAACCAATTTTGGATCTTATTTCGTTTATTATTATAAAACGATAACACTTCAGGCAGAAATATTTCAAGGAAAATTTTCTAGGGCATTTACAGATAAGGTGTTTACAGATAAGAATTCACAAAATATTGAGTTATTTAGTCCTGAGTTTATGTTTCTTGTTTAAAAGTGGCTTGTTTACTCACCATTTTGTTTATTTTCATTTTGAACATGGTTGAAGTGTTAATGAAGGACCTGCACAGTTTACTAAGTTAAATGAATTAATAAGGACGGATGTTGAGGTGCCAACTTCCAATGCAAGGGAATCGGGGGTTTTTGTAGATAGGGGAATAAAAGTTGTCAAATGTGAGAATTCGAGGGATGAAGTTTGGTTTTGATGCCAGAGGGTTTTCAGTGTGAATTGAAATCCTATCTTTCTGTGGTGTAACCAAAGATTATAGAGCGCCGTAGGCGCAAGATGGGGAACTGGGCCTTTATCTACTGTTGGAAAGTGAAATACGCATGGGCGCCATTTTGGCAAGTGAATGCATGTGTTTCCCATTGATAGCAGTTGTCCTTGTCTACACTGGTCTGCACGTATCAGTGTTGTATCAATAGAGTCACTTGCCGAAATGGCGTCCAGTGAGATTTCACATTTCAGCCAGAGTTCCCCATCTTGTGCCTACAGCGCTCTATAATCTTTGGGTATAACTAACCATGGAGATGATTCTTTAGGAAAGGAAGATTTTATGAAAAGACCATGTCAAAATTGGTCCAGGACAACCATTTTTTACTGCCAATTTGAAGATGTTTATCTTATTTTCAGAAACTTTGTTTTATGGTACTTTCACCTATCGTCTGCAATTCTTCTCTGTTTTGGAAATGGTAAATCTTAATGTTTCATATATTTTGTTGTTGTAAATACCTGATTTTTGTTGTTAATTTTTGAAACCTAAATAGCTTCTCACCGTACATCTAACTATGTAAGATAAAGTTTGATGATTAATCATGACCTAATGCGGGTGAATAAACATGACTTGAGATTTATTTGCGCGGTTTATGACATTAATTTTATCTCACCATATACGTCGCTTTTAATCAAACTGATGTTGTATTCCATAGTGATTGAAAGATTACTCAGAACTAGCAGGGAACCAGCTGTGTACAAAACACATTACACGACAGTGGCTGGCCAAATTGCATAGAACTGCTTAACGGCCAATTTTGTGCTTACTGTGCGATTTCCATTTCATAGCAGAGCTAACCGTAAGCACACCAAAAAAACGGCATTCTAACCTTCCAGTGCTTACTGTAGGAAAATGAATGACGTAACAATGCAAATCATTAGTGAACGCGCAAGCTGGCCGCCTAATTTTCTTGCTAACCTGTGAAATACGGTTACGCTTAAGCAAATTTTTCTGCTATAGTTAGCACAAAAATTTGCTTACCATTAAGCAGCGCTATGAAACTGAGCCCAGGTTTTAATTGTTACTCGGTAAATCTGTATGATAAAAAATTTGCAAAACTGTCTATCAAACAAAACATTAAACTGTATAAATGGTGGTCACAAACCGTGAACTAACAAAAGTCAATTGATTTTCTGCGGATTGCAGGTAAATAATACAGGAATTGTGTGATGTTGTTACTGTATTTAAAAACATTTTGTATAAAATTTTAATCTCTTTAGAATGTAGTATGTTTATGGAGGGAAAAATTGACCCCAAAAGGGCAAGGTGAAATTTTCTCAGAAGTTGATTACAGTCTACTAGAGGTCTTGTGTGCTTCCCTCAACCCAACTGGATAGCAATTTCATGATGAGCCCTGGCGGTTTTAATAAGATGCTTTCAGCAACATCAAGTAAAATGTTGAATACTTAAATATATGTATCATACATAAATGTAGGAATATTCGTTTAAGGGGAATGGTAATTAATAACTACATGTTATGTTGGATACAATTTAGATTCAAGCATAATTATTAATGTAACTGAACTTTACTGGTTTTAATAAACTAGAAAAAGATCCATTTAATAGTTTGGTGTCTTTTTCTGACTCTAACCATCCCTCCCCCCCCCCTCCCATGAATGTCTGAGGGATAGGGTCAGCGTTAATGTTAGGGTTACGTTTTTGGTTTGGGTAAGGGGTCAGGTTTAAGTTCTTGAAATTATGAAGGTGGTTTAGACATAAGCATGTCATTTCAATCGTACATAAATGTATGCGGGATAGGAAGGCCCAGAATAGGGTTAGGGTTAAGGAGGTTTAGGTTTGCAGGTTTCATATAATGGTTAGGGTTAGGGATAGCAGGAAGGTTTGGGTTTTAGAAATTATTATGGTTAGAGTTAGGGTTTTTGAGATATTAGTGCTGATTTTAATCACTCACAGCCAACGTTCTCTTCAAGTATATAAGAATGTACCATGCGGGATAACATTGTATCTTGCATGCTGAATAATTAGTCCAAAAAATGATATTTTTTATATGCCATTGTACTTTATGTATTTTAACAAACCTTGGTGTAGCCATCTTGTTTTTATCCAAACACTAGCAAGAGTATGTTCCCACACACAATAATGAGAAAACAGTGCCTCTTATTGTTATTGAAGACAGGGAACATGATTGACAGTCAGTGATTGTCGAGGGCTTTCTTTAAAATTTTATTCCCAGCATAAAGATTTATTTGATTCATAATCCAGTTTTTTTATTTGATGAGTAATACAAACCATCCCTCAAGTCACTCAAGTATTGTATCCCAATTAAAGTTTTATTACCGGTACTGCATTTCTCCAAATAAAGCAAAGAACTCACACATCCAGACTATAAATTACTCAAACATTCTGAGTTGAACACTACATATTCATGAATACATGTACTTTATTATTTAAATACTGAATACACGCATCAGCAATAATGCACGACAAGTTACTATGGTTACCTGGGTCTAAGTTATTGGCTCACCCTGTGGAATGTTGTGCATCAATTACACACACACACACAAACTTCCTGCTAACCTGTGAAATACGCTTGAATTTTAAATTTTGTTGTCATGATTATATTAGTAAATAGAATAACCCAGTTACTACGCGCACTTGCACGCCGGCGGTCACATCAGAATTTGACAAAGACGGCACCCTTTGTGATTTGACTGCAAGCGCGCGTGTGTGCAGTATCTGGGATGAGAGTTCATCTTTCCATGCACAGCCCTAAAACTGACATTTCTTCTATGTCTCCTCTACACAGGTATCTTCAGGCCTACGGGTCACAGTGCAAGTCACTTTTGAGGGTCCCTTGGTTTCATTACCAGGAAGATATAATCAAAAAAATTATTTTAAAAAAAGCCACAGGCCTGCTATAATCATGATACAGCCCCTTCAAGTGCAGACATAATCTGCTACCATTAAGCTCTGGGCCAAATTTCGTGGCGTTATTTTACCGCAGAATTCTATGCTTCGGTTACATAGAATCGTGCATTTGCAAGTGCCCTGTAAACAGTTAAACACATGTAAGCAGAGACTTTATGAATGGAGCCTTGAATGCTGAATAGCACAAATAGATGGATTGCAATAGTTGCCACTTGATCTTGGATGACAATTTCTATTTTGGCCTGCAGCCGCGTCAAGCTCTGTAAGTTTCAACGCAGCTCGAGTAGCTTACCAACCAATCGTGGAAGGAATTAGTGAAATGCACGTGTGCTGTGTGCAGTATTTACGCGTAACGAGCGCACGGTTGTCCGCTCAAAAATGTGCAGTCATTGTCGTCAAAGATGGCTGATTTTTCCCATTGTTGACGTCATGTGTAACCCGTCATGTGCAGGAAACCCATCTACTACAAACTTCTTCCTGTTCAAAGTAAGGGGGCGTGCTCTCACCCTCGACGGCTATCATTATAACACCTCTTCCTTTGATTCTATCTGTTGATTGGCCGAACGTGCATCACGTGGTGTTGTGTATTTTTACTATCACACAGCACACCGACCAAAAGAACTATTAAATGGTACTATCCAACAAAAACCTCGAACCCGGTGAAATGATCGAATAATACGTGCATTTGAAATACGATAATGAGAACGAAGGCAATGTGGTACCCCTCTTTCCTTTTGTCAAGATTTCCTGTCAGATTTTATACAGTTGTACGCACAGTTGTTTAACGAATATTACCACAAAATGGATGAAATTGAGGTGTTATAAAACAAATATTGACTGCTTTATCTCGTGGCGTAGTAAAACTAGTCACTCTCGGTGATCCCCGGAGCCGCCTATCTTCCCTCGGCTCCGCCTCGGGAAGATAGGCTGCTCCGGGGATCACCTCGAGTGACTAGTTTTACTACGCCACTCGTAGCAGTCAATATTTGTATATTATAACACCTCTTCCTTTGATTCTATCTGTTGATTGGCCGAACGTGCGTCACGTGGTGTTGTGTATTTTTACTATCACACTGCACACCGACCAAAAGAACTATTAAATGGTACTATCCAACGACAACCTCGAACCCGGTGAAACGATCAAATAATACGTGCATTCGAAATACGATATGAGAACGAAGGCAGTGTGGTACCCCCTCTTTCTTTTTGTCAAGTTTTCCTGTCAGATTTTATACAGTTGTTTGAAGACTGATATACGCACAGTTGTTTAACGAATATTACAACAAATTGGATGAAATTGAGGTGTTATAAAACAAATATTGACTGCTTTATCTCGTGGCGTAGTAAAACTAGTCACTCTCGGTGATCCCCGGAGCCGCCTATCTTCCCTCGGCTCCGCCTCGGGAAGATAGGCTGCGCCGGGGATCACCTCGAGTGACTAGTTTTACTACGCCACTCGAAGCAGTCAATATTTGTATACTATTGATCTCTATTAATACACTGGCAGTATTAATGGAGATCAATTGCTATCACCCACCCCAAGTCCCCTCTCCTGTGATAGCGGACTCAGGGTGATAGCAGTCGAGGCTGAGAGTGCGCCCTCTTGTGGCAATGGATCGTGGGATAATTATCAGTAACAGGAGAGTCTTGAACCAAGACTAGGTGCTGGGTTGAATTAGAACAGTCAATATTTTTGGCATGCATGCTTTAAATCTAGTTACATTTGTATTTATAATGTGTACTATTCGAACAAACATTTCTACCAAGGTTATTTGCATAGATCTACAAACAATGTCTATTGTAAATTGCAAAAAAAGACATGCATTAATTCCGTAGATCAACTTTTCAAAATCAAAGTAAAAACTTTTACAATCTCAACAGACCCTGTAAACGCAAAGTTTTGTCAAATTTTATGAACAAAATTATATCCACGTGCAGGCATAGTTTCCAAAACTATAATTTAAATTATCATAAATACACAAATGTACAAGTAATATTGTACAAAAATATATTACGACAAACTTTATAATTTAATTTTAAAAATGTAGTCTTGAAACAAAACAAAAACCCACACTTTTGGTGTGTGAACAAAAGGCAGCTTTATTGACTAGACATTGATATTCAGCCTTGAAGATTGAATGTTGAATATTCATGCCCGGGGGATTAGATATTGAATATTCATGCCCCGGGGATTAGATATTGAATATTCATGCCTCTGGGAGTCTGTAGGATCCTGGAAGACTTGTGATGCAAGCCATCAAATTGTGATGGAAGTTAACTTGTAGAGTTCAAGCGTAACAAACCAATCCATTCAGCCCCGCCCACTGTGCACTTCGCCATATGCACAAACAGGTTTGTCGGACTTTTGGTTGCACAATCAGTCAATGGATCAGTCTATTCAACCTAATGTACAGTTAAATAAACGTACATCTTATGCCAATAAATCTCCAGTAAAATTCGACCCTACATGCCCTAATTTGTTTAACTGTAAATTATAAAATGCAAAAAATCTCTTTGGACACAATAATAATGTACACACATAGGGAAACAAGTATACAGTATACATGTAGGCTAGTCTTTTGTTGTAAATGTACATGAACATGATAACTCCCTTACATGAACATGCACCTGTTATTCTCCTCCTTTGTTTTATTTTAACACGATTACATTTTTTTTTTTTTTGGGGGGGGGGTAATTTCTTCCATCTCTGATAAATAGTATACAAATAATGCAAGTTTTGCATTCGTGCGATGGTGAGAATATTTTCATTAGTTGAAAGATGGAATGTTCCACTCAATGAGAAGCCGGGTTGAATGGAACATTCCGTCTTTCAACGAATGAGAATATTCTCTCCATTGCACGAATGCAAAACATTAATTATTTGTTTGACATAACATCCAAGTACATGTAGATCTTTTTCCTGTGATTGGAGGATAAAACTATAATATAAAGACCAATAACAAGACTGCATTCTGGCATCCATGACTTTGTGTCCTGTCAAATGAGGGCGTTTTGTACTGCTTAGTTTTGCAAACGATGGTCGAGTGCCATGAGAGTGCAATACAGCACAAAGGATAAAACGAAAATGCATGCTGAACAGTACCAACATTGCACGCTGAATGGCGTAGCGGTGCAATAATGAGAATAACAAATGCTGTATGACCTCCAATCCTCCAATCAAATGACAAGGATCTACTTGGGTGTTATAGAAATTGACTATAAGGAAATAATCCTCCTCCCCAATAGACCTTTATCATGCTGCCACCATCTTGGTCATGTGCCCTGCATCCAATAACAGTAATGGATGCTGATATTCGCTGTTCAAAAAGGAACCCGACTATTTGCCCTTCCAGCCTCGGTTTGGTTACATTGATTTGAATGGGAGAAAAACAAGATGGCTGCACCATGATAAAGGTCTATAGTCCCCCATCATCAAGGACCTTCAGGGCGGAGGGGTTACGATCAGCCAAACTAGTCCGTACAACAGAAATACCATCCCCCTTACCAAATAAAGTTGCCTCAATCCAGAATGGCAAATTCAGCCTGTATTTAATAAGTTATTTATTGTACAGCTCATAATAGATATCAATAATGCTTCACCATCAGACCATGGTACAGTAAGTTAATGCCCTTCAAAGTTAATAACTATAGCATCCACAGCCTTGATTGTGGCGTGCCAACAGACGGAACGAGTTAGTCACATTTTGCTATATCGTTTTATTATGCATATGCCCCATAGAGTATGCCCAGGGAAGTGCATACTGTATCTGCAGTGCACAGTACACAGTCTGACAGAGTGTGCATGTCATCCTGACGGACTCCGTGCGTGGACGTGTGCGTGTTTGACCATATGCTCCGAGGACATTTTACAATAGGGACAATAGGTCCTCACTAGTCAGTTCTTTGTCTTCATGGGTCCTCGGACGCCATTTGTGTAAACAAAACCAATGGAGATTGCTTCAGTACAGGAACAATAGAATTAACAATAGAAGTCCTTGGACATAATGGTGTTGCACGAACTTGTGTGCGTGTGAGCATGCGTATTGTCCCGACGGACTTCGTGACCTTACCTACCAGTGGGGTCCTGACAACAGAACAATGGACCCCACAAGGAATCTCAATGGGAAGAATGGACCCCACAAGGAAGATCTCTAGAAAAGGGACAATAAGTCCAACAATGCAGGACCCCACTAGTCTGGGTGTGTGGTGATACATGTGCGTGGACTGTGTTGTGTGCGACTGCATATCATCTTTATGGACTCCATGCATGGATAACTCCACGCACTCGGGGCTAAGGGAAATCCCCACGACAGCCTCGATCAAGGCTATGACCTTCCAGTAATCATACAAACACTCCACTTTTGTAATAGAATTAAATAACATAACAACAATTGATTTAACATTTACCCAGTCAGTTTCCCTTGTGGTTGATTGCTTGATATTTAAAAAAAAATTAAAAAAGTCACATCACCCTTAAGGTAGATCCCCGTGCTGCCGCTTCCCAGGTTATATCCATAGAGCTACATGTAGCTCTATGGTTGTATCATATATTATTGGGTGTGATCCCTGGCTACACGGCAGTAACCGATTAAATGGCTTCTGACTGGCACCCACCAAACAAAGATATTGACAAAATAGGGAGACCGCCAACATTAGGGCTGGATAGCTCAGTTGGTAGAGCGTCGGTACGTTCAACTGATGGTCGCAGGTTCAAATCCCGCTCTAGTCAATTTTTCTTTGTTCACCCAAAAATTGATTTAACATTTACCCAGTCAGTTTCCCTTGTGGTTAATTGCTTGATATCAGAATAAATAACATCTTAAACACTTTTTTCAAAAATAAGTTGTACACTCTTTTGACTTTATACTCAATTACGTTAGAATTTAAACTCTGTACATTCCTTGCTTGATAGCGCATTTCACTGCCGAGTAGGTGCATACATCGACCGTTAGCTTCACTTTTTAAGTTTTGTATTCACAATCCATTATGTCACAATCAAATACATGTGCGCTGTACGTCTAACCCTTTAGGTTCTCCTCAGAAACTGAAGATTTATCTAGGCGACTGATTATCAACGCTGAATTTTGTAAACAACAGTTGGTTATTTCATTTTTATATAACACCCAAGCAGATCCTCGTCATTTGATTGGAGGATTGTCGGTCACGTGATAGCAAATAAACGTACCATTACACGCTACGTCATTCACCGTGCAATTTTCGTTCCATCCGATTTGTTCTATCGCACGCTCGCCCGCCCTCCATTGACGGAAGTGTTATCCTCCAATCAAATGAAAAAGATCTACTTGGATGTTACATGTGTATAAAACAAATAATAAATGTTTTTCATTCGTTGAAAGACGGAATGTTCCATTCAACTCGGCTTCGCCTCCTTGAATGGAGCATTCCATCTTTCAACTCATGAAAATATTCTTACCATTGCACTCATAAACATTCATTATTTGTATACTAATGGGTGGTACAATAGTACACTATGGATATTAACCCTAACCAACCAAAATCCTTCAATTTCCTTTTTCCCCAATTCAAAGGATTTGGAAGGATATGGGGTGTTACGCCACTGCAGCAAGACTTTGGGTCACATAGTGTTTCTGCTGTGGAAAGATTAAGTAGGAATTATAAGGCTGTTAGGCTGGCTTTGATGAAGATGGATTTCAAAGGATTAGGGTCACATGTGATCTTGCTAAAATGCGATACAGTAGGAATCGGGTCATATGCAATATGGCTAAACTCCAAGTATAATAAACAGATTATCATGGGCTGAAAGGATTTCAAAGGAATTGGGTCATATGTCATGTGGATAAAATATACAAGGATTTAGAAGGGTTTGGGCTTTATGGTCTTTTGACCCTCTCAGACTGAAGGATTTTGTAGGACTTGGGCTGTGTGTGATCAATAGTTAGGGTTAACTAAAGATAACCACAGGTCTGGAATTTCATTTTTGAGAGGGCAAAGCCATTTTCATTTTGCAAAGGCCACTTCCATTGGAAAATCTTAAAAGTCTATGGGAAACTTTTGAAGGGGCACCAAGGCCAAGACCAGGGCAACAGAGGCCATGGCCGCCGTGTAATTCAATGCCTGTAACCATTTAAATCCCAACTGAATATAAACAAAATGTGAACAGTGTTTAAAAATGACAACCATCGATTCTTCATTGTTTTTTCCCTTCTACATTGTATCTAGAGAATTTTATAACTAAACCGCCATCAATCAAATTAAAGCCTAGCTATTCTTTTTTCAAAGCAGAACTTTTAGGCCCGTTTCAAATGTTGCGTTCTTGCTGATGTCAAATTCAAATATTCTGTTTGTTCTATTCTTGTTTGTTAATTCGGCACGGCAGAGGCTCAGCTCGCCCATGGCTCGACAGGCCCTGCTGACTGGCCGTGCTATTGGCAAGGTTCGGCAGAAGCACGAGATTTCAAACCGCTGCCGTGCCAACGGCGCCGTATTGCTGGACTTGAATGTTTTGAATTTGACACGGCAAGAGCGTGACGTTTGAAACTGGCCTTACTACCAGTTTCAGTTTCCAGAGATTTGATTTTTCACCAGAAAATACTGTAATTATGCTGTTTCTACAAATGAAGTACCTTTAAAAAAATATTTTTAAGACAGCTTTTTTTTTTTTTTTTTTTTTTTTTTATATTTGACACTTTTTAACTATGAAATACTTTTCACACTTTGTGTCAACAACTATTATTAAACTTCTGAATACATGTATATAACATTTCTAAGTAATTCCTTACCATTACACCTGTCAAACCTTAACCCACTAATACAAAGTCCGTCCCGAGCAATTAGTGGGTCATCAGGCCAGTGCTTATAACCGGTTTCCTTGGACAGGATGCCAGTCAATCCCAGGTTGCTCCAGGCTCTCGCCGGTACCCATTTTTTTACTCCAGGGTGGGGAGAAGCAATTAGGATAAAGTGCTTTGTTCAAGGACACAAGTGCCTCGTCTGACCTGGCCAGGATTCGAACCCACATTCTGCAAACTACTGAGCTTGAGTATTTTACTGGAACATTTCAAGGGCATCAAGGCAATGGCCAGGGGGGGATTGAGGCAATTGCCTCCATGCCATACTAGGCTTGGTACCTTGTTCTAAATTATTTGTTTCATTCATCACTTCCCTGTTGTTTCGTTCAGCAACATACAGTACCAGTGAATACCAGTCAGTGTAGTGGGTAATCTATAAATCGGGACGGGAATAAACCGCTAATGATGTACATTGTATCATGTTGCTATATTCATTATTGTTCTAGATGTACCTTTAAATATAATAATACTACATTGAGCATAGTTTATAAAAAAAAAAGACTATGAGCAAACTTGTGCACAAGGCACAAAAAAGTTTCAACACAAATTCTTATTGCTCCTAAAAGTGAAAAGTCCTAAGACCAAACTAAATTAAAAATCTGCAGGTAGCGCCCTCTTCTCTAGTCTTGATAACAATGTCTGTGCAGTCACAACAGCCATTCTACGCTCACCACGAATACGCTCATCCCCCATTGTGTCAACATTATCCAGCTCGATCATTTGTCTCATCAACATCTCCTCAATCCGTAGGTAATCCTTGGTGCCGCGACGGCCTCGGAAGTCCTCAATGTCTTGACAGATCGCCAAGATGTTCTTGAGGATGCTTCGGATGCGGATCACTTGTGGGGGCTCTTCAACTGGTTTAGATTCTTCCTCAGTCGATACGGGATCTTTTGGAGTATCTGTCGACTGCTTGCTTTCACCCGTCTTGTCCAGGGTGTCAGTTTTCTTCATCTCAGGGGTTGGTCTCTCAGATGGCGATTCTTGACCTGGCTTCTCTTGAGAGCCCTTCGCTTCCTGACTTTTGGTATCTTGGTTCTCATTTCCCTTGCTACTTTGTCGTTGTACACTCGTGGGAGGAGCTATCCGAGCTTCTTGACGCGTCTCAGGCTGAGGCTGATCTTGCTGGTATCGATACTCCTGTCTTGAGTGTCCTTGGGGATCATGGTGATGATTGTTGCCAGGTACTGATTTAGGCATCCCTTGAGGTGGCATTCCTTGAGATGGCATCCCTTGAGAAGACATCCCTTGAGAAGGCATCCCTTGAGAAGGAATTCCTTGGGAAGCCATTCCTTGAGGAGGCATCCCTTGAGGAGGCATCCCTTGAGAAGGCATCCCTTGAGAAGGCATTCCTTGAGGTGGCATCCCTTGAAAAGGCATTCCTTGATGAGGCATTGATGACGAAGGAGATCTTGGGTGATCCTCTCTGCTCTGAACTGGCTCTCTATAGACCCCAGAACGTGAATTTGATGGCCTGTTTAAATAATCTCTACCTTCTACTCTTATTGGTACATTATAAACCCTCTCTCCTTCGACACTATAGTCACGTTCTGGCTTATGTGAATAACTCTGCTGGTCTTCTATATGGACTCGTCTGCCTTGATCAGGGGCATGCTGGCGAGTTGTAAATCCTTCGTTTCTTCTTGGACTTGATGAATACACCTGCTGCTGCTGACCTGGCGCACCGCCCTCCATGAATGCTCGGGCAGCATCTTGGGCATGCATTCTGTTCATCTGACTGTCTAGAGTTGGGGTGGACCTTCCAGCAGGCTGGGGGCTTGCAGAACGTCGGATGTTAGACTGACCTCTGCGTTGCATTGAGGGGCTTCCCATGGGGCTTCGGTTGAATCCCACGGGCTGACTTGAAGCCCATGGATCCAGCCGACTTTGCCAAAATGGATTTTGACTTTCAAATGAACTTTTGAAGAAATTATCTCCTCCAAGAGCTGAATCCATGAAGGCCTGAGAAGAAATATGAAACAATATAATTAATGATACACTAAAAAAAAGGCGACTACTTCAAATTCATGGAAAGGGGCTGTGTCATGATTCATCAATACATGGACTAACCCAGTTACTACACACGTCAGGCCTACATGTACTGTACATGTACAATAGGCAAAATACTACGTTCATTAAAATCATATTCTGAACATGAAGGAGTTGAGAAACTATTTACAAAATACTACGTTCATTAAAATCATATTCTGAACATGAAGGAGTTGAGAAACTATTTACTTCAACGCCTCAAAGCAATGCCAACAGCGTCTGTGAATCAAAATAGGGAAATAATGGATTGATGTCAGTAGGCAGTCATAGTTCTCTAGAAACCAACTTTTTTTTTTTACAGAGACAGACTGTACATTAAGTGTTTTGGGAAAATATTGTGAAATTTGTCAGTAATGTCCCACATTAAGAAATAACCACTTGAAAAAGGCGTTTTTTTGGCATTTTTCCAAGCGCAAAGCGGACCCATTTTCAGACCCCTGCCAAACACCCACCTACATGTGATTGGTCCATCCTTTTTTCAGGTTGACCTATGCACCTAGTTGATTACCAAATGTAATATCAACGCAATCGGACAATTCACGCAGGGACCAGGGGGTCTAAAACATGACGAAAAGTTGTTCTGTAGGCTAAAATGTAGGTTTTTAAAGACCTAGCCTATACCTTGATAGACAAATTTTCTGTTCTACTTTTGACAGTAGATTCTAGTCGTTTGGATACCAGTCAACCTGTGTACCCATTGGTAGCAACATATTAGACCCAGTAACTGGGGCGCCGTATTCCTTTAAAAATTTTTTTGACATTGTCCGTCGTACTAGCGCCCCAGAAAAGTATGTGTAAGTTGGTTTGAAAAGCTGTTATGGCGAAGAGGATTTAAAACACCTCTAAAAAAGTGGCCAAAGTTACAACAAAAACTCAACAGAATTGCTGGAAAATCGCCTACCAACTTACACATACTTTTCTGGGGCGCTAGTACGACTGACAATGTCAAAAAAAAAAAAAAAAAAGGAGTACAGCGCCCCAGTTACTGGGTCTAGCAACATATCAATTTGGAGATAAGGCCTCAAAAAATGCCAAAAAACACAAATTTCAAACAGAACTTAGAAGGGGCGGGGCTTACATTTTTAGGGGTCCATATCTCAGAAATGGCAAGGAGTAGGAATCTAAAATTTTGTGTTTATTCATTGCACCCATAGAGGATTGTTTAAAAAAAAATTAGCAAAATCTGAGTCGGTCACTGGCAACCCATCACGCATCAGGTTAGTTGGCACGAAATGACCCTAGACCTAGTTAGCTGTGTCAACGACCCCCCACAATGTCAACATTGTACAGCACGCGCTCAGCAATCATGACCAATGGAACTTTGTGGTGTTCGTTGACTGGTATCCTGCGTTGACTGCGCAAAACAATATTCAAGTCCGGGCATCAGCGAAAACGTGATCCCACAGCGTTAATACGACTTTTTTCAAGTCAGAAAATAGTCGTAACATTAGTAATCAAAATGGCGATTGTAACGGCAGGGTTGTCAGAGGCCCTAAAAATCATCGATTTGGAGGACAGAAAATGATCGTGAGTACAATTAAATGCATTTTATTACACCATAAACACTTGGAAAAGACAGTAGGCGAATTTTGAGCAGTTCTGTTGAGTCTAAGGTATTTGTTTTAACAGAGGTGATTTAAATCCTCCTGACCGTCGCAGTTACTACATATTCCTTACTGGGGCGCTAGTACGACAGATAATGTAAAAATCTCAAAAAAGGAGTACAGCGCCCCAGTTACTGGGTCTAGGCTAGCCCCATACATTGTGCCAATACGCTGGACTCCCTCCGCTTCTTGGCCCAACGAACCCTGTCCTTTAAAACCAGACATCAACTTTCGAATCGAGACTTACTTTTTTTGGCAAATTTATCCCTCAATGATCGGTCGATCGTTGCTGTCAGACATGTCAGACTCACAGGCAGAGTCTGGAGAAAATTTCCGCACGATCCCCCGTGCGATAAATCCTAGGCTTTTGCTGGAATTTTATGTCAAATCTCGGTGATATAAGCCCATGTCAACGACGGCGGAGGAGCCATGATGGTTGCTGTTCAGCGCGGGTCGTATTCCTGCACTAGTCTTTATTCCAGCAGTCATCTTGCGACGTTTACCTGATAGTGGTGACGTCAAGGTGTCGCGCAGCGGTAAACGTTCTTGAATGTGCTGACTGATTGCGCGCATTACCTTGACGTCACCACTATCACTCAGGTAAACGTCGCAAGATGACTAGACCCAGCAAAAGCCTAGGATTTATCGCACGGGGGATCGTGCGGAAATCTCCAGACTCTGCCTGTGAGTCTGATATGTCTGACAGCAACGACCGACCGATCATTGAGGGATAAATTTGCCCAAAAAAGTAAGTCTCGATTCGTAAGTTGATGTCTGGTTTTAAAGGACAGGGTTCGTTGGGCCAAGAAGCGGAGGGAGTCCAGCGTATTGGCACAATGTATGGGGCTAGGTCTAGGCGAGATGGATAATTAATTTTTTTAGAGCAGGTGAAAGTTTAAGTTTTAACGTGTTTAACAACAAACTGACAAACAAGAACGTCATTTGTGAACAAAAAAATAATTCCCTATCATTACAATCACTTTTTTAATTATCAAACTAAATTTAATAACAGATCAAACTGTGTTACAAGACTCGAGAGAAAATATTTACCTGTAGCGCTTTGGAGCGTCTTGGGTCTTTCCAACTCGTCCTATGACTTCGATGATCAACAAAAAATGGAAAATGCGACTCTGGATCAATCAACATTTCCCAGCCGTCTGGTAATGGATCATCAACTGTTACTGGTCTTTGATTGGAACTACTAAAAGGACTCTCTGTAAATCCACGATGCTTTGCCATGGTGGGCTCGGTTCCAAACGCTTTTTATGAGCAAAAGCCAGTGCCCCTGTGAATTTTATTCAACTACTCAAACTTTTCCAGTTCTTTCTCGAGTTATCTGCATGAGGAGTCTGGTGCTCGCACAATTATTGGTGTAATTTTTATGAGTGAGTTGCACACAAAAGGTAAAGGAAGAGGCGCGGACTAGACTTGATTTCGAGAACCATCCGGATGGTTCTGCCTACAGTGCCTTATGGTCAGTTCCTATTGGCTCGTAAATAAGAACGCCGAGTGAGATAACCAATTAAAAATGCCGTATTACTAATAGATAATTGATGGGATGGGGCCGGTAGAGGGGGGTGTGCTACATTGAATGGGGGAACATGTCACACTCGCTCGATTGTTGACACCAGACAGAAGTGAGCACTAAATTTGGTGCTGGCCCTATATTTGTTACCAAATTTGTTACCAAATTTCAAAAGATTCGACAACGACCGTCAATAACGGTCAAGGTCCTTCTTAAGTGTTCGGAAATACAGAGTTTTCATCTGAAATGTTTTCACAGTAAAATTATGAAATTTTTATTTTTTTCTTCATAGACGTGTTCCTCACATCGCAAACCATCACTCTTAGGCGCCCCGACTTAATTAGTCTACTAATTAGGTCAGCCCAACTAATTAAACAACGGCATAAAGTTAGCCCGCATTCGCATTTCATATACAGAGTGACAAATACACACGCAACTACCTAATTTCCATCTGAAATGTTTTCACAGTAAAATTATGAAATTTTTATTTGTTTTTTCATAGACGTGTTCCTCACATCCCGAACCATCACTCGTAGGCGCCCCGACTTAATTAGTCTACTAATTAGGTCAGCCCAACTATATAAACAACGGCATAAAGTGAGCCCGCATACGCATTTCATGATATACTGTGACAAATACACACGCAAATACCTAATTTCCATCTGAAATGTTTTCACAGTAAAATTATGATTTTTTTTTATTTTTTCTTCATAGACGTGTTCCTCACATCCAAAACCATCACGCATAGGCGCCCCGACTAAATTAGTCCACTAATTAGGTCAGCCCAACTAATTAAGTAACGGCATAAAGTTAGCCCGTATACGCATTTCATATACAGAGTGACAAATACACACGCAACTACCTAATTTCCATCTGAAATGTTTTCACAGTAAAATTATGAATTTTTCAATTTTTTTTTCATAGACGTGTTCCTCACATCCCAAACCATCACTCGTGGGCGCCCCGACTTAATTAGTCTACTAATTAGGTCAGCCCAACTAATTAAACAACGGCATAAAGTAAGCCCGCATACGCATTTCATGATATACTGTGACAAATACACACGCAACTACCTAATTTCCATCTGAAATGTTTTCACAGTAAAATTATGAATTTTTTAATTTTTTCTTCATAGACGTGTTCCTCACATCACAAACCATCACTCATAGGCGCCCCAACTTAATTAGTCCACTAATTAGGTCAGCCCAACTAATTAAACAACGGCATAAAGTTAGCCCGCGTTCGCATTTCATATAGACAGTGACAAATACACACGCAACTACCTTATTTTCATTTGAAATGTTTTTACATTAAAATTATGAAATTTTTATTTGTTTTTTCATAGACGTGTTCCTCGTATCCTAAACCATCACTCATAGGCGCCCCGACTTAATTAGTCCACTAATTAGGTCAGCCCAACTAATTAAACAACGGTATAAAGTGAGCCCGCATACGCATTTCATTATATACTGTGACAAATACACACGCAACTACCTTATTTTCATTTGAAATGTTTTCACAGTAAAATTATGAATTTTTTAATTTTTTCTTCATAGACGTGTTTCTCACATCCCAAACCATCAATCATAGGTGCCCCGACCTAATTAGTCCACCAATTAGGTCAGCCCAACTAATTAAACAACGGCATAAAGTGAGCCCGCATACGCATTTCATGATATACAGTGGCAAGAACACACGCAACTACCTAATTTCCATCTGAAATGTTTTCACAGTAAAATTATTAATTTTTTAATTTTTCTTCATAGACGTGTTCCTAACATCCCAAACCATCACTCATAGGCGCCCCGACTTAATTAGTCCACTAATTAGGTCAGCCCAACTAATTAAACAACGGCATAAAGTGAGTCCGCATACGCATTTCATGATATACAGTGACAAATACACACGCAACTACCTAATTTTTATCTGAAATGTTTTCAGAGTAAAATTATGATTTTTTTTTTATAGAATGGTTCCTCATATCCCAATCCATCACCCTGAGGCGCCCCGCCTTAATTAGTCCACTAATTAGGTCAGCCCAACTAATAATAAACAACGGCATAAAGTTAGCCCGCATTCGCATTTCATATACACAGTGACAAATACACACGTAACTACCTAATTTCCATTTGAAATGTTTTCACAGTAAAATTATGAAATTTTTATTTTTTTCTTCATAGACGTGTTCCTCACATCCCAAACTATCACTTGTAGGCGCCCCGACTAAATTAGTCCACTAATTAGGTCAGCCCAACTAATTAAACAACGGCATAAAGTGAGCCCGCATACACATTTCCTATACAGAGTGACAAATACACATGCAACTACCTAATTTTCATCTGAAATGTTTTCACAGTAAAATTATGAAATTTTATTTGTTTTTTCATAGACGTGTTCCTCACATCCCAAACCATCACCCGTAGGCGCCCCGACTTAATTAGTCCACTAATTAGGTCAGCCCAACTAATTAAACAACGGCATAAAGTGAGCTCGCATACGCATTTCATATATACAGTGACAAATACACACGCAACTACCTTATTTTCATCTGAAATGTTTTCACAGTAAAATTATGAAATTTTTATTTTTTTCTTCATAGACGTGTTCCTCACATCCCAAACTATCACTTGTAGGCGCCCTGACTAAATTAGTCCACTAATTAGGTGAGCCCAACTAATTAAACAACGGCATAAAGTGAGCCCGCATACGCATTTCCTATACAGAGTGACAAATACACATGCAACTACCTAATTTTCATTTGAAATGTTTTCACAGCAAAATTATGAAATTTTTATTGTTTTCTTCAAAGATGTATTCCTCGTATTCCAAACCATCACTCATAGGCGCCCTAACTTAATTAAGCCACTAATTAGGTCAGCTCAACTAATTAAACAACGGCATAAAGTTACCGGTATGGGCATCCATAAGAGTGATTACAAACGCGACTACCTAATTTTCATCTGAAATGTTTTCACAGCAAAATTATGAAATTTTTAATTTTTTCTTCATATGTAACCCTTGCGACAGTATTCAGTTACCTTTCAATGAGACCCGATGACTTAATTCGTGAAAGGAAATAGTTAAACAGGGGTGGAGCAATTTGAGGGGAGAAATACTAAAGAAAATATGTTTTTTAAAAGGTTTTGTCAAGTTAGCCCAAACTTATGTCAGCGGTTGATGATGTTTTACGTTACCCTTTGAAAGTAAATCGGTCTTGTATAGTTCAGTAATGATGTAAAACTTATTAAAATCATTGTAACGCAATGCAGTATCGGCGATTGTGATTTGGTTAAAGTTTTAGGTCGCTTGGCAACGTAACGCTGGCTAGTTCCTGGCCGTCGTGTAATGGTCTATGTTACAGTTGTTGGAGGGTTGCCAGCCTACACTAAAATTAATAAAAGGACGGAGCGGGCGTGAATCGCTCCCTTTTCCCGGTGCAGCAAGACTTGCTGCAAGCAAG